>CM044431.1:149150927-149178435 GCA_024363595.1 Xenopus borealis
TGCAAAGTAGGCATAGAGGCAGGGTAGGCAATAAATGATTGACAGCTGACATTTTTAAAGCATCTTTTATAACATGTAAGGATGTGTTAATGTCATGTTTAATTTTGAAAAGTAGTTTTATCATACAGCTTTTTGTGTCTTGGTCCCTTTAAAAAGTCTATATTCCCTATCCTAATAGACAGATTTCACTCAATTGTAAAAATGCTGTCAATTTCATAAAAAGACGTGCATTTTTAAAAACTGTCATATGTAACTTGAAGTTGAAGTAAAGTTTATAAGGGATTTGTGTATAACTGCTAAACACAATACTGGCATTATCTTGCTGACTTTAAAAAAACAGAAAACATGTGAGTGAAGCATCTGATAAATGGAACTCTCTACAGACCAATAGAGTTCCCAGTCTGTTGTCCATCTGTTTTTTTTTTTTTTTTTTTTTTTTTTTTTTTTTTTTTTTTTTGATGGTTAATGATTTAGTAACTGACCACAAGCTGTATTTCCGCTCTATTTTTGGATGCTGCTACAGAAAGGGCATAGTGTAAAATGGTTTTCCAAGAATGAATGGGACACAGATCAACCAAAGTTCATAATGCAAGCAAAACTCACATTCATAGACTGTTCTTCTTTCTATTTGATACAATTTTCAGGCCAGGGAAAAGACAGCATCAAAAACCCTGGAAAACAGATATTTTGGGATGGAGGTCCACAACTTTAATAGGCTGGAGTCAAGACAAACTTCTGCCAGTCAAGGGAAGATGTCCACATACAGTATATGAGATGGTGCAGATCATCTCCTCTTCAGTTGAACATAGAATTTCATACTAAGGGCCTTCTTAAATATAAATTTAGCTTTTAAGTGCCCCACATGCTGCTGTTGAAAGAGGGGATTGTAGGTTTTGAAGCTATTGTCTACATCAGTTAATTTCTGAATTTGAGTTGAACTTTAACCGTTACAATGATTGTTGGTGTTTCTGTAATTAAAAATACCAGGAATTTCGAATTCATATGCTTTTGCAAACATGCAACACAGTGAAATTTTATTATGCAAATTGTCGTGTTTTTACCCACAAAGCAACATTTTTGTCCCAGAATTCCAGCATAATTATGGGCACAATTTCCCCTGTTTTTGTTTTAGACTTGTATTACTTCTGGAGCATGCAATTATTAGGGAACAAGATTAGCATCTGATTTGCTTAGGACTCAGAAGTCAGTAGCATCCATTGACGTAACCCACTATTTCCATATTGACATTGGCGCAATTCCAGTGTTTTCTAACATCAATGTAAGCACTTTTGCACTATTCATTATAACAGACTGAGCTGGTGCTGTGGCTCTCTCTGTCAGTATTTACAAGTGTCAGGAGCTCAATTATAAATCTAATTTTTTTACCAGTTTATGTTTGCACTTGGGATCATATATGATGATTACTGTATTTTCTTCGCTTTCTTCTCTCACTTGCAACCCTGGCACAGTTTTAGACAAAAAAAAAATAACCTGTCTATGAGCTCAGTCCAAAGTATAGCAAAACATTTGTTCTAATGCAAATCAAAGGGCACATTTGAGATTTGTGTTTTTTAAAGCTGAAGCAAGCTAATTCAATTTTATCTTTTGTTTATGGTTGCTTTGCAATGTTGTACATTTAGGGCTCATTTACATCCATAAGTAGCTTTAATGAAAATGGTTTTAGGGTCAACTCTTTGAAGAAAATTGAATGTTGCCCACTGTGCTTATGGACCATAAGCACAGTGGGCAACATTCAATTTTCTTCAAAGAGTTGACCCTAAAACCATTTTCATTAAAGCTACTTACGTCCAAATGTGCTCTTTGTGCGTCCATATAGTTGGGTTGGTTTCACTCAGTCCATGCTGCCAGCTTGCAGACAGTTACTGTGGTCACTGACACCTACTGACAAGGCAGAAGCTCCAGGTAAATGTAGCCAATGAACATCCAAATTGACTCCAGGCAGACTTTGAAAATATTTGCTGCCACTGTGCCTAATTTGCAATGACAGAAAGAAAGGAATACTGAGATTCATAAAATTACTACCAACACTTTCAATTGCAATTACTGAGATTGAGTTAACTCTTAATTAAGTCATTTAAGATATTTCTTAAATGCAATCAGATTGAAGAATATATGTAAATAGTTAATAATAACACAATGGAAAAAAAATGTGATTATGCAAAATAATTTAACCCAACTACAAAAGTTTTTGCAAATTTGCCCTATTGCCTTTGGTGGAAATTTATGTTTTTTTCATACATTTTTAGCAAAGAGCAGTAATAAACTAAAGTCACTACTAGAGGGGCCTCCTTATACATTTTCACACGTAGCTCAGAATTATCCAGTCAGGTAAAATATATTAACAACTGCTTAAAAAGGAGTCCATCTCCTTAGGGTTAAGGATTTGTTGTATACTATTCCTCCTGCTTGAGCCACAGGAGGCAGTGTGGCTTCTGCCTGACAAGATATCATCTATGACGCCCCCCCACCTGTCAATATTACCTGGTCAATGCCCACTATCCAGCTGTGGGCAATACAAGAGCTATTTAAAGGGCTTGTTTGCCTTCAGAAAACTAGTTGGTTTCAGATAGATCACCAGAAATAACACCTTTTCCCAATAACCTTCTATTTTCTATTTGTAACTGTTTTTCTAATATTGAAGTGTAAAGTGTAATTTTTCACCTTCTAAAGCAGTTCTGAAAGGGGGGGTTGCTGACCCCCCAAAACTGTTCTAAATTGATACATTTAATGGATACATTTCTTATCTTTGTTCTTGCTGAGCAGAATCCCTGGATTTCATTACGGGCAGCTGTTAGAATTGATACAATAGTTGATACAATAATACTCCAGATCAGTGGTTCTCAACCTTCCTAATGCTGCGACCCTTTAATATAGTTCCTCATGTTGTGGTGACCCCCCAACCATAAAATATTAAAATATTTTCGTTGCCAGCCGTGAGCAGATTGTTAGGAAAGTACAGGAGACAGCGTGACTGCATAAAGGTTTGTTTTCCGTGCGTAGTGCAGCAAAAAAAATTTGCCACACCCATTTTGTGGCCACACCTCAATTACCATGTTAATTTTACAAATTTTAAATGGGCAGGGAGAGCTGTATGGCAGTCCCTACTAAGGGGATATAGAAAGTTGTAGTGCAACTGGCTTCCCTACACAGGTTACTGAACTACAACTCCCAGCACCAACACCTGGATAGCTACAACCTTGCCCCAGGGCTAGTGGGGAGGGACATGAACCTGCTCCTGGAACCCCTTAAGGGACCCCTGTGAAAGTAATTCAACTCCCAAAGGGGTCCTGACCCCCAGTTTGAGAACCACTGCTCCAGATAAAATACTCCTACTGATGAAATAAATCAACTAACTGTTGCAAAATTGTTTAAACAGTTTAGATTCTGCACCTGAATTACTGAGTTGCCACACTCAAACACCAGAAAAAGGAAGACAGGAACAACAGTAAAAACATAAATAATGGAAAGTAATTGAAAAAAGTCTTTATTTCAGGGGAACAATCTGAAAACAACTGAACTGAAATTGAGCTGCCAGACTCAAACACCAGATACAGGAACAACTTTAAACTTAGATTTAGGAAAAACAGTGAACAGTAAATAATGGAAAGTAATTGAAATAAGTCTTTATTTCTGGGGGAACAATCTGAAAACAACTGAACTCAAAAAAGTGTTTGGAAGGTGAACAACCCCTCCCCTGATGATCCCTGGTGTTGGCTCATTGGCTAATCTGTCTTGTCTAATCTGTCTCGTTTTCCTGTACCTGTGTTCTTGTTCCTGAGATCCCGTTACAGTCCTGATACTCATTTAAATTCCCAAACGTCCTGCTTCTGCTCTATTCTTGTTCCTGATTATCTGGTTCTGACTCCTTGGTTTGACCTTTGGCCTGTTTTCTGGATACGGGTTGTCTGCCACCCGCCCTTGACTTTTGGCCTGTTTATATGGACTTAATTTTTTTCTGCCAGCCCTGACCCTTGGTCTGCCTCCAGGACTTTGTTTTTTATGTCTGGATTTTCAGTTTTCTTTAATAAAACTAACTAAATGTGCAGTTCTTGTTATCAAACTGGTATGAAATTTAGGGGAAATGCATGTTCACTAAATTAGTACTTTGCAAAACCTTTAATGAAACTTATGTACTCTGAGAAATATTATCAGCTGTGCAACATATATGGAAGCCAGTAAAATATAATTTTTCCACTACAAGTCTTTGTTTCTAAAATCACAAAGTAATGATTTATTTCATATAATCAGTCAGACACAAATGGGCAATCTTCATCATAGCACAAAAGGTCTGTTGCTAAAAAAAATTCTCATTCAGTCTATCACACAGCTGGCTCTAACTGCCAGTGACAGATAGCTGAATGGAATGTCCTTGGTCTGAAAAGCACAATGTTTCGCGTTTGAACACATCTTTCATTCTACTGTCCAGTAAACAGATATTCAGTTTTGGAAAGGTACAATGTATTGCTAGTGCATATTTCACCAACTAATATTTTCTTTTCTATTTTCTATAACTTTTCCGAGATTGCTAAACTAGCTACTTTATTAAGAAAATCTGTAACATAAACCATTTGGGATGTCTCTGTAAGCAAGCATTTCAGATAAATCTCCTGAGCGTACATAAATAGATGCAATTACTATGGAACCAGTATTGAAAAAGCTGCTGGGGTCCTGAAGAGTGTACTAATTCAATGATATGGAATGATTCAGTACAATTAAACTTCTCTTGAAAATGATCTTCCAGTATTCTGTCACTACATTTTCTTTTTAAATAACTTGTTTGCAATCAAGTCTAAAAGGTTAAATATCAAATCATCCCTTGTTGACTAGAAATATCCTATAATGGTGTAGGGCACTGATCCCCAAACAGTGACTTGTGAGCAGGTCCAGATTTACAAACGGTACGCCCCTTGGCTCAGTAGCCCCGTATGCATCCCCCTCTCTGTCTGTGTCACCTTCCACCTCAGTGTCTCCCCTCCCCTTCTACATCGTCTTCCCCTTCCGCATCATCCTCCCCTTCCACGTCGTCCTCCCATTCCCTCCCCTTCCACGTCATCCTCCCCTCCCCGCATATGCATGCACATATATTAATATTCATGAAGTGTGCATGAGCATTTACGTGCAGGCACAAGTAAATGGGGACGACATGGAGGTGACACAGAAGAGGAGCAACTTACTTGAATGTGGCTGGGCAGCATGCCACCCTTGAATTTCTGCCACCTAGGACCGGGCCTTTTATTATTATTATATATATTATATTATATGTATTTCTATAGCACCAACATATTTTGTAGCGCTGTACATATTACGTAGCCCTGTGGCCTTGGCACAAATACCGGACCTGCTTGTAACCAACAGAGTCTCCAGTAGGCTGCCAATCTATATAAGGGCTACCAAACAGACAATCACATATCTTATTTGGAGCCTGCCAGATATTTTTAATGCTTGTGTTGGGTTGGGGACCCTTAGAATATGGTGTCTATGCCAAAGCTAATGCTGAAGATTCACATCCACAGTGGTCTTCTCCACTGATTTTTTGAGACTAAAATGGATACAGCAAAAATACTGTCTAAGTTTAACAATAACTAAACTATATAAACTATATTCTAACGTTGCCTGTTTATGTATGCAGGACAAGTTACAACATGCGTTTTACCCAAGAACCACTGAACCTCTGACCTTACCTCGACTTGCAAATTACTGCTATAAACTTAATAAGATATTTTAACCACTGAAACAGCGTTTACAAAGAAACACACTCATATGATTACCTTCTATAGATAGCAGACCAATTACTTTAGTTAAACAAATGCAATAGCCTAGAAGGCGTTTGGTCTGCCACTCAATCAAGTAAGGATTGCTTAATTTAGGAAAGTGTAGGACTTCCTCCAGGTACTATTTTGTTATACAAAATTCCCAGGGTTCATGAATAGCCTTATGCCTCTTTAAATCATTTCTTATTGTAAGAACAGGTAGTAATGAAAGGGTACTATACAAGGCACCTGTATTTGCTTCTCCGTGCATTCACTAACATTCATTGTTTTTTTTATATAAATATGGTGTCCTGGGATATCTAATTACTTGAGTCATTTTCTTGGCTTTGTTTAGTGGCATATCCAATGTCACTAATTATAGCTGAGTTTGACAATAAAAGCAACTCTACTCTCCCCCTGAAAGGAGAAGGAAAGCTATGGAGGTATTTTATTGCCAATATCTTAGCTGCAATAGTGCAAGCTAGAATGTAATATTTATTCTGTTGAATGTTTTACCATACCTGAGTAAAAAGCTCTAGAAGCTCTCTGTTTAGGATGGCAGCTGCAGTATTAGCTTGGTGTGACATCACTTCCTGCCTGAGTCTCTCCCTGCTCACTTATAGCTCTGAGCTCAGATTACAGCAGAGAAGGGATAGGGGGGAAGAGGAGCAATCTGAGCATGCTCACGCCTGGGGCAAAGGAGGTTTAAGCTGAAGGCAGGAAGTTTGATACAGAAGCCCATGTGTACACAATAGTAGGAAAGAAATACAGTGTTTCTTTTGACAGAGGACTACTTTGAGGTGTTACTGGTATATTTAGGTGGACTTTTCTGATAAGGCTTACTTAGCTTTAACCTTTCCTTCTCCTTTAAATAAGAGTAGATTTTTACAGGCTTATCTTTATTCAGTTTGAGAAAGAGACCCTATATAAATAGATTTACACAGTAGTTTTTCATAATCATCTTCTCCTACCTCATACTTGGTGCCTGGAAAGGATACCCAAAATGTTCTATATTGCAAACCATTGTCCTAACACTCAACACCTTCTGTTTTGTTGTTCCTAAGTTCTGTATTGTATAACCTATACTTACAATAAAAACCATCTGCTTGAAAACACTGATCTGTTAGTATGACTGGTATTTTTCAGTGGATCTCTGCTTTGATAGCTAAGTATATGGCTGTGATTATAGTTCTCACTGGACACGTGTTAAAAACAACCTAGAAACTAAGGCAGATTGTTGGACATACAATATATCATCATTTCTCTAATTATACAGATGGTGAGTGAAGAAAGCATATTCTTCTGTCTAGGCTGTGTCTTTGGTCTGACCACATATGGTAGCATTTTAAAAGTATCTTGTTTTTACAAAGGAATGTATTTTATACCAACCATTTCAACATATGTCCCTAACAAACTTGTATCATTTATTTTGCCATAATGCAGGAAAATGGCCAAATGCGCCATTTATAACAGTTCTAAGTACTGAAATTTATACAAATAGTAAGATTTATTTGCTTAAGGAACGGCATGAACAAATGTTTTGCTAACCAGGCTTCAAGGTATATATTTTCAAGAAAAGTTGTTGTACCAAACCAGTAAAAGTACTTCATCTATAGTACATGTTACTTTGGGCCTAGTGTTTCCCATATGAGTCTATGGGGCCGATTTACTAAATTCACATGAGTCTATGGGGCCGATTTACGAAATTCACATGTATTCATGTGAATAAAATCGAATTCGTTCGAATTTGATGGAATATTTGATCGTAGGATCTATTCGATTGGTGAAATATGCAAATTAGGCATATTCGATCATCGAATAGTCAATGATCGAATATTCGATCGTTCGATCATTCGATCAGCGAATAAAATAAAAAATTTTAAATTTTCGACTGCCTACTTCGCCAGATTGGACCTACCGAATTGCAATAGAAGCCCATGGGAACCCTCCCATAGGCTTCTGAGTCTAAGTCCTGGTCAAATAGGATTCGAACGATCGAAGTCTTCGATCGTTCGAATCGTACGAATTATTTTAATGATCGAATGATTTATTCGACTGATCGAATAAATTATTCGACTGATCGAATAAATTTGTATTCGATCGTCGAATGATCGAATAACGAATAAAAGGTAGCCTAAAACTATTCGATTAGCATTCGACGATCGAATGCTAATCGAATATCGAACTTTGTCGAGCTAATTATGGGGAATAATAGTAAATTTGCCCCTATGTGTGGTATGCAACTTTTTATATGGGTAGTTTAAGCCCAGGGGTTCTTTGAATAAGGGGTCTCTCGGTAATTTGTATCACCATACCTTAAATCAACCTATGGTAGATAGAATTATGGAGTTGGAATTATGATGTCAGCGTTCAATGAAAATGCTGAATAACGAATCTTATGAAAAATGGAGAGGTAAGTTAGTGATGGGTGAATTTGACCGTTTAGCTTTGCAAAGAAATCGCTAGAATGTCTTTTTTTTTTTTACTTACATTTTTATTATTTTTCAGGTTACAAATAGAAAAGAACAAAAATCACTATACACAACGAATATAAGAAAATAAGATAAACCAAAGAAAAACAACAGGTAAATAGGAAGGGTGAAGTATATAAAAGGGATGGGGAAATAGGAGAAGGGGGATCTCTCCAGACAGTAAGTTGGTTGATTCTTCTGGCTGCTTTTGTATTTGCCTTTATTTATGTTACCTTCTCTTGCTACTAGTTCAACTGTTTAAAATTCCCTTCCTTTCCCAGTTGCTGAAGAGTTTGAATTTTAATGGAAGATATTTTGCTCTTGGCTATTGATATTTCAGAATGTAAGGTTGAAGTCAGTTAGCTATACAAGTTCTTCTTTTTCTGGTGTAGTGTTATGAAAGGGGACAATTGCTTGTGTTATTGTAAGGGGCAGGTGCAAATCATATTAAATGGAGCAAATGCCCGTGATAATATAGAGGACAGGTGCCAATGTTATTATAGGGGGCAGGTGCCTGTGTTTTTATAAAGGACTAGTGTCAGTGTTATTATAAGTGGTAGGTACCAGTGTTATTGTAGGGGGCATGTGCCAGTGTTCTCACCAAAATGTCTTAGGGGCAGATTTTTCTACATTCACATGAATAATTCGAAGTTCGATCAAATTTTTATTAAATTTGAATCTACGAATATGCAAATTAGGCAAATTTGACCATCAAATATTCAAATTAGAATATTTTATTTGAATATTCGACTATTTGATGGTTGACTTACTTCCCCTTTAAATTTTTATTCGACTACCTACTTCGCCAGAACCAAGCTACCGAATTGGGAATCATTCGTTTTGATCGATTAAAAAATTTTTACTTCCCTTTTATTCATATGGTTGAATTTCAAATTTTTTTTTATTCAAAATTTGACCAATGATAAATCTGCCCTTTAAAGTCTATGGGCAACAAATATTTTTTGAAGCAAGTAATTTTTTTAACACGCTACATTTCTTTCTCCCATTGGAGTCTATGGGTGTCATTTGCACAGCGAAACTTGGCATAAAAATTCGCTCATCCCTAGAGGCAATCTGACCAAAAATGGTGTGGGCAATACAGAGTTATATGTACACATGCAGGGGCTTATTTACTAAAACTTGAATTTATCTATTTTTTTCATTAAAACAAAGGCAGGGATTTTTCTGAGGCCCTAAGGTTATATGAAAGGGTTATGTAGAAAGAACATCTAGATATGAACAAGTGCAGTTAAGGAAATTATCATATGGTATAACAAGTAGCATGGTAACTAAAATCTACTTTGAAGCAGTAGTACCAGGACTTGTGCCCCCATATGTAATTAAAGGCACTAGGTTTGCCCAGTAGCAGTAAACATAACAACAAATAAGATTTGTGCCTTTAACCAGTTGACCACTAACCTACTGGCAATTTCTTTCTTTGTCTCGTGTACAAATTGTAGCCAAAGTTTGCTTCTAACTACCATTCAGCCTTTAGAGTAAGGTATTATTTAAGTGTAAGTAGCAGATTTATCAAGGGTCAAATTTAAAGTTCATGGGAGTTTTTTAAATTGAAATGTATTATTAAATTAAAAATTTTACAGCACGGGTGAATAGGATCGACCTGAAATTTTTTATTGAATTTGAATCGAATTCAACTCAAGTTTTAAAACTCGATTTGAATTTCAGGAAGGCTGCAAACAACTCCAAATTGCTCCCAGGACATCTTCCATAGGCTAAAGCAGCAGTTCATCAGGTTTAAAGGACCAATGTATGATAAATTTGGAAAATGTAATTTTTTTAAAAACTCAAATCGAATTTTAACAATTCCCTTGTTAAATTTGACAGTTTCGGCCTTAACAACCGGACTTGGTTTTAAATGCACTACATACTTGCTAATAGGCAGAGTAGGATTCGCTTAAAATGTGGGGCCTTGATGAAGCATGTGAGCTTACACATTCTGGCAAAAGTGCAGTACTAACACCTTAAGCAGTTACCAACTGCATGTGGCTTACATGCTGTACAACTAAATCTTGATTACCAAAAGTGTTAAATTAACAATATTAAACTTGCAGATTTCTAGTAATTGTTGTACTAAAACCCTCAGATTTACAGCATGAAAACTCAATATCCTATAATGAAACATGACATATCTATCTATCTATATCTATCAATCTATCTGTCATCTATATATTTATATCTATACTTCATGTATCTATGTACTCTATATAATACAACATTAAATGGGTTGTTCACCTTTTAAACTTTTACTGGGATGTAGACATTAATATTCTGAGACAGTTTGCAATTGGTTTTAATTTTTTATATTTGGCTTTTTGTTCAGCAGCTCTCCAGTTAGGTGTTTTAGCAGCTATCTGATTGCTACAGCCTTGTTTACCTTAGCAGTCAGGCAATTGTTTCAACGAGAGACTGGGATATCAATCGGAGAGGGACTGAATTGAAAGATAAGTAATAAAAAGTAACAATAATAAAAGGCCAATCACAAAGTTGCTATGAATAGGACTTTCTAGTACATACTAAAAGTTAATTCAAGGGTGAAAAAACCCTTTAACTGAGTTGCCAGATATGCAGGGTAAGGAGTTTTTAAAAATATTAAGTCAAAGCATTTTGACATGTTGCATGTGCTGTTGAATAAAATGATGGTCATTAATGCCTGCATGCGACATGAGGTTAATAGCAGAAAACGTTGTTGGATTTTACTTAAGTACAGCAGCTGTCAAAACATGGGGGTGAAAAAGGCAACAGCATAATCCGATAGCACAGTATCATTTTTATTATTACTTTATGCAGAACTGACACATTAAGCAGTGATTTAGGGTAACATTTATCATACACATGGCTTACAGTCTAATTTCCCTGTCAAATACTGTATATGTTCATACACACAAACACTTATTATGTTTTATTTCGTTAGGGCTGTTGGAGAAACTCACAGCACTATTGTATGTGTCACTGCCTAATCTAAATTAAATATACCTCTCTTTGTGTTTTCATCTGGTAAATCACTGCATACACTTGCAGCTATAAGCTCTACATAACTAAATAAATACAATACAAAAGTACACAAAATAAAATGTAATTCTTATCACTTATACATGCATTCTGATTTTACATTTATTTTTAAATTTAATTGCAACTGAAGGAAATATGTGTATGCACCTTTCTACCCTGCTGTTTCTGATGTCAGCTTTTCACCAGCCATAACTTCAAATCTGTTCCACTACATCCACTACATCATTTCAAGTCAAGGATGAGTTTGCTAGTGAAGAGCATATAAGAAAAATCACAGAAGATCAATTGTTTGAATTCCTCTGATGGCCAACAGGGGCACAACACAATGAGCACCTCTCTGTCAATGCATTTTGCATCATTGGATGCTTTATCAGAAGAGGATGCTTTGAATACTCTAGGTGGAAAGAGCACAGAGACCTTGGCGCGGTGAGGTACATTTGGCCTTTTGGTATGGTTTTTTTTTATTTCCTCTTGACAAAATGTATGTTTGTTTTGTGCACCAAATAAACGACTGCCCACTTCTTGCATTGCTATATTGTTTATTTAGGGTTTAGAGCAGTATCAAGTGATTTACTCCTAAGTACTTGCTATTATTAACTGTAATGAAAATTTTCCCAACATTAGAAAATTATACTTATTATTCAAACAAATGCCTTTATACAGTGGTTCCAAGAGATTTAAGTCCGTGCCGAGCGAAGCTTGCAATCTATGGTCCCTATCAAATGTACTTTGGTAAATTGTAGCATGAGCCAAAATACCTTATTTCATGTTTTTGGTGTGTGGAAGGATATCCTCAAAGACACATGGAGAACATACAAACTCCTTGCAGAATTAATCCATAACTTTCCCTGTTAATGCCAGGGCTGATGACTTTATTGTTCCAATATCCCAGACTATTATTATCTGGTAATGGTGCTTCAATTCCGGAAAATTAGGTGTTTTGTAATTTTTTTCCTTGTAAATTTACTGAGGCAGGAAATCTTTCCAGCAACAAGCCAGAAATCCAGCTGTATCCCTTCATGCTCCACAGCCTGTAACTAAATAAACATCGCAGTCTCTTCTGAGTGCAGACAGTTCAAAGCTTTTCCTCCTCTCAGAATATCAACAAGTCCATGTAATTCAAACAAATAATCCCCAAAGGAAAATCAGAGCTTAAAACAAACAATTTGACTGTATAGGACAGAAATTGGTGTATAAAGGATAAAACAAAGATAAAGATCTTTGCTCCAGTTTGCTGCCCACTACATTTCTATGAAAAACAGCCATATGCTATAATATTCTTTCAAGAAAGCTTTAGATACCTCTTATAAAAAGAAATATAATTTTCATCAAGTGTTGTTGTAAAAGGTTTTCTCTAAGAAACACTGAATTACTTCCAAGATGTTGGATATAGAGCAATGGTCAGTGGCATAACTAGAAATTACTGGGCCCCACAACACATTTAATTTAGGGCCCCTATTCCATTATACAAAAATTGCTCCTTACTTCCTCTGTAGTTATGCCCCCCTGACAATGCTACTCTGCACCACCAACAAAGCAAATGCCATACTGAGTATTATGCATGGCCAGCCATGATCACTAAGGGAGGAGGGGTATCAATAGGTTTCTAAAATGTCCTTGACTTTAGAGATGTAACAGAAGGCCAAAATAAATCATTCGAAAGCACTGCAGCCTTTAGTAACACTGACCTGGGATTTAGACAGCTCATACCAGAACATCTGGAGATGGGAAAACCTTTCTTCAGATATGAGCTGAACTTGCAGCTGTTATGGTGATGGAATAGCCATGGGATTGCATTGGCTGGCTACAGGATAATTATTCAAACTTTGGGCAAGACTGAATGATGATCTCTTTAGACTTTACACAGAGCATTCTTTCCCTGCTCATAAAAAGGGTTGTGTTTTAGATCTGGCTTTTCAGTTGGGATTGGAGTTGAAATATAAATCATAAATCCTGTGATTTGGTTAGACTAACACTTAAATGGTTTTGCTATAAATCAAAACAACAGACCTTTTCCTTATAGACCTCCCGATGTGTTAGGTGTTTGTACAGATCACAGTTCTTTGGTACTTTATTAAAAAAGTACAGATATCATGTATACTTTTGCCCTATGCAAATAAATCAATTAAAACCCACAGACATTTCCCTTGGTACAACTCTTACCCAGTCAAGAAGTGGTGGCAAAAGCCCATAAGGATGAATATAACATCAAAACAAATGATTAATTTGGAAAATAATGACAACAGAAAAGAGGGTGAATGGACTGTTGCTCAGGGATGAAGGCATTAAAAAATGACAGTTTGCAAACAAATATACCACAGTATATTCTACAGTGTTTTTGTAGACTTCTTCAAAGACAACGTCATGAACATCAATGCTAGCATTAAAAAAAACAACATTCGGTGAGCATATAAAAACCATATATTTGTCTATATAGCCTCATTACTGGTCCAGTCTTTGGGGGTTATTTACTAAAACTCAGATTTATCTAATTTTTTTATTAACACAAAGTCGACCTAACTCAAATCTATGAAATCAATAAATCAGTTTGAAAGTCAGTGAAAAAAAACCATTGCAACAAAATCTGGTGTCAGTTCGTATCATGCAACTTTTTCGAATTGATGCTCAGAAAACTCGACCAACAACTTAAATTTATTGGATGAAAACCAGCACGGATCACAATGTCAGCAAACATCTTCATGGACGTCTGCCATTGACTGATGGAGTATTTTTGGATTTGGATTTTTAACAGCTTTGGGATATAATAAATCAATTTTTCCTGGACCTGTATACATATACAACCCTAATTTGGTTACTGTCTATTTAAATAGCAATTAACCCTTGGCAATCTAGGGGCCTGAGTTCCTTTTTCATGTGAAAAGAACTGGGAACTGGGATTTACAGTGCAGTGCCTCCACATAGGGAACACTGAAGAGCACACCTCAGGGGGGTTCCACTAGGTTCCACCCCAGGTAGTGCTACCTCTCCCAAAAGTACATCTCCCTTTGGAACTTAGACCTTTCCTCAAACAGGGTTCCAACACTTGTATCCTTGCCATTATCCTCCCTTGAGTGGCTCACTCACCGAGGCAGTCACACTGGAGATTACAGGCAGCTCTGCAGCAGGATCAATCTCACCAGTGAGTCTCTAGCAGCTTGGCAGGGAACAGGATGGGCTCTCTCTGTACTTTTACAGATACAGCAGCTTCTCTACACTTGACACACAAAAACTGGTTGTGGCTGGATGTTGCAGCACAGAACCCCTTGTTAAGTCCTTGTACATTTGGCTCCAAAGTCAGGCACACCATCTCTCCCAAGGATGCACTGAGGCACCCAGCCAATCGGATGGCTCTCCAGCCTGTAGCTGGGCTGGATGATGTCACAGACAGAAAAACAGAGGAAGAATAATACATATTATTATTATTATTTATATTACTAATAAGTATTGGTATACAGCATTTCCCTCAATTCTTTATTAAAACAAATATTGCTCTAGTATTACTGTCTTATTGTCATTTTTCAAAGAAGGAAATAAAAGTGCTTTATAACCTTGCAGCAAACAGATAGTAACTTTATTAGTTGCGATTAGCTGCGTTATGTCAACCTTTAAGTTGATATAGAGAATGGACAACTTTTCAACTTTTCAATTGGTCTTCATTTATAAATGTTTTTAAATTGTTTTTTAAATTATTTGCCTTCTCTTTACAAAATTTACAATGTGGGTCTCTGAAGCCAGCAGACAAAACACAATTGCTCTGTGACGCTACAACTTTGTTGTTGTATGTAGTGTTTTACTAATCCTTCTATTCAGGTCCTTGACTATTCATTTACCAGTCAAACCACTCCCTGGATGCTAAAGTAATTTGGACACTAGCAAACACAAACCGGCTAAAATTCCAGGAGAGTTGCTGAACAAAAAGTGCAAATAAAAACACAAAAATACCCCTTTTTGTTTGATCTCACTATGAATTCTTATTGCTGTGTTCAGTGACCCAGGAAAACAAAAAAGGCTGTGTTTTTGCTGTTAGATACAGTATTTATAACTAAGGCCCTCTCCTATTCCTCCATGAGGGCCCAGTCACGCACCTCCTCTGCCTCCTACCCCCTAGTCCGGTCCTGTCTCAGCACTCTAGCTGGTGCATGCATCCTTTAATGCATGTGCTCATCTTTTTTTGTAAATGGCCCAGCGATGTCCTCCATTGTGTCATTCAACAAATGCCTGGTTACCCCTAGAGGAACCCTAGGCACCAGGTTCATATTTTCATTACAAACAGCAGAACAAAATTTTAGAACACAAGGTAAACAAGACAATAACACAAAAACATTTAATTTGAGACTTATTTCAATTTGCTTAAATGTTAAACCTTCTCTGTCTCATGTATTTTTTTTCTCAGAACTAATTTTAGCTAACCTCATATTGACTGACTTTCAGTATCACCCTAAATTTACCATTTGGTTGAATATATACTGTAGTTGCTTCCATCTTTAGAGAAGCTGTTGATGGGAGAATTCTAAATTTACTCATCTGTTTATACTGGGAGTGGTAATAGCAGACCTTTAAATAGGACATTATGTAGACTGTAATTAACATTACAAACATTTATTTGTCAATGTTCTAACAATCAGAAATCCCCTTAATAGGAAGTTCTCATTATTCTTACTACACATATCAAAAGCACCAGTCTTTCTCTGGCACCTTTGAAACATAAAGGGAACAAAGACAGTTGTAACTAATATACTGTATGTACTAATTATTTACTAAGCCATTACAGTAATTTACTATAGTATTTGCAAGACTCCAGAAATGTGTTTTCATTTATTGTGGCTTCTGATATTACATAGATCTCCAAAGCATGTAATAAATCACCAAAAAAGTTGCGCAAGTAAAAGATGGAGAAACAGCAGTCCTGTTTTCAATATGGAGTTGCAATAAGCATGCCCTTTGAAAATACATACACCCCCATAGACTGAATCTTTGCAGAGACTTAGTTCCATTAGGTTTGAATTATTAGCACATAGCTAACTCTGTTTTAACTGTAGTTAAGGAATGTTTGTATGTGATTTATCCTTTCCCCCTCTTCCAAAACATGTCACCTACTTTTCCATGTTTCTTCATTTTAAATGTGTGCTGTCTGTACAGCCTTTATACCAGGCTCAGGATCAGTTGGATAAAGCAAAGTTCTCTCTTAATAGTATTGATCTGAAATGTATGTAAAGAGGTTAAAATATTTTTTATTTTTCAAAGAGTAAATAGTTAGGCAATAACTTAGTGGTTGGCCTGTAGGTGGAATTCCACAGCAGGAGCCTAGACCATGGGTTGCAAGAGCTATGCATGTCCTCTTTGGCCTAGGAGCCTCCAGAGGTAAAATAAAGCCCAATGTGTCCAGACCATTTTTGGGAAGCAGAATTCCTTCAAGACTAATAAGTGGCTAGTAGTGGTGTGTGAGCTCACTCTAGGAGTGAGAAATATAGAGACTAGTTATAAAGGACAGCCTTTTGTCCCAACGAGGAGTGAGTAGATTGAGGTAGAGCCCCTGAGGCGATTTTGCACCACAGGGCTGTAGTGAGACAGCCAGGGGAAGCTTGTGTGCTGTATGTGGACATGACAGAGAAGGGACACCTAGAGAGAACGTGTGAAGGAGAAAGGTCCTTATCAAGGCTATTGGTACTCTGCTAGAGCATTTCTACATGACAGTGACACTGGAGACTTCAGTAGAGGAAGGCTGAGTGAGAGAGTGAGAATTGTGTTCATTGTGTAGCTGAAGTGTTTAAGTTGGCAACCAGTACTACAGTCTGTTACCTGCCTCCTTGCAAAAAGCTGTTTCCAATAAAAGTGTGCATTAGTGCATCACACTGCTGAGAATATGTCTACATTTTACAGTAAAGGACATACATATACACATGACTATAACAGTTGCCCACTAGCCATGGGTGGCAACTTTACAAGCATGCATGACTATTATATTCTATGTCTACAGTATGCAGTACTTCATAGAGGCTGTATATTAAGGTTTAAATCACATTCAGACAACACATATTGATTATATAGGTTTGTAATAAAAAAGCTAATTATAAAAGCTAATTAAGTGGCCTCTGTGTGAGAAGAAATACAAAGTAATCAATTCCATGAAAAACTATATTCTATGATTTATCACGTGAAAACTTATTGATGAGATTCAATTTGAGGTAGAAAAAAAGTTTCTCTAAATTCAGTTTTCTAGTAGACTTCAATAGAGTTTTCATGTGATAAACAGTAAGATTTTGTTTTCATATTGAATTGCATCAGAAAATCTGTAGGTACACAATTTTGATCAGATTGAATCTGGCCCCAAATCTGTAAATATAATGCCCAGGATTATACTCAGCGCTTCATGGTAGTGGTGCTAACCAATGGGTTACTAAACCTCTTCCAATTAAGTCTTGAAGGTGAGAAAATAAAGGGAAAAAATGCTACGAGAAATGTCTGTATATTTTTGGAATGTGAGAGGACACCATATAATCAAATACAAACTCCTTGCAAGTGGCACTCAGGCTGGAATTGAACTCAAGAGCCAAGCACTGCATAGAAGCAGTATTATCAACTACTGACCCATTGTGATTCCTTACATTTAGTCTGGGTATGGATCTTGGGTTTGGCCTGTCCAAGTTAAATCACAGCTGTGAACAATAACAATTTTGCAAACAAAACTACAGTGCAAATTATTCCAGATGAATACAAGTTTTGCAATATGATATGTAAGCTTGCCTGGGCCCAAATAGTTTTAATGTTAATTTGCAGTTAGGTATATGGAGACTTAACAGATGTAAACCAAATATTTCCTCTTTAAGAGGAATAAAATAACAGTGGGAAAAGGTTTGTGCCTCTTAAATGAGCCCACATCGATTCCACAATCTCATTACATGGTTCCCTAAAGGCAAAGATTTATTTATAAGAAAACCCCCTAAGCTTGCACAAAACAGTGTAAAAGAATAACTCACAGAAGTGACTTCAACCAATGGCAAATACTTTTATTAAAAAAATAATTAAAAACATCCTAAATACCCTAATGGCTAAAGTCTGTGGTTTTTCAAAGATGAGGACCATTTATGGGATATTTGAATGGTAGACAGGCAGATAGCTTAGATTGGATTGATAATGATAAGTAAGTGCCTGGGTATGTGTTTCTGTACAGAATACCACTGATGTATGTGGGAAATACAATAGAAATATGAAGTATATGCTAAATTCCCACAATGTATTTTGGCTCTTAAGAAACTATTAAAACTTCATGAAGCAAAATAAAAAGTGACACTTTACATCCTACTTACAGGATGAAAATCCTTCTGCAAACAGGAAACCAAGATATAGTTTGTTGGCAGATGGTGGACAGACATACATAAGTGGGTCATTTTCTGTGACCCCAGACAGAAGTGCAAGAATACTCAATCAGTACTTCTGTCTATGGTCTGGCAACACAGGACACCTTGTGCTGGGTGAGAAATCCAGTGCGAGGTGCTAACCTTGTCCTTGCACCTGTCATACAGTAGGTCCAATGGTAGGTACAGTATAAAGTCTGATGTGGCCTGTGTCCATCGGGGCTTCCTAAATTTCTTGTCCTAATGACACCAATGTGCCTCCCTTTTTTCACTTTGCACCCTGCCCTGCAGCAAATATTACTAAACTGGAGAAGAACTTTTTTTTTTGTGGGATGAATCCTGGAGGAAGGAGATTGCCTAAGCTAGACACCTCTCAAAAACTGTATTCTAAATGTTAAAAGTAACATACAAATAACATACTCTTTAAATAGCTAACTTTTTCTGCAATCTTATGAATCCCTGTAGAAGCTGGTAGAATAAGGGAAGCAAGCAAGTGCTCTTTAGAAAGCTGGCCTATTGATGTTTTCTTTTAATGGTAAATTTGCTCTATGCTAGATCCATTTGCAAATATTTTTTCGGTACTTGAACTAAATCAAATGTTAATTTGGAACTTTTTGTATTTCTTCTTTTTGCCAATACTGTATAAATATATAAAAAAAATTCTATGAAGTTAATAACTTCCTCCAATACTCTCTAACCAGTGCCTGTTGTGTGACAGAACCCTGATCTGTACATCTGTGTCCTGAATTGCACCACAGAGCACACCCAATGCTGATTAGCTTCCAGATGGTGAGTAGAGTGCACAGTTTTGGAGCATATCCCATAGAACTCAATTGATCTGTTTCCAAGTATTCACAGATGTACAAGGCCTGGAGCAGTGTCTGGGAATGAAATGTTAAGGTGCAAACCCGTAAAAGCAGGTGATTCATTGTCTGCCTTACAAAGGGACGTTTATGAGCATCTCATTATTGAAAAATGTAAGTTAAAATTCAGTAAGATATTTTTTTCACTAATAAAAAGTAAACAGTATTATTAATTTACTACCTACTATATCTAGAATTAATTTATTCACTATTATCTATGTTGTATAATTATTATTTCATTATTATTATTATTAATAATAATAATAATATGTATTTATAAAATATAAACATATTCTGCAATGTTGAACTTAAAATAAAACATACAATCCATCAATATCCAATACAAGTGGTAAAGAGGGCCCTGCCCAAAAGAGCTTACATCTGATTATTTGATTTCAAAATGGATCCAATAAAATACAGAGCTAACATATACTATAAATTATATACAGTGACTTGTTGCATGTTTGTATATTAATAGCTTTATTTATATAGCACTATTTATATATGCAGTCTTATACAGAAGAACAATACATGAATAGAACAAACAGGGGGTCATTAGAGTAATAAATATAAAGTAAGTTGATTAAGGGCTAGGTTTCAAACAGACAAGAGGAAGGAGGTCCCTGGCTCATATAGCTTACAGTCTAAGGGGCAGATTTACTAAATTCACATGAAGGATTTGAAGTTTGATCAAATTTTCAAAAAGTTTCGAATTAGAATTTTCAAATTTTTTTGAAGACCGCTTCGACCAGTGAATTTTGAAAATTCGATCAAATCGAATGCTTTGAATAAAAATCTATTTGAATATTCAACAGTCAAAGTACTTCCCCTTTAAATTTTTATTCAACTGCCTAGTTCGCCAGTTTCAACCTACCGAATTGGATTTAAAAAATTTTGATTGAATAAAAAAATTTGGTTGAATGGTTACAATCATTCGAATCAGTCGATGCGAACGATTTTATATATCGATCGAACTTTTATATTCGATCATTCGACCGATCGAATTGCGGTAAAAATCCTCCAAATTCGAATTTGGAGAATTTTTATTCCCTAACTATTCCCATGGACCAATTCGAGGGTTTTTTAACCCTCGAATTCGACCTTTAGTAAATATGCCCCTAAGTATTGCAAACCTATTACAGATTATGAAAAACCGCAGAACAGAGATTAGCAAATTATCTGCAAAGCAAATCATGATCTGATGTGAATCAAGGTCATCACATTTATTTTTGATATTGATTAGAATGACAAGAAACAACAAATTTTAATTAGCCCAATTATCTTTTTTAATCTCTGTTGGAGAATATTATTCATCTGATCTCTTACAAATTGCCTCATAATGATTATGGTATAGGATTGGAAGGCATGTAGAATGTAGTTCAATGAGAAGAAGAAGAATTATATAAGCACTACAGAAATACAGGAAGTTATTGATTTGATAGTGTTTAAGCTTGTAAGTATAGCCAGAATGTAAAGGCTCATTTACACCAGCATTTGCAAGTTTACTGTGATCAAGTTTCACTTTTAAAAGTTCCTAATATTCCCATATAGACTCTGTGTCCCCCACATTCTTAAAAGCTTTGAGCATTGATGGCTTATAGGAATGAGGAGCATCCAGAAGTGCAGGATCATATGGCACCTGAGAAGTGATAACTCAGGCTGTCTCCTACTTTTAGGATTGTGTTTCAGCACAGAGTCTTAAAAATGAGTGTAAAAAGTGGTAATGTGTTACTGGAACAGTAAAAATATTCTAATATATTGCCACATGGAGATCACATTCTGGTTTCTTCAGCCATGATGGGCTCCTCTGCTGGGAGTTGTAGAAATAGCATATTGTCTGCTTACAAATATATCACAATGATTTCAAATAGGCTTTTGAATGACCCAAAACAAAATAAGATTATATTAATAAAAGGATTTGTGAGTTGTCTGCTGGTATTACTGTATCTCAGTATGTTCTGGGACTGCAAAGCTGCATGGGCAGTGATGATAGAGAGTTGTTTAGCTGAAAAATCTTTTAAAACCAATTTGCAAGATGATAACATTTCACAGAAATCCATCAGAGAAGACACCAATAGATTGCAGTTAAAGGAGAACTAAACTCTTACAATTAATATGGTTTATAATGGCATATTTTAGATACTGAACTTACTTCACCAGCCTAAAGTTTCAGCTTGTCAATAGCAGCAGTGATTCAGGACCTCAAACTTGTCACAGGGGGTCACCATCTTGGAAAGTGTCTGTGACACTCACATGCTCAGTGGGCTCTGAGCAGCTGCTGAGAAGCTAAGATTAAGGGTTGTCATAAATTATCAAGCAGAAAATTAGGTTGGCCTGTAATAGAAGCTGATGATACAGGGCTGATTGGTCAATTCTGATGCTAATTACACTGGTTTCTGAGTTGCCATGTAGTAATTATCTGTATTAAATACAACCTTTTTATTATGACTACTCCTTTAAAGGATTTGTAGCTCTGCAATAGCATATACATTGCTCTATCTTGTTAGACAAGCTCCTTTCCACTATACTGCAACTGCTCTTAATAGAAAAAAATCTCCCATGTTGTCAATTTCTTCTAAGCCCATGGTTGGCCATTATCTTCCATAGACAGAGGGGAGCTGGGGAGGTCTCAAATCCCATTGGTTGATGTGGAGGGTAAGGGGTGGACATTTAGGACCAGTACTTTTAGGTTTATTGCCTCTTCACAAAGGTGTTAGACTAAGCCAGTACAGCTAGGGGACCTGTTATACAGAATGCTCAGGACCTGGGGTTTTCCAGATAAAGGGGTTTTCCCTAATTTGGATCTGCATATCCTAAGTCTAATAAAGAATAATTTAATCATTCATTAAACCCAATAGGATTAGTCTGCCTCCAATAAGGGTTAATTATATATTAGTCGGGATCAAGTACAGGGCACTGTTTTATTATTACCAATAAAAAGAAAATATTTGTTCATTTTAATTATTTGCTTAAAAATGAATGGGAGATTGCCTTTCTGTAATAATATGCTTTCTGGATAATGGGTTTCCGGATAATGGATCCCTTTTCTGTACCTATTTTCAGGGTTCTTGAACGGTTGTCATTATTACATTGTATCGGTGTCAAATGTGCAGTGTACAAATGAGGTTAGTGCTGCAGTAGTTTTACTGATGGAACATTATTTTCCCATAACAAATATCTCTCCCAGTGTTTGAACAGTGCAAAATAACACAAGTGTGTATCAAGCCCAAGTGACATCATATTGTGGTTGGCAAGGCAGCTCACTTGCAATATAAAATGGCAAAAATCCTGTTTTCTTATAGCCAAAAATGGTGTAAGTCAATTGGTGCAATGTGACAGCGCTGGGAAAAGAAGGCCAATAGATGACAAATTGTGCCCTGCAGGATCAATGACAATAATTCATTTTTTCACCACCGCAGTTGCTAAGTAACTGTTTACAGCATCAAAAATGACATCACTTGACCTAATATGCCCATATGATATGCTTGCTGTTCTTTGGCTGTTGTGATGATGAACAAAACACTGTGAATTCTGTAAATTAGAATTTGAGTAATAGAATGCAATAACTATAATGTATATTTTAGCCGTATTCAAAATGGAATTTATATTTAGGATGTTTTGTCATTGTGCCCAAAATCATATGGAAGATATAGTTTTACAAGCTCAAGTCTGTCACTTTTTTTGAAATTTTGTGAAAGTATTTTTAACTTACTTGAATTTTTCAGAATGTGTACTTCTCAAAAAAATGGTTTTCTAGAATTAACTTGTTTTGGAGGCTTTAAAAATGAATATATTTCAGGCAGGGTGTTGCAGTTGTTTATGTTTTTGCCTAACACTCAAATGAGTTTCTAGTAGTCTTAAGGTATGAAGATACAAATTATGGAAAGACCTGTTATCCAGAAAACCCCAGGTCCCAAGCACCTCTGCACAGTTAAAAGAGATTTTCAGATTTTTAGCAGCTTTGGGGTATAATAAGGGGCAGATTTATTAAGGTTCAGTTTGTGTTTTCCATGATAAATTTGATGTTGATTGCCTGCATGATGTTCGAGTTTTTTTCAGTTGGTTTTGATAAATAACCCCCCTAATCTATAAAAAAAAAAATGTTGTTGTTTTTTTTCAAGTTTTCCCCTTTAAAAATTTCACCAGAAAAAGTGAGGTTTAAAGGCCCCTTAAGATATGGAGATCCTTAGCTAAAATAATTGAATAATTGAATAAATGATTTAAAATATCCCAGGTCCCAAACACAGATCCCACACCTATTTATGATTTGTAATTATATTTTTTATGGTCATGTTTATTTGTCACTTTTGCTTTGCATTAAATTGTTTTGGCTTTCCCCCATACCACCTGGTAGCTTTTACATTTTTTATACTGTTGAATTCTGGTAACAGATTTTCTCAGCTAGAAGAAAGTCTGCCATTCCCCACGCAAAATGAATTTCAAGCTTAATGATATTTCAGATAGTCTTTTTTATTCGGCAGGTGCGAATTTGCGGTCAATTCCCGCGATTCGCCGCCCGCGAATAAATTCACAAAGCGCCAGCGAAAATTCGCCTTGCAAAAATTCGCTGGCGTAAAAAAAAAAAGAAATGCGCACCAAAAATGACGCGAAGTAAACGACACGACGCGCATCAAAATTGTGCCGCTACTCTTTTCGCTAATTTTTTGTGAATTTCACTGGAAATTTGCGAATTTTTCGGCGAAGCAAAAAGGGATAGATTTGCCCATCACTATTCAACATCTCAGGAATTGTAACATATAGTTACAAAGCTGCAAATTTTCGCTCACTCAATGCATTTTTATAATGTGCAATTACATTTTACTCCATTGGGAAAATGTTTGTCAGTTACTGGCATTCATACTGGCAAGTCGGAACATCCTCATTCTTCTGGAGCAGGTTCTCAAAGAGCTTTCCAAGTTTTGCATGATTAGTGTGTTTTTTGGCATATGCAGCTTAACTAAAACAGGATAACCTTTTAAACACTTAATATATTGCTTGTTTTACATGTTTATAGATTAAAAAATAATTTTACCTATTTATAGCATACAAATTGGTACAATTTTATTACGAAAAGGTCAAAGCATTGCAGTACAATAAATGTCATAGTCATAGTTACAATATTAGTATTAAGAGCACAATACAGTTGCGTTGATGATAATGTAATATTGCAGAGGCAACTCAAGGCTTAGTACAGTTGCTGTGTTCAGAATTATTATCTCTTACAAGAGAGAACTTGTACTTCTACTAGTATAACAATTATTTCAGAAAATGATGTAATTTTTTTTCTAATCAAGTCTGGCTGGTAGAAAAACGCTAGAGGAGACAGCCCTTGAAGAAGAGAGCTGGCCATGGGATGCAAAAATGTGACAAACTGCTTGCCTCATTGTTTAGATTGGCGGTCTTCATTACATCAGTGTTTTTAGCAGCACAATAGCCTTGCAGCCGTAATATCATGCTTCCTTGTTTAGTAAGTGAAGTCAGTTTTGTTCAGGCAATTCCTAGAAACTTCATGTCCCATATAGACATTAAGAATTTGTTTACCTCCCTATATAAGGATGGCAAAACTGGTATTGGCCATATTTACTATAAACTAATATACAAACATTTTACACCTTATTGTAACATGTTACCAACTATAGTCGGACCAGTAATATTAAAAAGTTAATTGAAACAGTTGATCCAGCACCTACAGATAAACATTTTTTGTGCAACAAATGTTTCATATTATATGAGATTTTTTTTAGTCTGCAGTTCAGTAGAGAGCCATGAATGGAATTTGTCCCCAAATATCTTCCTATGTAAGAATTAAATACAATTCAGTAGAGGTATAAACTGTTTAATTTCTTGCCTATGTTTTTGGATAGAACTAAGCAATTAGTCATAATGAATACTTTATCAAGATATTTTTTAACCTCAGAAAAGTAATTAATGTTGCTTCCTTTAGCTGGAACAGGGACCACCACGTATGTTGGCCTCCTTTCCAGACCTCTGTACCTGTCATGGATTTTACTTATGTATAAAAATGTTATCTATGGAAGAAGCACACGCAAACTAATAGTTCAACATTGTAAAATACAAAAGATACTTGTTTACCACTTGGAGTCTGTACAGTATCTTCTCTCACTCCAAAAACCACACACCTCTATGTGAAAGGGGGTAATACCACTTTCCCTTAAGATTGGGTACTGGCTAGCTCACAGACTTCAGACAGAATCAGACATATCAGTTTATGAAGGCAACTGTCAGAATCAACACCTATCCTTGTATGTCTTGTATGAAAACACAAAGTAGCACAAAGGGGCAGATTTACTAAATTCACATTAATTCACATGAAGGATTCGAATATTCGATCGAATTTTCAAAAAGATTCAAATTCGAATTTCGAATATGCAAATTAGGCAAATTCGACCAAATTCGACCATCGAATATTCGAATTCGAATGATTCAAATATTCGAATTTAATTTTATTCGACTATTCTAAAATTCGATGGTTGAATACTTCACCTTTAAATTTTCCCTATTCGATCGTTCGTTCGATCAATCGAACTGCGCAAACAAAAAATTCGAATTCGAAATTCGAATTGGAATTTTTTTAATTCCCCAATATTCCCTGGTCGAATTTCAAAAAAAATTTTTGCATTTGAAATTCGACCCTTAGTAAATCTGCCCCAAAGTAAAGCAATAGTGGAACTCAATGTCTGCTTCTTTTTGAAGAAATATATTTTGCACTTTGTGGTGAAAAATGTATCTCGTTTGTAACATCTCTTTAATATTCCAATTATAAGGGAAATCAAATTTTTTTCTATGTAAAAAAATTGAGAATATTGCTGGATTTATAGTAACCAGAGCATCATTATTGGTTTCTACGCAAGATTAAGGGGCTGATTTACAAAATTCACATGTATTCATGTGAATTCGATCGAATTCGATCAAATTCGATGGAATATTTGATCATAGGATCTATTCAATTGGTCGAATATGCAAATTAGGCATATTCGATCATTGAATAGTGAATGATCGAATAGATTCGAATGATCGAATATTCGATCATTCGATCAGCGAATAAAATAAAAAAATTTAAATATTCGACTGGCTACTTCGCCAGATTGGACCTACCGAATTGCAATAGAAGCCTATGGGCTCCTGATCGAATAGGATTCGAACGATTGAAGTCTTCGATCGTTCGAATCATACGAATCATTTGAATGATCGAATGATTTATTCGACTGATCGAATAAATTGTTCAACTGATCAAATAAATTTTATTTCAATTGTCAAATGATCGAATAAAAGGTAGCCTAAAACTATTCGATTAGCATTCGACAATCGAATGCTAATCGAATATCGAATTTGGTCGAGCTAATTATGGGGAATAATAGTAAATTTGCCCCTAAGTATGACTATGGTGTTCATTGTGAAGTAAGTTCATTGTAATTACACAAGGGCCTGGACGTCACTTCTGGGTGATCATTCTTAAATGAAAATACCCTGTGAAAATTCCCAAAATGTTCTAACAATTCAAAACTATATTTACAGCTACAATTCTAAATATTTAGCCCCAGGGAGGTTTTAAATTGCAATTTGAAAAAAAAAAAAAAAGACAATACACCTCGTATTTCTAAAATGATGACATATATTTCTAAATTGAGGTGGTTCTGGATGCCCCATACCTTATCTGGCTGCTCAGTTGTTGCCCCTTGCCCACTTACCCTGCCCCACCTGTGTGTAAATATTGTCCGATTACGCTGTTTTCAATATCCCAAAGATTTAATCTAAAACAAATTTACAGTCATGAGCATGGTCTTGATCTTAACAAAACCCTGAAGATTGCCTTCCTGAACCTAGACTTATTTTCATTTCAGAAAATACATTTTTTCCAATTGACTGAAAATCTACCACTTCAGCAACTTCATACTTGAGGAAAACTTTTGCTTTGTCACGAATTTGCATCTAATTTATACTACTACTAAAGCAAATAAAGTTCTGTCTTGCATAAAAAAGGGCATAAACTCAAGGGA
>CM044431.1:149183886-149202687 GCA_024363595.1 Xenopus borealis
CAAAGGGCCCAACCACATGCCTAAAGTTCCTGGGGATAGAGATTGACAGCATTTGAAAGGTAGGATTCCCCAAGACAAAATTGAACTCCTTAAGGAGGAGGTACAGTACCTCCTGTCAGTAGCAGCTTCAGTCTTTGCTGGGAAAATTGAATTTTACTTACTCATATTTTCCCCATGGGAAGAATTTTTTCTATGGGTCTGGCCTCGGCCACTTCATAAGATAGTAATAAAAGGCAGATTTTATGGTGTGACAAACATTCTTGAAGACCTATAATGCAAAGTCATACTGGCAGGCAGAAGCAAGGGCTAACAGGGGCCTGGACTTGTTCACAGATGCCACCAGCACTGGGGGCTTCAGGGCCATTTTGAGGGCAACTCCTGAGCAGCACCATGGCCTCCACATTGGTAGTCCTCCTGTTTGACATTGCTGGCATTGTTCACAATAATGTTGGCTTTGTCGCCATACTCTATAGCATCAAGGCCACTACAACCATGACACGTGATTAGTAACACTTTCTTTAGAAAAAAGTGGAATGCATTTCAATCACTAATGATACTAAGTACTGCAGGGAAAATCCAAATCCAAAACTTATCAACAATTAAAAACATGAAAAGGGATAAAGACAAAATCAGGTAAAGCCTAGCTTTGCAATCAAGACCTCAGATTTTATGACCTTTCCCCAATTCAAGTCTATTATAAAAATCTACAGACACATGACCAGATTCCCTTAAGAAAAGATTTTTTTTATGAAAACATTCCTGAAAATAGGTTTTATTTTTATTTGCTTTATTTTTAGTGTTCTACACACTAGTACATTTTCATAGTGAGCGAAATGAAATCCGGAAACCCGTTATCCAGAATTAGGGGAATGACATCTCTAGACTCCATTTTATCCAAATAATAATCCATATACTCTTTTTCAAGCTTATTTCCTTTTCCTCAGTAATAATAAAACAGTATTTATCCTTATTGAAGGTAAAACAATCCTATTGGGGGTTATTTAATGTTTAAATTATTTTTTAGTGGACCAAAGATATAAAAATCTAAATCCACAGAAAGATCTGTTATCCAGAAAGCCAAAAGTCCTGATCATTCTGTATAAAAATCCCATGCCTGTACATATTATATTCCAATTTAATTGGAAACTCCCCAATCTATTGATAGACCCACACCCGCCCCTGCAGTGACATCACAAAAGGCGCAAGTCTATAATTTTAGGCACTGGAAGCCGGCAGTGCTAGGTCACAAGCGGGGAGCGGACTGTCTGAATACCAAACAGTCTAACCAGAGATTATTTAATATATACATTATATTTTTAAAATAGCTTTTGGCCAAATTTGCACTGAAAAGTTTAAAAAATAAATGGTTTCAGTTGTTCCAAAATTGTGATCAAAAGTTGTCATTCTAATATATAGGTCAAGTTGAGTTTTTGCAATACAAGGGAAAGGGCACACCTGAGGGCCATATTTGTTTATTTAAGTCTGTGTGAGGCAGTCCCCTCAACCTCTGTCACTTGTATGTGAAACCACACGGTGGCTCTACCTCAGCTGATCAGATAACACTGCACTACTTTGATGAGCCTCAAAAAAGGCAAAACCGTAGTTAGGAATCTGATCAGCTATTATCCTGGCTTTTGCTTGAAAACCCAGTGGTGAGCTTTAGCCTATAGGATAAACCCATGTAAATGGGATTCTCTTGGAGCTTGTTTAGAATTCATTCCCAGGATTCCTTTTGCTTATTTGAGTAGGAGTGGCATCACCTGGCTGTGATGTCACAAAACCAGTAGCAATGTCCCACCCTCCCCTATGCTGAATGCAAAGCATCATTCCAACATGCCTGCCCAGAATCCTCCTTCTAAGCTTGTTCCCATGTATGTGCAAACCTGCTCTTCACACACCTACCTACCTGCAGGAGATCAGGAGCCATTTCTGTCACATAACTCACTGAAACTTGTGTATTATAATAAATAAAGTACCCCCAGTTGCAAAATATGAGGATTTTAGAAGTTACCTCGTCGTTCCATGACCTGTATAAAAACACTCGGCCTTCGTTCTCATGTTTTTAAATGGTCATGAAACTCCTTGGCAACTTATAATATACTTACAATTTACAAGATTTACTATATTCACTATATATACACATACAAACACATATACACACATATACAAACACATACACACATACATACACATACACACACATACACACACACACATACACATGCATATACACACAAACACACACACATATACACATACATACACACACACATACTGTACATACACACACATATACACACACAAATACACACACAAAATATGAAATATAAAAATAGACTGCATTCATTATTATTAATTGGAAACATTATTTTTATTTACATATTATACAAATTGAATTTTACAAATATAGTAGCATAATAAGTTGAAAAAAGACACATGTCCACCTAGTTCAACTTTTATGTCTTTGTATAATAGAGGTTTGTCCTCTTCCTTGTGAGGCAACGTCAGGCAGCTTCGGAAATCGAGTGCATTAGTGCAGGCGATTCTTCATTCAAGTAGACAGAAGGCAGATGGATGGCAGTTCTGGGAAATTTTTGCCCCGCAGAAGAGGCGATTAGTTGCCAGGCAACTAAATCTCCCCAAATCTGCCTGTCTGCCTCAACCCTAAGGCAGGTTGTATATACAGACTTAAAAGGTTGTGTCTTTTTTTAACCTACTGTAACTTAGTATATTACTATGTTACTAAGTTACTAATGCACTCACAGTGCTTCAATTCCCAAAGTCGCCTGAAGTTGCCTCACAAGGAATCTTCGGGCGACTTCAGAAATCGAAATGCCGCAAGTGCATTAGTGCAGGTGATTCTTCATTCAAGCAGACAGAAGGCAGGAATAAGGCAGTTCAGGGAGATTGGCACCCCACAGAAGAGGTGATAATTTGCCAGGCAACTAAATCTCCCCAAATCTGCAAATCTGCCCCAACCCGAACTGCTAGTTGATCCAGAGGAAGGTAAAAACCCCATCTGAAGCCTCTCCAATTTGCCTCAGAGGGGGAAAAATTCCTTCCTGACTCCAAGATGGCAATCTGACTAGTCCCTGGATCAATGTTAAACCAAATATCTAGGGGAAAAAACAAAGGTGCAGTCTTCCTTTACCTGAATGAACCATGCCTCCTTCCTTGCTTACATCCCAGTGTAGAAAAACATTTGCAAGAAATGAAGATGCAGTATTCCATCTTCTTAATGAAATGTGCCTCCTTCCTCCTCTTTTACTTATATTCCAATGTAGAAAAAACATTTGCAAGAAATTAAGATGCAATAGTCCATCTTCTGCCTCAAATAAATATGCCTCAAATACTAACCAGATATATATTTTGCCTGTAAGTGGTCAATTCCAATTAGTCTGCCCATTATACAGTCCTGCACCAATCACTTCTTGCTTTAGGTGTATGTGACAGGCAGAGAGGCCTTGCACATGCCCCCCCATGGTGTAACATTAACACTGCAATGCTTAACCCTTGTTATTAACACAGTAAATATTGTTTATCAAAGTAAAACAGACTCCTGAGCTTATATCCTTTCAGTTACATAATGTTTCCTGGTACCCTAAAAATGTAAAATGGGGGTTCTACTGCAATTATTGTGTATAGGCTTAGTCTAGGGAATCAGGTTGGAAAATTTCCTGTGGACACCCATAAAAGGGGTAAAAAAGTAAACCGAATTTTCACTGTACAGCACAAAACAATATGTATTCATCCCTAAATATATATTTAGTTGAGTGTTATCAATGGCAGGTTAAAAAGGTATATGTTTCTTCAACATGACATGTCTTTTATGGGAATTTGAACCACACTGTAGGACATTTCTTTAACAGTTCACCAACCTGTACTAATCTGGATACCAATTCATTATGATTCTTATTAATTAGTATAGATTCTTTTCTGCATAGTTCCACTTAAGCTAAATCACTTTATAATTTGAATCACATCTATTATCTTATGTCAGCTCTGGTGTATATATATTTTATGGTTTTGATATATTCTCATAGCAATTTACCTTATCTATAATAATCTTAAATTTATCTTCTCAATAATAATCTTAAAATGTAATTTACATCTAAAGCCCATTACCCAATCAAGTCCATTAGAGATAATCCTATCATACTGTTTCTTGATGTACATTCAATACAGTCACACAGGATACATAAGATAGCAGCTTTCCATATAATGTCATGCCATTGTTGTAAACAAAAGGAAAATCAATATCAATCTACTTTAACTATTCCATAAAATATAAATTACAGTATATAGTCTGTATGGTAAATTGTACTGCAGATATAATACAGTAGATAATACAGTATACTAGAAGTTAAGCATTGGTGAGGAGTTCTTTTTCCATTAAATCCCATGCAATTCTTTTTATTCCCAGTCAAAATGGCTTTGGGGCAGATTTATTAAGAATCGAGTGGGCAGTAGGGATGAACAAATATTTTTCTACAGGCATGGTGGATTCTTGATGAAATTCCACATTTCACCATCTGCAAATATTTTCATGAAACCTCTGCACAAATTTGCCTCAACAAAAAAGTTGCCAAGACAGAAGTCGCTGCAAGAAAAAAAGCCCATTGTCTTTAAAACATTTTGAGAGAGAAATAACTTGAGAAAAAAAAAAACATTTACATTAATGCATTTGGACAAAACGTAGCAGAGACAAAAAAGTTGCCACAAGAAAAAACGTTCATTGACTTTAATAAAAGATGTTTAAAAATTTGTTGTGCATCAAAAAAATTGACGCCTATTGATTGTAACACATTTCGCTAATTTGGTGCAGCTTTAGGCATGTTTCAGTAGTCTTGCACAATTTTTGTCGATGTGAAACAGGACAGATTCACCATCACTAGTGGCTGGTTTTTCCTTGATTTGAGAAAAAAACTCGAGAAAAAATATGCAAATGCAGATATATGCCTGAGTATTTTCTAAAAACACAAACTATCACAAAAATTAAAATTTTATATAAGCTTCATCATACTGAAATAAGAAACTTTTTTTGACCTAACAAAAATCAACTCACAATCGAATTTCATGGAAAAATCAACTCAATTAAATATTCTGCATGATTTCTGAAATATTCAAGTTTAGCTTCACTATTCCTCTCTCAGCATTTTTTTCTCTTCATTCTGTCTTCATGCAGCTGTTGGGTGTCAGATATTCATTGACAGTTAGATCCAATATATCTTATAGGGGGGGTTTCCTTTCCTAGCAGATAAATTAGAGCTCATTCAAATAACTGATTTCAGTACAAACAAAATCAAACAAAATAACTGCCTTTTGCACAAATTCTGCATGTATAGAGGCATGATGTCTGGTCATTTTAATCGATTTTAATACATCTTCTAGGCAAAAATATCCCCCCTTACGATACATTGGATTAAACTGTAAATTATTATCTGTCACCTCCACTCCTGAATGAAGACAGACCGTACAGAAACAGATGCTGAGATTATTTCAGAAATTATGCCGAATATTTAGTTAATTGCAAAGTTTTTCCACAATATTCAATTTTGAGTTGATTTTATTAGGTCAAAACTCACATTTTCAAGTGAAAACAAAACCCAAAAATTGGCTAAAACCTGTCGACTTCTTGTAGGAGTCAATGGCAGATGTCCCTTGAACTACTTGAACATGTTTTGCCCAAAAACTTGTATGATTCTTGTGTTCAGTTCGAGTTTTCATGTTTTGCAACTCGAACTTGCAGAATCGAGTTTTTTTCCATGGAGTTTTTTCTTAAATAAGATACCATTCAATTTGTGAGTTCCGATATGTGGATAACACATGGGTTAGAATACACACACAGGAGGTACAGACTTTCACTGAACACATCAACATAGTGGACCACAACATCAGGTTTACACGAGAAGATGTGCAAGATAACACACTGACTTTTTTGCACTGTTTGGTAAAAGTCAGAGAGGGTGGAAAGCTGGAAATAGAGATCTACAGGAAACCTACCCACACAGACCAGTACCTGATGTTTGATTCCCATCATCCACTAGATCACAAACTGGGGGTCATCAAAACTCTACATCCCAGAGCAGACAACTCAGAGGGGCCCTAAAGATACATGGGTATCCAGATTGGGCCTTTCTGAAAACCGGTAGAATAAGACTACCAGTGAAGGTGGAAAACAGGACAGGAGAAAGAACTTGGTCCTTCCATATGTAGCTGGGGTGTCGGAAAAACTAAGAAAAACATCCCTATCTGCTTTAAACCCAGTGACAGACTGAGGCAGCAACTAGTTCACCCAAAAAACCCAACCCCAAAGCACAAGAATACTAATATTGTGTATGCAGTGCGGTGCAGTGGGAAGTGCTCTGATTTGTATGTGGGAGAAACCAACCAAAGGTTACAACAGCGAATGGCGCAGCACAAGAGTCAGCTCCTCTGGTCAGGACACAGCCGTATACCTATATCTAAAAGAAAAAGAACCGGGAGAGCGACTGGTTCAAAAGAGGTATACAGTATATATAAAAATTTTAAAACCAAATTTGAATAGAGGCAGGGGGTGCATCATCTATTGTCTGCCATATAAAATGCTGTTTTGGCACCTCTCCCTGGAAGGTTTGATAACACATCAAAGATCCAATCTTGCTAATATAATCAAAACAGATTATGCTGATTGGCGCAACATTTCAGAGGATATATATCAAAGTAAGATCTTATGTACAAGTTATTCTGAATTGAGAAAGCAAGTTGGATGACCGGTGAAAAGTCTTCAAGGACAAAACAAGTCCAGTTGATTTGACTTATTTCTACAGATATACCATGACCTGAATGAATGAGAATCTTCACAAACAATGTATCAAGTCTTTTTAAAGTGATCAAATGGACCTCCTCCATTTGAAGAACTTACATAAAAATAGTGGGTACAAGGAATAGCTTTATGGGTTGTGTGCTCCACCTTACTCAATCAAAGGATACATTTGATATTCTTAAACTGGCCATACATCAAATGAGCCACTTGCATGGCAAGGTCGCCAAATAAGCAGTGCTTTCCCCAATTTGCCAACCTAAGGCCTAATGATCAGAATAAGTGGGTTACAGGCTAGGGGGAGAGGACTGCATCATCAAGCCAATATGGTTATTACCCTGACAAGATGTGTAAAACATTTCAATCAATATCTGGCCATTTCTCAGCCATATATTGATTGCCAAACCTTTGCTTTTGTGGCTGATTGGAATGTTTCAAAGTCTAGTGGGAAACCCACTTCCCATAAAAGTAAAAACTGTTATAGCAGCAACAAGGAAAACCAACCAACTAATACCCTGTGTTTTAGAATGAAATAATGAACAGATAGTGAGGACACTTCATCCAAGTAGATGACATACCAGTTATCATCTACAGATGCAGTCACTTGGATTTGTAAGATAAATGCGTCGTGACTCAGGGCTAATTGAAGAAACTGTGTTATCTAAAGTTATCTTAACTCATTTAATGCATTTAACCTTTTCATTAGCATACCAAAGCACCATTGTTTTCAATGGTGAACTCTTTAATTGGATGGGATGCTGTGACACAATATTCTGTGCTAAGTGGGATAAATGGGATAGATGAGTTAAGTCACGACGCATTTAACTTACAAATCCAAGTGATTGCATCTGTATTCTTTTTTATTGTAGCACTGTTTCACCAACATACCAAAGTTCTACTACTGGAGGTGATGAAAGCATGAAAAACAAGCTTCATGAGTAAATTCTATGAACAACCTAAAAAATAGCTCTTTAAAGTGAATGCATGGATAAACTATTGATTAACATTTAACTTACATAAAGCTAATGTATAAAGTTATTATTGGATGAATGGAAGACAATAACTGTATTTGTATTGTTTCTCTGTTTCTTTGCACACGAATTACAGCTCATTGCCTGATGATCCCAAAACAACACAACCATTAGCTATTACATCGTAATGTTACTACGTAAAGCTTTTATTTGGAGAAATATAGCCGATAAAGTCTGGAACAAAATACTGAAATGGAAATGTTTAGTTAATGCTGTCAGTTTCTTTTGGAATCCTGACAAATGTTTTTCCTGGCATGATACATTAATTTATATATTTAAAAAAAAAGCTTAAAAGCAGTAGGGCTTTTTAAAGCTGATGTCGGAAAATTCATTATGTGTCTTTCAAAGATAGTGTAGTTCCCATACCCAGACAAGAGTCAAGGAAAATTTATATTGCTGTGTAATTCCGTGCTAAATCACTCTGTGACTTGTAGATGTCTGCAGAGAGTCCTTGTTATGGTCACCACCTCACCCCTCTAATACCAGACAGATTACTAGATAATTCCCATCCTGCATAGTTAAATGGTGGAAAAAAAAGGAAAAATGAATTGTGCTGATTTGACATGCTAGTGTGTGTTATGCTGTAAGTCATTCTTGGATATTAACATCTCTGAATACTTCACATAAGCTTACATCTTGAAAACCAGGAGAAATCTGTCTCTGAGCTACAATTCTAATAAAAATGGCTGACAACTGTGTACTGTATAGCGAGCAGTCCTGTTCTGCTTCTTACCATTACTATAACATATTGAGGAATTTGTCATAAATGATAAATTGTCTGTCTCCTGCCCCTCATGATTACAGTATTTTGTAAGAAGCAGGCAGCATTGTATTCATGGGGATGACCACATGAATATGTGCTTTTAAACAAAGAACAGAAACCTAGGGCAATTTATTTTGGAAAGAAGGCAGGGGGCAAAGTGCAACTAAATGGCAGATTACACAAATTGTTTACTTTGCACCCTGCCTTACAGCAGGTAAATGAGCCTGCCAGTTTTAAAGCTGGAGGGCAAAAAAATCTATCCACATTAGATTTGAAGGAGTGGATCACCTTTAAGTTACCTTTTAGTATGTTATAGAATGGTCAGTTCTAAGCAACTTTTCAATTGGTCTTCGTTATTTATTTTTGTCATATTTTTTCATTATTTGCCTTCTTCTTCTGACTCTGAGGTTTCACATGGGGGTCATTGACTCCATCTAAAAACAAATGATTTGTGAATCTACAAATGCATTGCTACTTTTTATTATTCATCTTTCTATTCAGTCCCTTTCCTATTCATAATCCAGTCTCTTATTCAAATCAATGCATGGTTGCTAGGGTAATTTAAACCATAGCAACTGAATTGCTGAAGAAAGAGCTAAATAACTAATGTCACTCCATTGTACTAAAAGTCAATCAAACGGTCTACAACCAATTTAAATGTACTGATCTAACCCTTCTGTTTTGTCATTGAACTCTATGACGTTGTGTGTCACTAAAAAAAAAGGATAGGAAGAATGAATTTGTAATCGGCTGTGGGTGGTTTTCTCTAGTGAATTTTTGTTACTAAGCTGCAAAAACTGTGTTGGATAGACTGTATTTTCCCAAGAAGTGGATAAAACACAGCTGTCTTACTGATGTAGTCTTTTCAAAGCTATAATTATGCTTCCTATGAGTCTGCCTTTATTTATGAAATATCAGCTTAATGCCAGAACACATAACTAAATAAGCCACATGTTTTTGGTTAGTCATACACTATATAATTAATTAATCTGTTCTAACACAATGAGGTAGCACCATATGGTATCATTTTGAAGATGTGTGATTTCCCTGTTGAAGTCTATAGATGTTTATTTTGCAATAGAAAACTTCTTACATCCACTAGCACAAATAAAAAAGAAAATAATGCGTATTTGCTAAGCCTACTGTAATTTCTATATAATATTAATAGTAATCTGAATGCAGTTCCAACATTGTAATACCTAACTAGGATTCAGTTGTCCTCATTCTTCAGGGAAATTGCCTGACTCTTACATTGGGCCATTTTTCAACTATACTAGGTCACTGAGGTATTTTGGAATGTGGCCACTGAGGTACTCAGACATAGCACTAAATATGGAGAAAGGAACTTCTTATGAATTATTACATTCATTGATTTTACTGAGATTACAGTATTTCTAAACCCAATAAATAACTAGTAACTAATCAAATTAAATATATTTCAGTACAACTCAATTGTACTTTACATTAGTACTGTGTATATATAATGACTGGTAGTAAAGATGTACATGAAACTTTTTTAATAGCTGCTTTAATCCAGTACTCACATGGTGTAACTGAAAAAAAGAACTTTGGGAACTAAACAAAAATAAATTACTCTCCAAAAGCAGTGCAGCACTGGAGTCCTAGGTTTGGTTCCAGCCAGGCTGTTATCTGGAAGGAGTTTGTAAGTTTTCCCCTTACTTGTTTGGGTTTCCTCAGTGTACTGTGGAGTCAGATAGTGAGATAGCTAATGCATTTAGGTGTGCTTAACTCTACATCTTAAATGTGTATCAAGCAAAAAAAAAAATGTCTGTGTGTTAAAGCCCTTATTGATTTATATTCACCTGTACAAAACTATGCCAGATGCTTCTACATGGTTTCAGAAGTGGTTTCAGGTTAAGGGTCAATTTGCATTTTGTCACTCACAGAGATACAAAACACTTGGATAAAGAGACGGTCCAATTTGCCTCATGTGTGCTATTCTGGCGCTATTGCATATAAAGTGCAAAAACATAAAACCTATAAATAATAGGTTCCAATAAGCAAATAGAAGGCTTTTCTCCAATAATATTTCCTTGAAAGGAGAAGGAAAGGCTAGGAGCACTAGTGATTGTATCGACTTACCTGTAACCCCGGGCCAGTGCGCTTAGAGGCAGAAAACTGCACCAGCACTGGGTAATACCAGTGAGCACCACGGAGCGATCCACTTCCGTCTTCTTCATTCCCGATGGAATCGCATGCGCAATAGAATGAAATACACGACTTTGAAGTTAAAGTTCGGCTTTTCGCTCTGCTGCGCGTGTGCATAGGAGAAAGATGGAAGTAAAATGATCCGTGGTGCTCACTGGTATAACCCCAGGCTGGTGCTCCTATCAGCAGTAAACTGCACTGGCTGCGGGTTATACCAGTGAGCACCACAGAGCGTTCTACTTCTGTCTTCCACCTTCGCATAACAAGTAAATCGATACAAACACTTGGGTGTGCCTAATATTTGGCACCCCCAAGTTCTCCTAGCCTTTCCTTCTCCTTTAAAGGGATATCAACTCTTGCAGCTCCTTATATGTGGAATGCAATTCCTGCATCTCTCTGGAGAGAATCCTCCTTCAATATTTTTAAAACAAAACGCAGAGACTACCTCTGGGAGCACCTGGATAACACCTGAACTGGGAACTGGCACTTATATGACAGATTCACCCACTGTAAATTACAGCACTTTATTACCCCTCCAAATTGTGTCTGTAAGTTACCTTCCCATTTAGACTGTAAGCCCCACAGAGTAGGGTCCTCCATCTTTTTTGTCTCCTTGACACTGTGTAATTATATTTTATATTTATGTGAATTGTATTTATAATAATGCACTTATTGTTACTTATTAATGCAGTGATCCCTTGTTTGTTACTACTAATTTATTGTTGCTGTACAGTGGTTTGTCCTCAAGGAGCGATATACAAATAAAAATATACATACATACATACATATATATAAACACTAAAAAACCATGCAAGCACTGCCTTTTACCTAAACCTGCTGCATGAAAATGCAAAAAAAAATTTATACAAAGATCATATAACATGAGAAAGTGTTTTTGATATTTTGGGCATTGTGCCTGTACTTGAAAGTCTTTGTATTTTTCTTCTACAGTGATATACAGTACTTCTTGCACTTGTTATTTTATATTTACACTGCTTATGGGTTTTACTGGATGTAGGGAAATGTATAGTGAAGCCTTGCCACAATTAGGCTAACAAAGGGTTGGAATTAGCTACAGTATCTCTCTTCCTAAATGGAGATAAAAACTTACAAAAACTTTTTGGGCCTTTTTGGGCATAATACAAGCTGACCCCAGCTTATAAACACCTTCATTTCCAAACAATTTGTTTGTAAAGGGTTCTGTTTATGTGTGGTCTGCATGTTTTTGTAGATTCACACAAGTCACAAACATCTGTTCAGTCATGCTAGCAGATTGTTTCCCAGTCTTTTTATACATTTTTAAACCCAATGTTTTAAAAAGCATGGATTTCTGGTATATGTATAGCATTCAAAATCTACAGCGATTTTCTGATAGAAATGTAAAAATCATTCCAGAAAATACAAGTTCTTTAAAAGGTTTATTTTAGGACAAATAAATAACTTTGGCTTGCTGATATTAACAAGAATATATTTCAAACTATTTTCTAGGTGATAAATGTGCTGCTCTTTCTACTATACACAAAATGGTTTTCTAGGGCATAAATCCCAGAAAAAAAACCCTTAAATGTTACTTTCTTGGTTTATATGTACAGTTTATATTTCTATATATCAGGGAAACATAAATAAATTATGTGTATACATTTATGCTAGTCATAGTAAATCAAGTAAACTGAAGAATTTGTTGTCCCTTGTTTTCCCACACATAAAATTACAAGTTCCACCCCTACAAATGAAAAGGCGTAACTACCGGCTGCAGGGCCTGCACCAAGGCCCGCCCCCACCTAGTTCCGTTACTGCACTCCTCCATTCTTTCCCATAAATTATATATGCCCATAGCTATAATAACTGTAAAGTTTAGCATCAAAATAACCTTTGATATTATGTCTGTCCAAGAAATCATCCAAGCCCCTCTTAAAAGCATTAACAGAATCAGCCATCACAACATCACCCGGCAGTAGAGTTGCCACCTGGCCGGTATTTTACCGGCCTGTCCGGTAAAATTAATGGCTGATCCCAATGTTAGAAATAGGGAAACAAGCTAAATATATAGGAAGGCCGGTATGTCTTCCCAGAAAAGGTGGCAACCCTACCCGGCAGTGCATTCCACAACCTCACTGTCCTCACTGTGAAGAACCACCTACGCTGCTTCAAATGAAAGTCCTTTTCTTCTAGTCTGAAGGGGTGACCTCTGGTGCGGTGATCCTTTTTATAGGTAAAAATATCCTCTTTATACTGTAAATAGGGATGATCAACTGCAATAAACTACTATAATAGGAACCTAATTAATACATTTACAACCTGTATCTGTCTGTGTGTCAAAGACAGTGACAATAATTACATACTGCTTATCGCCCTAGGTAGCTAAATATGTTTCATAGATTTCTTTCATTGTCCTTTTTTATCTTTGGAAGAATGAAGGAGATGAAGAAGTTCCTATAATCTGATAAAGAGACAATCTACACAATTATATAATGTAATCTGTAGAGACAATGTATAGTGAATATAGTACCCCCTATTGTAAAAAAAAGTCACCGAGGAGTTCCATGATCATATAAATGCTTTTATACAGGCCATGGAACTCTGAGGCTACTTCTAATACCCTCATATTTTCCAGGGGTACTTTATTTATTATAATACACAAGTTTTAGTGAGCCATGTGACACAAATTACATCACTACTAACATTTATAACTGATGACATCACTAGTCACTGTATATAATGATATAATTTACAAGATATTCATGGCTTTTGTGTATTATATTTGTATCCTCCTTGTCTCTTTACAGTTAACAGGCAAGGCCGTGCCTGCCATGAGGTAAGGTGAGAACATTGCCTCAGGCAGCACGGAGCAGCCAGTTACAAGCCAGTTACAAACTACATAGCTTTTATCTAATTTTCCACTGGCAAGCCTGGACCTGTAATGCCTCCCAGTGAGGCAAGGTCCCAGGACAGACCCTGAGCATATGAGGTTAAACCCTTTTATACTTTAAACTACTGCCACCTAGAGGACAATCCCCTTGAACTACTATGGACCCAGGAAAAGGGACATAGCTGCCTGAGTTAAATAAAGGACCATTAGGTGTCCAAATATAATTGGGAACTGACTGCATTGTTATACCTAAAACTCAGGGTCCCTACATTGAATTTTTGATAAATGAGTTAAATTCGTGGATGAGAGTTAAATGAAATTAATTGTAAACTTTATGCCGAACTGTGTACATAAAATTATCCATACATGCAGATTTACTTTGTAAAGTCTCTGAAATCAGGCACAGCAAAATATTTGAAAGTTCTGCTTTCATACAGTTAAAAGAGCCTAAAAAGCCACTTAATGTTGCAAAAGGCTTACATGTTACTGTTAAAATGGGAAACATATGTATGTGAGAAGCACTGGGGCATACAATGTAATCAGCCTTGGTCAAGGAATGCTCTGCTGCCAGAACCACTAATTACCTACAAAAGAGCCAAAGCCATTAGGGCTCCTTACTTAGAATTACACTGAAAAAAGTCTGCACTGTTTCAGTGATTCTATCTATAAAATGTCATTACATATTTTACTGAACAAAACAGATACACGCATTAAAAGCTAGTGGTCAGATTGGAATTTATAAAAAAGAAAATAAGTAAGGTGCTAATCTACAAAGTAGTGTTGGGAATCCAGAGGCCTCTAGTTAAAGAACAATATAGAGATGTTGAGACAAAACCAAATAGTTGGTGTGCAGTGTCTCTTTAGAGATTGTGGAAGCAGGACCAGATACATGCAGACCAATCCCATTATATCTTTTTTTTAAAAACAGCTTTTATGGGAAAACTAAAATGCTCTTTTGCATTGGGGGCATTTTAATAGCCCCAAGAATGTTACTGTGAATAATCAATTGTGTTAAAAACTCTTTCTGCCTTACAAAAAATCCACATTCCAACAAATGTACTTGAAGCTTGAATTGTTTATATTTTTTCTAAATATGTTCAGCTCTGCATTAACATTCTTACTGCCTAAAGGACTACACTTATTGAATGCATTGTTTTTACTGAATAAGGAACAGTTTCATTTGGCACTAAAATCCAACTCAATCAATCAGAATATACTGCTGAAGTCATATGTTTGTATATGGCTAAAGGTTCACATTGTTTAAAAAGCAAAAAATCTAGCCAGTTCTAATAGTGTTGCTCTGGCACTTCCAAACTCTTCCCAAGTCATAAAGGAACTCACCTGCATTGACAGTCCTATCTATTCACAAATATGGGACCTGTTATCCAGAATGCTCAGGACCTAGGTTTTCTGGATAATGAATCTTTCCATAATTTGAATCTGCATACCTTGTCTACTAAAAAATGATGTAAACATTAATTAAAACCAACAGGGTTGTTTTACTGCCAATAAGGATTAAGTATATCTTAAGATCAAGTAAAACTACTGTTTTATTATTACAGAGAAAATTTTATATTTTTGGAAAATTTTAATTGTTTGAATTCTATGGGATATGGCCTTTCCTTTATTTCTGAGCTTTCTGGTGAATTGGTTTCAGGATAATGGATCCCATTCCTGTGTATATATATATATATTTATTTATATTCATATTGCCCCACTTAGGTACGCAGCACTGTACAGCAGAACAGTAAATTTAAAGAAGAAACAGGATTCATTACAATAATAACTACAAATACATACAAAGATTGGAATACCCATTTATCAATGCTGATTTTAGTGTTTTTAGAAGTCTTAGAAACCATGAAATTAAATGATTTACTCTAAAACCATGAAATCCAAGTCATTTAATAAAACAGCCCAATATAAAGAGAATGCACAAATAAATATGGAACCAATATACAGTAAATTCTAACAAGAAAACCATTGTTTTGTGTAAATGCAAATTAAAGGAACCTAAAAGTCTATAAAAGATTCTAAATGAAAAAACGACTAATCCCATCACTTTCTACATGACTCTGACAGTATATAGATGGCAAAGTTTTGTATTAGTGTTTTTCATGTTTTTTTGTTTTAGAAAATTGTGAATTTTTCATGGTCTAGTAGATTCCATGAATAGGATTCATGAAAAGAATGAAATACAGACATTAGTAAATTGGCCCCTATGTGTTGGAGACAAGAAGAAATAGTTCCCCTGTAGAGCTTGCAATCTATATGAGTGGATAACTTAGAGACACAAATACATATTTAAATCAATGGACTTTTTTAAGGCAAAATACATTGAGCCAATTTATTTATTTAATTTTTACGTTTTATTTTTTGCTGTGTATTTTTCAAAACGTAATACAATGAAGTCAGTCGCCATTCATTCACTGCATTGTCTTTCACACAAAAAACATTGAAGTCATGGGCATTTTATTTGCTCATTGCATTTTTCTTGCAGCGGTTTTGCTGAAACTTTTGTTCATCGCTAGTCCCAGCCTATTTTCATGTTTCTTTGCTTTAGAATAACTTGGATGATGTTATGCAATGTCCAAATATCTGAATATCTTGCAACATCTATGTGGCAAAGTAGATCATTTTCACTTTGCTGCTTCTTCCCAGTATTAGAACATTGAGCTGTCAAGCAGAAAAGACAGGTTAATCCCTGAATTGAAGGCGAGAATTGTAATGCATTCCATTAGATGGAGATCGAAGACATTTTGATTTTGGGACACCGTTAAACACGGCTGATGATGTTTTATGTAGCACAATAAACAGACACTTGAGATTACAGCAAATGCCCTATAGGATCACATGGTATCTTTTTGTGTGTATATAACTCATGATAACATAAGCAAACAGTTCATCATTAGTATTATTAACTTGATCTCGCATATAAACTGGGCTCCCGGCCAAGTTCTCACAGTAGAAGAGAACTCGTCTAATGGCTTCAGATACACCTCAGTTCTGACGGTTTATTGTACAGTCACATCTGTTTAGTGACCAGAAGATCAACTGACTTTTTCACCATATGTCAGCAGTTTCATTTTTACTGTATTTAATTCCAGTCTTGTGCACTGTGGATTAGTAATCCTTGAGAAATGATTTACTTGTAATTCAGTCATATCCCATATGCTTACTCTCAATACTAGTTCTCATGGCCTGTGCCAAGATCAGCAAGCATTACATTTTTTTTTTGACCATCAAGGTTTATTCAGATCCATAAAACGTACACTAGAGATTATTAACAATGATGCAAAGCAAATGCTTACCCAAAAGACATCATCTTATAGGCAAGAGTCTTCATGGCCAAAGTTTTATAGTCTAATGTTTTTCAAAAAAACACAAGAAAAAGCAAGATACAAAGGCAGTTCACCAGAAACAGAAAACCATCAATCACAGGCAGGCCAGGCGCCCTAGGCAAACTGGCTGGTCACAGCCCCAACTGGACACTCATGCACATGGCAATCAGACACTCCCACAAGTGCAAATAGCCGCTTGCATGCATTGATGTGCACTTGAGCACTTGTCAGAGAGCAGAGAGGTGATCGGACTAAGGGTAGGAGGCAGAGAAAGTAGGTGCCTGGCACGTCCCCCCCAGTTTTGCACCCTAGGCACATGCCTATTCTGCCTACCCCTGGTTCCAGCCCTGAACAGATTAATCCTATGGCTAGTATTTATAATATTATTTTGTAGTTGCTCCTCTTCTATTCATCTTATAGTCTGACAGTCAAACCACTACCTTGTGGCGTGGGTAATCAATACCCTAACAGCCAGATTAAACTACAAACTGGAGAAAAGCAGAAGCAAATATTGATAATTGGCAATAAATGGGACTTGATGCCAGTGCAAAAAGAATAAAAATATATAAAATCCAGTATTTTTTCAGAAAATGTGAATCTGGTTATCTGGTTACCTTCTCATTGTTCTTTTGTTAGGCTGCTGGGTGGGGGAAAGGGAGGGTGATATCACTCCAACTTGCAGTACAGCAGTAAAGAGTGATTGAAGTTTATCAGAGCACAAGTCACATGACATGGGGCAGCTGGGAAATTGACAAAATGTCTAGCCCCATGTCAGATTTCAAAATGAAATATAAAAAAATCTGTTTGCTTTTTTGAGAAATGGATTTCAGTGCAGAATTCTTCTGAAACAGCACTATTAACTGATGCATTTTGAAAAAAAAAATTTTTTCCCGTGACAGGATCCCTTTAAAACTAAAAACAATACACTTGCTGGTCCAGGAATTAAATTGTATATAGTAGAGTGAATTATTTTCAGTGTAAAAAATAAAAACTACATCATAAAATCATGACAGAATCCCTTTAAGAAATAAGAAACAAATAGAAAATGAAAACAGAAACTATAAAGACACAGCAGCATCCTCAATGGTCACTTGTGCAGGGGCAGGCTGAAAGTTATAATGGTCATTTGAGTTCTCTGCACCAGTGTTGCAGCCCTCCCTGAACCCCCTCTGGTACAGGAAAGGGAAGCTCTGAGGGGTTTTAAAGCATTGCAAAACTGCCACAGGGCAGCACAGGGAAAAAACACACCTGGATTTGTGTCAAGGCCACTGAGGTGGAAGGGAACACACAGAGAGGGGGATGCATACAGGGGGCGATGAGTGGAGGCAGCCTAGGGATGTCCCGTCTGTAAATCTAGGCCTGGGGAACAAGCAGGACAGGTTAATTTGACTGTTTTTAAATTCGAAAAACTCAAAATTAAAATTTTAGTAAATGTGCAGTAAAACTGTCATATATGCATAATGGAAACAATCTGGTAATTAAAGGGGAAGTTCACCTTTAAATTTACTTTTAGTATGATGTAGACATTTGCAAATAGCCTTTGTGGTTTTTCCGTTATTTAGTTTTTTGCTCAGCAGCTCGCCAATTTGGATTTTGTTCAACAGCTCGTCAGTTTTGGAATTTTAGCAGTCTAGTTGCTAGATGCTTAATTACCCTAGCAACAGGGAGTGGTTTGAATGAAAGCCTGGAAGAGAAAAAGGAAAGGCACTGTATAGAAAGATAAGTAATAAAATTGAAGCCTCACATGACATTCTATAACATATCTCTATATATGTATGTACAGTGGTGTGAAAAACTATTTGCCCCCTTCCTGATTTCTTATTCTT
>CM044431.1:149205899-149219921 GCA_024363595.1 Xenopus borealis
TATATATATATATATATATATATATATATATATATATATATATATACTAGGATATAAAACTAGAAAATACAATATGACCCACAGCATTTGCTTATCCTGGAAGCACAACTGCAAGTACTTTGGCACCATATTCCTAAAGTCTATTCCCATTCCTAAAGTGTCACATTTACAATATTGTTTCTAAGTAAAACATGCGTAACCAGCAATTGTTCTCATGTTTGAACCACCTATACTCAAAAAAGATATAGCATCCTGATAATTTGTAGAATAAGTCAAATCAACTGAACTGCTGTTGATTAGACTTATTTCTACAGATACAGTATACCATGACCTGGATTGAGGACAATCTTGACAAACGTCCTGAGAATTTGCTTTCCTAGACCATTAGGTGAGGATTGGTTATACCGTTCTATTGAAATATCACATAGTGAAAGATAAAAAGAAAAACATTTATTCTAGCACTGATGTCTAAATTGGCTAGCCAGAAATACCTAGCTCACAGCCTGAGGAAAGAGCAATTTAGTTGCATATTGGAGCAAGGACCTAATCTGTGCATGAATAGAAGAGTGGGCAGTGTCCCTGGCCTATTGTGTGCTGCAGGCAGGTAATGGTATAAAAGTACAGAGTAATCCATTGTGTAACTTTAGAACAGTTACACTCTTTGATATGTTAAATTCTATTCAAAATATCAGTGCGCCATTCAATGCCTTGCTTGATTTTTAGCCAGTGGGCTAATTGATTAGGGGTATGTGAAATGAGGCAGTTGGAATTACTGAAAAGTAAAGGGTTGGCACAATATATAGTAAATAATGCATATTATTGTATTCTACTGTAAGTCACAAAGGAGTTTCATAACCATATAAAAGTGCAAGGCTGAAAGCCCAGTCATTTTATATATCACATAAAACTCCCAGACAATATCTGCATATTTTACAATAGCAGGTACTTCTTTTATTATCATACACATCTCTATGTGTCATGTGACATAAATTACATCTCTAAGCACTGATTACAACTGATGACATTACTAAGCACTGTTTATAAGGATATAATTACAGGATATACATGGCTCTTGAGTATTATATGTAACAGTCAATGGCGGAACTACCGCAGGGGGAGCGATTGGGCCAGGGTCCGCACTCCCTCAGGGCCCCCCGCCAGCTTGCACACCCCAGATCCACCCGATTTCAAGGCAAACAATTGCGTACGGAGAAGGGCGGGGGGCCCGGCTGCGCATCCCACACCAGGGCCCGCCACCCTTTAGTTACATTACTGGTAACAGTATGTATATATATATATATATATATATATATATATAGTAATAAATATACACATATATTTTCTTTGCCAGTAAGCCACATTGCATATGTGGATTTACCAATTATTACTGGTTCTTGGTAGGAAAAAATGTATTAATAATGCAGATATTTGATTCATAGCAGAAATCAGACCATTTAAAATGCTTTTCACCTAAATAAGATCTTGTTATTTAAGTACTAAAATAAGATTCTTCATCACAATTTCTAAATGATCCCACTTTCATTTGGGTCCCTTAACATCTGGAACCTTTGTAACCATGTTCATTAATATTTATTGATAAAATAAAATGTTGTTGCTCACTTGGACTGATTCCCAGTGGAATTTTTGTCTGGTTAATGAAGGATAAGTAAATGAATCACTGACCACATGCATTAGTTGTATAAGTAAGATAGCATGACAGATATTTTTACATTATCCAAGAGGTGATATTTGAACCTCAGTGTTCAAAAAATGGCTCCTGAATTGCAACATAATATTGACAAAGTTGCTTTTGCAGTGGCCATCATTACTGGTGAATTAGTAAAACTGAATTGCTAGAATCATTCGAGTTTTTGGGCAAAACCCTCCAAAAAAAACTCGAACATCAATCAAGCTATTAACATCATCAAATGGTTCAAGAGCCCTCTGCCACTGACTCCTACGTGACATTGACAGGTTTTAGATGGTATATTGCCAGATTCAAGCTATTTCCAGGGTATGATACATTTTGAAAAAAATTGAGTTTTTTTCAAAAAACATGCAAAATTTTAGTTTTTTGTAATCTGAAAACTTTGAGTATTGACCAAAAAAAAACTCAAAAACTCAAATTTTCATGGAAAACACAACACTAGGTGTTGTTGCAAATTACATAGCAGAAAATGAGATTCAACTGCTATATAAGCTGATGCTACAAGACTGATTATTACATTCTGATGCTAACTGCACTGGTATCTGAGCTGCCATGCAATGAGAATCTTAATTAATTACTAATTAGACTTGTACCATGACATTCAGATTTTATATATTCATTAAATTGTGACTTATCGTCAGTCAGTCCTTAAACTCAGTAAGTGACAGCAGCCCAGGGCATGTGCAGTAAATCAGCAAAAAATAATAAGGGCAAGTACCGGGGGCATCTTTGGACAGGCCCGGATTTGTGAAGAGGCCACCTAGGCCCGGGCCTGGGGTGGCAGGATCTTAGGGGGCGGCATGCTGGGTGTCATACTTGGGTGCCAGCCCTGTAAAAGTACAGTGTACAATAAGTGCTTGTCTAGAACATAAACACAAAATATTCATTGAAACAATAGAAAATGTGTTATATTTGGAAGAGACATGTGCACTTACAAGCCAGGTATAATTTAGAATTGTACAAGGGTATGCTGGGTCTGATGTTGGAAGTAGGTTATTGTGGATACCTAGAGGCACATTTATCAATCGAATTTCGAATTCATGTGAGTTTTTTAAAACTCCTACAAACGCCCATAAATTTACAATTTGACTAGTCAAACTTTATTAATAGAATTTTTAAAACTCGGACGAATTTAAACAACCTGAGAATTCAAATTGAATTCGGTGCGAATTCGATCAAACTCGATTTGAGTTTTTTCTAAAAAAGAAAAACTTGAATATCAGGAAAGCTGCAAACATCTCCAAATTGATCCCTGCACCTCTCTCCATTGAATCCCATTGACAGTAATTTGTCAGGTTTAAGGTGGCGAATAGTCGAATTTGAATTCTTAAAGGACCAGAGTATGATAAATCTCAAAAATCAAATTATTATTATTTTTTTTTTTTTTTAAACTCAGTTCGAGTTTGGATAACTCCCTAGTCAAATTGTTCAGTTTTAACCATAAAAAAATTTGAATTTTCAATTCGACCCTTGTATTATACTGGGAGCCACAGAAGTGTTGTGCTGCTGTTTTGCAAAATGTTGTTTCTCAACTTAAAATGGTCAATTAAAGCATTTCTTTGAGGTCAGCAAGGATCGATGTCTGCAGAGATAGATCTTAAACAATAAAAACTGCTTCTTAATGTTTCTCTGAACACTTAATTGTTCCACTGTTAGTTAGCAGACTCTTCTAAAATCTAAACGATCTTGTACTTTTATGTAACAGTGGACACCATTAATTATTCATAGGATTTTTGTGTTAAGGATAATTATTGATTTCTGCTAGACCTGAGTTTTAATGTTTATTCCTATTACAAGAACAGAATAGGAACAGGTATAGTCATTTTGAGTTATATGATGCCATCATATTGTCTACAAAGATCAATTTCTATTTATTTAAGATTATGAAACCAAAACTAGTTATGTAATATGGAAATGTAGATTGATTGATTGAGTGAGAATATCTTTACTCATATAAAAAAAAATATATATATAAACATTTTGGATAGCAGAAAAAAGTAACTGGCTTTTGACATGTGCTATAAGCCTGAGTTGAAAAAGAAGGAGTTGGGAGGTGTCAAAGAAGGTGCTAGAAAAAGTTTTGGATAGGTAGATTAGTGAAGAATAGCAGAGTCAGAACACAGTAATAGCTACAGTATATATAATAGACCACGGGTTGTAATGAGCCAAACCACAAGTACAGAGCCAGAAGGATAGTTAGTGATGCCAAGAAAAGAACAAAAGGAACAAATTAAGCAGAAATATGGTTAAAGGACCAGTAACATTAAAAAGTGAACATTTTTATCATTTAAAGAAGGAAACGTTGAATCAGTAGGGGGTGCCAAACTGATAGACACCCCCACCACAGTCATTATAGCTGCTTACTTGCGACTTCTGTTCAATGAAAACTGCACCAACACAGGGTACTTCTGTAGGAGTAATAAATTAGCTTGAATGTTCAATATACAACTCCTACTGACTTCAGAAGCTCGTGAGGTTTTAGCTGTTCCAAAAACTGAAATTCATAAAAATATAAGATTAGGCGGAAGAAAACATGATCATGAATTTTAATAAATCTGCTTCTTAGTATTCTAGTACTTGCCATTAACAGAAGAGGCAGGTTGGACACAAAGGTACTCAGTGTAACTATATGCTATAAGTGTAAGGAGTGTGTTTGGACACCTGTAATAAATGGCCTTAATAAGCTCAATATTTGTCTTTTGACATGACTGCACTTTTAAATAAACCCTAAAGTGCTGCCATGTGACCCTTTAAAATAGAGCACCTATAAAAACCCACATGCTGCATAGCTAATTATCAATTAACTGTATTATTTGCAGCCATGTAGCACTGGGATCTTAATTAAATGCTAAGTTGTCAGTCTGTGTGTAGATTATATGAGTCTGGTTTAAAATGCGTGTGTAAAATGTTTGTTTACAACAAGTTATGTTCCACCTGGGTTTGGCAGTTCAATGCAGCACAGCTGATTGCAGTGGAATTCACGAACAATGCAGTGGAATCCATAAAAAATGCACTGCACCAGATGACATGCGTGTCTGTAAGAGACTAAACCCAAACTCACAATCATATGACCAGTTTTTGTTTTAATCTTTTATCTTGTACTAAAATCATTATTATTGAGTCAAAAAGTTGTAGTCATAGGGTTCCTGACGATTTAACTTGTCTTTAACTTGTTGAAATTGTTATAAGCTGAAGCAATTTTATGCAATGAAATCTTCCTGACTTACAATTTCTAATTACACCTTTGTAAATAACCAACCCGGATCATATGAAGAATAAGGTTAATTTATAGAAAATCCATCTGTCAAGGCTGCTCAGATTCAGCTTAACTGAGTTTGCTACCAGTCTAGCCCAGCAACTTGATTTCTGCACAGCCCTTGGTAATACATTTCCCATAAGTGTGCTGTTTGGCAATGGGGAAAAGGAATGCTGGAGGGATTGTTATAAGCACTAATGTGCTTGCTTAAATCATTTAATTAAGTTTAAATGAACTCTAAGCTGTACCATTGTTCCCTCCACTCTTTACACTCTGGTCTAAGTAGATTTACCACCTGCCTGGAATTTAGTGGGATTGGCCTGAGATACCAAGGAATGTTCCATGCCTTAAAATAGGCAATATTGAGACAGCTGCCCTTGAGATGAATGATGAATGATGTGTGGTTTGTACATACATTATGGGAGGGTTACAAAGCCTGCCAGACAAAGTGAAGCCTAAAGCATATGGCTTAGCCTTATGGTAAACAGAAAGTGGCTTGTACATGTTAACTAGACTCTCACTCTAAATTCATTCTTTTAAGGGATGATGGGGTATACACAATGCCTCCCTTCAGACGTTGGACTGCAACTCCCAATCTACCCTGACAACGGCTACTGGGAGTTTTTAAGACAGGAAAGCAACTTTAGCAATTCTGGAGGGCTTCCATGATGGATGTACTTTATGATCAAATTTTACTATAGATATGGGGCCTGTCATCCAGATAAGGCATGCCTTAAGGACGCTAATATGGGTTCCTAGTAATTTGTTTCCCCTACCTGTACCATGTTTAGCACTCTTTTCTCTGGACCATATTTAAGTTATGCATTTTGCTGATCCTATTAGCAATATGCAATCAAGCATTAGAGCACTTTAAAGTACTGTGAGTTCTTTGATATATATCTTCCTACACAGCTTTATGTTATAAAATGAAAATTCTTGTTAGCAATATCAGCCCGCAAGTTGTGTTCCTGGCTCAGAATGACCACAGTGACTAGAGGAGCAGGATTTCAGGCACACAAAGCTCAGAAGGGGTGTGGTTGGCTATGAGGAGTGAGCAAGCCACAGGAGGCTATTCTCATTCATGCTCCATAGGAGAGTGAGGGAAGTCAGGCTGCAGTCTCTGTGCAGAGCAGGGGGACGTTCCATCTGTAAGGCTGGAATGCTATGGTCAAAAATAGAATCGCTATACGATTCCTAGAGCCTCAGGAACATTGGCTTCTTCAGGAGATATTTGTATGAGACCTTGCCCTATGCACTTTGGTTCATCTGCTGTTCATGATTTGGGAATTTGACATCAACACATGCCTGGAACTTGCCAAATGTACTCTCTGAAAGACTTCTCATTGGGTAAGTAAAACTATGATAAAAAAAATATGATAAAAGATAAATATGATAAAACAAAATATTGCATTGATGCATTGTGTAGAATACATTATTTAGTCGATATATCCTATACATTATTATACACATTACAGATATCTTAAGCACAGTTTGAGCAAGCAGTCGTGCCAGTCCTCTAAATAGAGTTTAAACAGTTTTTGGAAACACGACTGTGCTATCAGTATAATGAAGTGTGACTTTGTGCTTTGTCCTCGCTGATGCCCTGTTAGGGGAGATCTGTTCTTTTACTACTTTTCTATTAGTCTGCAAACAATTACACTGCCCTTTTAGGGAAATGGTTTGTGCCTTTTCTTTGTTGGCTAACTGCTTTTGTGTCAGTCTGCAAACTATTAAACTTCTCTGCTTGCAATACTGCTGCAGGGCAAATATAGCATGCCAGTCTGCTGTTATAGAGAAATTCAGACTCCTGAATGGTTAATTTTGGGTAGCAACTTCATTTTCACTCGGCAAACTATTTAATTACCCTGTTGCTGTGGCTCTGCTGGGTATCTGCATGCTATTTAATGGAAATATCTGTAATACTGACACTGCATAGAGACTTCTGTAAGAGAAAACATACTAGAACAAGAGATGAGGGAGTATAACATATACAGTATATAGTGACACTTTAATGGGATTATCTACTCGAATGCGAATTGAGCTCATATTTTTATTAAACCAAGCTTGACCAAACTACCATCCCTGATTTTACCTTATTTATCAAAAAAATAACTCAATGAAAATTGTTTGGGAAAAAAACTCAAATTATTTCAGACTATACGCCCAAGATTTTTTTAGGGTTATCTTTCGAAAACTGAGACTTTTTGAGATTATTGGGCTAAACCCAGCTCAAACCATGAAATCTTCAAATTGGGATAGGGACATCTGCCATTGATTTATACATGACCTCGACAGGTTTGAGATGCCTGGTTTTCGAATTCACCTTTTTGCAGCATTGGGGTACAGGTATGAGACTTGTTATCCAGAATGCTCGAGACCTGAGGTTTTCTGGATAATGGATATTTCCATAATTTGGATCTCAATACCTTAAGCCTACTAGAATATCATGTAAACATTAAATAAACCCAATAGGCTGGGTTGGCTTCCAATAAGGATGATTATATTTTAGTTGGGATCAAGTACAAGGTACTGCTTTATTTTTATGGAAAAAATTTTTTGTAAAATTTGGATTATTTGGATAAAAAGGAGTCTATGGGAGATGGCCATTCTGTATTTTAGAACTTTGCTGATAATGGGTTTCCGGATGACAGATTCAATACCTATACAGGTATGGGACCTACAGTATTATCCATAATGCTCGGGATCTGGGGCTTTCCAGATAACTGATCTTTCTGTAAATATTATAGAAAATCATGAAAACATTAAATAAACCCAATAGGCTGGTTTTGCTTCCAATAAGGATTAATTATATCTTAGTTGGGATCAAGTACAAGCTACTGTTTTATTAATACAGAGAAAAAGGAACTGTTTTTTTTTTAAATTTGGATTATTTGGATAAAATGGAGTCTATGGAAGATGGCCATTCAATAATTCAGAACTTTCTAATTTTTAATGGGTTTCTGGATATTGGATCCCATTTTCCACTAAAAAATGTACGTTTTTGCTGCAAAAAAAAAACTTGACCACAAAAAAATTGAGGTCCTCCTTAGTATGTGTGTCAGAGGAAAATGTGTACCTAAGGCTTTGTATATAGGGAGTACATGAGATTCTCATAGATTAAATCGAATTTTTTCAGTTAAAAATAATCTAAATATAATCTGACCTGTAAAGGATAGAGACAGTAAAAACAAAATAAATGTTGCCCACCCTACCTCAAAGGTATAGAAACACTAAACTATTTTCCCTTTAAAGAGATTACATCATTACTTTCAGTTTCCAATAAATAAAGAGAAATTAGGAGTGCACAAAAATATTTACCATATGTACTAGAAAGCCAAATAGTGGGAGCTGCCATACTCAACAGTTTTTTTTTGCTACAGACAACCATAATAGCACCCCTGTTGGCCATGAAGGTATGTCCTATCTACTTTTGTCAGTTATTATTTTTATTTATTTTGGCATTTAATTAAAAAAGAGCCAATAGGAATAAAGCTAGTTCATTAGATTCAGGGGAAACTAGAATAAGGGGGCTAGAAATTGCTGGAGGGCACTGAAGTATAAAATACCTGATGATTTTTCAGGACAAAGTAGATGAGCTTCTCTGAGGTTTGTTGTGGGGCACACAAACTTTTAACCATGTCACTCAATGATGTCACTCAGTGATTACTTAGATCAGTTTTAGCTCTGCCGAGTTGCCTTTGGAAAGTAGCATCCAATCAAATAAAAATGTTTGGGACATCACACAACTGGCTTTATTTCACATTAGTAGAGTAGTAACCCATAGCAACCATTCTGCAATTAGCTGTCATTTGTCAGCTGCATCTTGCCCAAACTACTTTGGGCAGCAGTTGCATCTCTTCATGAATTCCCCACAGATTTTAACAGACGCAAATGCAAAATGGAACAAAATAATAAATCAACTTCAATTTTTCAATCCTATAGAATCTGACAACTTAAATTGCTTATGTGAACAAGGTCCTGGTCTTTATCATTAACCCATCCATGCATTATAGCTCCAGCATATGTACATAAAATAAAATGCACATTTGCCAATGGTGCCTTAGGGCTCGAACACAAGTGCGTTTTTGGCTGTGCTCCCCTGCATTGTGCTTTCTTCCGTTCAGCTGCAGGAGAGTGCAGGAGTGTACATATGCATATGCGCCTAATGCAGGTGGAAATGCAACATGTATCCCACCTGCGTTTGGAGCTAACATGCGTCTTGCGTGTACTCCTGCGCTCCCCTGCGGCTGAACTGAAGAAAGCGCATTGCAAGGGAGCACAGCCATATACACCCGTTTGTAAGAGTCCTAACAGGGTTTGGGCCCCTGCAAGAATTGGTATGTTCTTCCCTTGTCTCCAAAAACATACAGGTAAGTCAATTGATATTAGTTGTAGTCTACCTTAGACTTGTAAGTAATTTCTTATATATCCATAATAATAATACAGATGTGGGATCCGTTATCTAGAAACCTGTTATCCACAAAGCTCCAAGTTAAAGAATGGTTGTCTCTAATAGACTATTTATTTATCCAAATTATCCAAATGTTTAAAAATGATTTACTTTTTATCAGTAATAATAAAACAGTAGCGTGTACTTGATCCAAACTAGGAAATAACACATTCGTATTGGGAACTAAACCAGCAAATTGGGGTTATTTAATATCAAACATTTAATGTTCCATTAAATTTAAGGTATGTAGATCCAAATTACAGAAAGTTCCATTATTCAGAAAATCCTATGTCCAAGCATTCTGGATAACAGGTCCCATACCTCTAATAACTCTATAAACTAGACTGCTGGCATCCTCCCAACCCTGAGTACACCACATTTGTACTTTGCATTAAATAGGCAAAGTACAAAATGTTGTCTCACTGAATTCTATAGAACAGACCACACTGATTAATCATGGAACATATTAATAGCCTGCTTAACTAGGACCAAACTGAATGAGGCATAGCCTTTAAAGAAGTGGTTCCAAACTGTCGATTTGACCCATCTAGGGGAACATTGTGTAAGGAGACCAGGTTGAGGACCCTACATGTGAACATAGCTCACAATAATTTAAGCATCCTACTATGTATGGGGATTTAATATTGATAAACAATGGATGGAAGCCTGGGATTCCATTCACTGCTTAACTAAAGAGGGCCCATTTATTAAATCTTGATTTTTTTATGGTCAAGCTTTTTAGGGAGAAAAGTCAACTTTTTTATAGAAAAAAACCCTTGCATTTTTATAGGTTTATGATACCCCAAAGCTACCAATAATCTGCTTAAACTCCAACTCCAAATCTGTCCAGGTCATGTCAATGGTAGATGTCCCCGAAATTGTTCTTGATATTGTAATATGTGCTGGATAAACTGAAAATTCAGGGTTTTCATCTGATAATCTGAAAAAGTTGAGTTTTTTTTGTAGAAAATGTGATAAAATCGAGTTTTTGAAAGCGCCAGTCATACGATTCACACATTTTTTTGGCATTTTATTGACAAATGAGTTAAAATCATGGAATGGAGTTTGGTCAGATTCGTTTTTCGAAAAAAACATTAGGTTTATTCAAGTTTTAGTAAATGTGCCCCATAGTAAAGACATTTAGTACCTAATTGCTGCTATGCAGTGATCATAAATGCCCCACTACAGTATGAATGAATACCAAAACCGTTTTATCTATTTATCATATGTATTGTATTAGCAAGCTGCTGGCAATTGTTGAACCACAATTTCCTGTATGGTCAGTCATCTGTTAAGTATTTGGCAATCCCACAATCTACAGTTTATAGCAAGAAAGTCTGCAACAAATCTATACCTAGTAGGATCTTGCAATCAGATCTCGACTCCCATTTATCACCGTAGTCAAGTCAGGGTCAGATTTCTCACTTGACAAATAAAACAGACAGATTCAGCCCCATTAATCCAGCAAAGTGCTTACGCTAAGATTTGTGAAATTTTCTGGCTCAGGTTTTTTTATGATGTTTATAACGTATAATGAAGGCAGGAAGAGGGGCCTCTGAGTGTCTTGTTATAGACCACATGGCATTTTGCTATGTGATTGATGGACTAGTTCTCCATATGGTCTTTCCATAAAATATTCCAGTGATTTAGAGGATGCTATGGTACTAGCATTTCTTTAAAGAGATACTGACACCAGAAATTAAATTCTTTTTTACATCTATTATAATATTGGCTTTGAAATCTACTTCTAACTTTGCCATAAAGTATTTGCATGATGTTTTTACATTACCTGTCTGATCCCCCATGTTCCTGTATGAGGGGGCTGCCATATTTGTGCAGCAGGAGTCCGTTATCATTAGAAACTGTAACTAACAGGCTGAGATGGGACAGTCAGGTTGGCAATGTCAGAGTGTCAGAGAGTCAGGCTTAGGAACTTCAACTTACAATTATATACAAAAACAAACCTCTCAGCAAAAAATGATCAACATGACCTATATGTTAAAATTCATGTTTTACTGTCAGTATCACTTTAAGAGGATTTGTTGGTTGTCAGATGATTTTTGTCATGGTTTTCTTGGTATCGTTTTTATTTTTAAATTACACTGTTTACACTGCAAATAATTTACTCTACCATGTAAAATTTGATTCCTGACCCAACAAGTGTTTTTTTTTAGTTGTAATATTGTTGTGTAGGAAGCCATCTCATTGTACCTGGTCATGTGCTTTTAGAAAGAGCCAACACTTCACACTGTTTTCAGGCAGGCTACTGTGTCTTCCACTCACTGTAACTGAATAGTACGCAGTGGGACATGGGTTTTTACTACTGAGTGCTGTTCTTAGATCTACCAGGCAGCTGTTATCTTGTGTTAGGGAGCTGTTATCTGGTGACCTTCCCATTGTTCTGTTGTTCGGCTGCTGGGGGGGGGAGGGAGGGGGTGATATCACTCCAACTTGCAGTGACTAAAGTTTATTATTTAGAGGGATTTTATGGACTGACTAATCCAAAATGTTCAGGACCTGGGGTATTCTGGATAATGGATCTTTCAGTAATTTAAACCATTCATACCTTAAGTCTATTAGAAAATCATGTAAACATTTCATAAAGCCTGTAGGCTAGTTCTGTTTCTAATAAGGATTAATTATACCTTAGTTTAGATCAAATGCACAGTACTGTTTTATTAGTAAAGAGAAAAAGGAATCATTTTTAAAAAACTGGATTATTTGGATAAAATAAACTCTGTGGGAGATGGCCTTTCCGTAATTTGGAGCCTTCTGGATAACAAGTTTCCAGATAAGGGATCCCATACCTGTAACTGTTAAAACTTATAAGACCATAATTTAGATGGATTATATTAAAATGTCCTAAAATTGGCCTTTGTGGCTCCGTAGCAGACTGATGGCAAAGACACCCCTTTGATGGCCACATTCAGCTCCCATTTGGAAAGATCAGCAGTAGAACCATAAAACCAGACACTGTTTTCTGCCTGCACCAAACAACTTCATAGTATTAATTGTATACAGGTTGTTTTTGCTGCAGCTCTATGTCTCTAAGTGCAGTGTCTTTCCCGGCACTGGATAAAATGATAGAATAGCAGAATCTTTGTGGGTGCTAATTGTTCCATAATGTACACAGCTAATGGGAACTCATAACCACTGGAACTTATCCATGCTGAATCTGTGGTCAATCTTCAATCTATCACCAGTTTTCTTTTTAACGTTTTATGAAAGAGTAGCCACTTGCTAATGTCCTGCCAACACTTGTTTTACGTTCCTCTTTCTTGATATTATTTCTCATAAGACATCAGCAATGATCTCCCAGCGTTAACAAAGGAATGCTCTGTAAAAATTACAGTGTGAATGCAGCTAAAAATGGAACAATGGGAACAATCATTCAGAAACATTTGCATTTATCGCTGAACAAAAAATACTGACTCTCATTTGCACAAATAAGATGCAGTAAGATAATCAAGTGACAAAAAATGAATAGTTATCCTTAAAAGGCACCTATTGTCATAAAATGTTTCCTCCACAGGAGGTGCGGTGCCCCACCAGGAGGGAGTTCCCATCAAGGGCACCAATGTTGTGATATGGTTGCACCACAGGTCTTGATCATTATTCACACAAAGTGTGTTGATGAGGCTTGCAAAAAAATTTTTTGTTGTTAAACTGTGCATCCCAACTGGCTTTATTTATTAGCCCCCACCTCTACGGGGGAACATTTTTTTGATGATAGGTGACCTTTAAAAAACAGACCAATGGGGTAGCACATACAGTAGCAACCAATCAGAGGTGTGTTTTCAAATAGCCGACCAGCTACCTGTTCATTGGTTGATATGGGTTACTAGACAAGACTATTTATAATAGTCAGTACCCTGTGTAAGGTGGGGGGTAATGTTTAAGATTCAAAATTTGCTACTGATCTAAACACCCACTGCAACCAATCAGCAGGTACATTTTACTGGTTAGCTGTTTGTAAAGAATCATGATTTTTTTATTACAGATTACTAGACCTGGACGGGCTTTGCAACTTTTAATTGTTTTGTTAACTCTGGGCCAGATTTATTACATATTACATATTAAACTGGGAAATCAAGGGGGTTTCCTGGCAGTCTGATAGTCTTCCTGCTTTATTAACACTCCCCTGACTCTCAAGTTTTCTTGACAGTAAGGGAAAGGGTTAAATAAACAAAGATAAATGACACTGATGGCATTACTTAATTACACATTTATCAAGGCATATGAATGTCATTTCATCAGTATGGCTTTGAATTATTCGGGTGGTTGCCAGTATACATAGGCACAGAGCTTACACACCCCTCTAAATTGTAAATCACAGATACAAACTACAAGCGGGCATTTAGGGCCTTTACACGCAGGTATTCCATCTGTGTTACATGCCTTACATACTTGATTATTTAAGTTCCTTTTACTAATGGAGTTACTCTGCTTGCCAGGCTGCTCTTAACCCAAAGGTATGAGTACATGTACTCCAGTTATGCTGATGACTTTGTATGGGGGTATGAATGCACTCTCTCTCCCTACTATACCTGATATCCCACACCCACACACCCTTCCCAGAGACTATTATCCCCACTGATTCCTTAGGTA
>CM044431.1:149240565-149300025 GCA_024363595.1 Xenopus borealis
CCACGTCTTGCTCCTATACCTTGCCTGTACCGTGTACTTTGGACTGGTGCTTGGACTGTCGTTTCCTCCTTGGTTCGCAACCTCACCTCGACCTTTGGTCCTTACATGCAACTCCTAGACACAGATGTTTCTTGTGTGAGATGCATGAATGGATGTGTGAAGTGTTCTGAAACCACTTTGGTACTGATGTGAGAACAGCATTGTATGTAGCAGACAGGTGGTGTTGAAGGCCCCCACCTCTATTCAGGGATGGTTTTTCTACCTTGACATGAATCACTTCTTTCAAGCCTCTATGGATACCTTACTGCAATATCCTTTTCCACATCGATTTTAGCTTGGGGGATAGCTTTTTTGCATGATTTATTGGCCTCCTTGTACAATGTACCTTATAAATGATTTGGCTGTCCCAGCTAACTTGAAAGCCTAAAAAGTACGTATGTTCTTACCAGGTTCGGACTGAGAACCAAAATAGGCCCTAGCATTTCAGGTACATAGAGGCCCAATCAGCCCACACAGAGGTAACTCCACTTACAGATCCCCCACTTAAACAACAAATGCTTAAGAGCAGCTAAACACTAGAGCAAGCTCCACTGGTGTCCCAGGGGTTCTATTTATACTGTCTGTTCAGGTGCAACTAATCAAACCCCACCACCTCAAACTGAGGGAAAGCTAAATGCAAAGTAAAGCAGGTTTTGACAAACTTGCTGTAAGCACAATAGCACACAAAACTTTGCTATTTAGCACCAAATACAGAAAAACGGTAAAAAAAAAAATGAAACCACTGTATTTAAATATACAACCTTACTATACAATAACAGTTAATAATAGCTAATAACAAATACTTATCTTTTTCAGTTGATTTGTTTGCTTTTAGTTTGCTTTTTCCAGTCAGCAGTCTGTTTGAAGCAGGATACTAAAAGTTAACTGAAAATTGAATCACCCCTTTAATGTAGTATACAGTGCACAAAGTACAATTAACCCTAAAGAGTTCTATGCATTGCCTCTCTCATGGTTAATTAAAGGGCACACACAAAATAGTATATTGTATAGAATAGTATACTTGTGGGCAGAATTTTAGGGGGTACCTGCTGCCCAGCCACACAAACATTCAGAATCACTGGGGATGCGCAGCAGATATGGTAGTTTTTTAAATTTGCCGTGCACTAGTTCCGATTGCTCCTGTCCGATGATGGAAATGTGCCTGAATATAGTGGAGGGGACAGGGGTGACAAACAGCAGAGGGTCTATGGGTGTCCACTATGTAAATCTGCCTGGAATAAAACGCACTAAGTTTGTCAAGGGGCAGTAACACACAGCAACCAATCAGCAGCTAGCACTGGAATGCATGCATCTTTATTTTTTTTTGGTATTTTCAATGCAGTTACACTGGGTGCCTTGCAAATAATAAATTATACCATTCAAAATATTATTTTCAAACTCTTTTTTTTAATGGTGAGGGTGGTCTGGGTGTCAGGACCCATTACTTCTTACTTTGTATGCTGTATTTTGGCCTAAAGTTCCCACTGCCTCTCACGTATTTATTTAGCGTGTCAATATGTTCTGCCTCTCGTTGAATAATGTATTTAGGATGTGGGATGTTGTTCTTAGAATTCACTGTACAATTATTTCCAAGTGAAAATATGGCCTTTACTGTGGTAGCTGATATATAGAGGCTCAAGCTAATGGGATATAATGCAGCTAGCTAGAGAAAAGCCTGAAATTACCCATACCACTTTCTACTGATATAAATAAAAATTTCCTGACACAGCCAAGTACAAGCAGTTCCTGGCCCCAAAATGCAGCATTAGAACATTTTAATAGACCGCAAAACTAGCATTGTGTGCAGCTTCCATTAAGGCTATGGCACTGACATCAGCAGCAACTAAAATATCCATTTTACTTCTGATAACAATACGGAGAAGTGACGCACACAGAGGGCTGGCAAGCCTTTTGCAGCAGAGGGCTGTGTGTCACTGCTAAATGGGCTCATCGAAGGAACCCATAGAATCGGGCCTATAAGCTGCTGACACGGCCTGGAAGGACTGAATCTGCAGCTTTTATTGCCCCGTCTATGGCCATCTTAAGGGGTATTGCTGTGATGAGCAGAGTAACTGTGGAGATCCTGCTGATCATAACTACATGGGAATTTTAAAATTTTAAAAAAAATTTTAAAAATTGATTTAACCATATCTATATTTATGTTTAAATTGCACCTCAAAATTTGAAGTATAGTAGAAAAGGCATGTGAATTCCCATTGGATGTACAAGTCACCAAAGAGAATTCACACGTCTTTCTTCTGTTTAGTGGATACATGGCAACGTTGTAAAAAAGACTGCCACGGAATACAATTTAAGAAACATGGAAAGCATAACCTAACAAAAACTTATCTAAAGATTTTTAATATACATATTCTTTATACACTGTTGTGCAGTTATGGGATCTATTATTCTGAAAGCTCAGGATCTTTCCATAATATGGACCACCATGACTTAAGGTTAAAAAAAAATACCCCCATTAAACATGGATTAAAGCTTACTTAATCATCATCAAGTACAAGTATAAATGAAGTGTAGCTAGGAGCTGGAAATGTGAACTGTAAAATAGGTTTCCAACAGTAACCTAACAAGAGGGGGCGGGCCCTGGTGCGGGATATGCAGCCGGGCCCCCTCACCCATCTCTGTAAGTGATTTTCCAGCCTGAACCTGCGACAATCCAGCCAGAATCAGCAGCACATAAGCTGCAGGGGGGCCCTGGCCCAATCGCACCCCCTACTCCCCCAGTAGTTTCTGGTTTCCACAGAAAAGATCTAACATTTGGATAAAGAATTCAGTCCTATCCTAAGACTAGTATAGTTTATATATATAAGCTGCAGTATAGACATGGAGGCAGCCATTCAAGCTGGAAAAAGTAGAAAAGGCACAGGTTACATAGTAGATAACAGATAAAACATCATTGCATTGGACAGGGCTTACCTGTTATGTGTTATGCATACTGTGCTTTTTTTCCACCTTGGATGGAAAAAAGTCCCCACTCAAAAGTCCCCACTGCCCCCTCCTCCATAGGCCTGCCTTCCTCCTGCACACTGTTACGCCAGAATTGTGTCCCTTAGAAATTCTGACCCACACAATTCTAGAGTAACAGTGTAAAGAGGGAGGCGGGTAGGGGGTCTATGGAGGGGAGTCAGTGGGGACTTTTGACTGTGGAGGGTTGACTTCTCCTTTAAGGGATAGGACTGAATTCTTTATGCAGCTTTCTGATCTATTCTGCGGAAACTTATTTCCATTGCTACACAGCAGCTTGTTTATATAAACTATGGTATTCTTTCTGAAGCAAACACACAGCTTTTACCAGTGCATGGTAACAGTATATTATATGTTAATAACTTTAAAATGCTTTAATTTTTTTTTTGGTGTTACTGTCCCTTTAACATCTTGTAAGGGGTGCAGGCCTTGTCATTCACATGTACAATATTTGAATAGATTAAAAATTGACTATATACAAATGTCTTGTTGAACTTTGTTTATGCAGAAGATCCAAGTTAAAGTTTGTCAAATGTTTACATTGTAAATATACTGTAAAAAAAATAAATAAATAACACAAACTTAAAATTGCCACTTAAGATATTAAGGTGATATAGAATCAACAACAGGAAACTGTTTTTTTTTTTTTTCAGTAAAATATTTTGCATTACAGAAGTTATTGAACAGAACTGCAACAACATCTTCACATTTGTACTCAGAGTTCAAAAATGTACAATTCTAAAATAGTAAAGCTGAAGAATAAATAGTAAGTAAATAAATAATGAAACAGACTACATCTACAAAACATGTTTTTTTTTTTCACTCTCAAATATAAATTACAGTGGCTTAAGCTGAACTAATGTTCCTGTTTCAGGTATTACAAAGCATTGCACTTGTAGAAATAGTTTACAGGCATTCAGTTAAATAGTGGTTGAAGACGATTTATACAGTCTATATATATAAATGAAATCACTTTGTGAGAACAATAATCTACAGTACATTCTGATTTTTGCATGAGTGTAAAGATCTGCATGTGTGAATTAGCATGTACAGCAGCATTAGGCAAAAAAAAATATATGTACTCTATACGTAGTTATATATACGTTATAATATACGTAGTTTCTGGAACGGTTCTGAGTTTGGTTTAGCGCTGCACTATTGTCCAGTAAAACATATAGGGGTAAATTTATCAAAGAGTGAAGTTAAGAGTGAAGTTCCGCCATAAGGGTGAAATTCCGCCGCTCTCCATTCATTTCTATGGGATTTTTAAAGGCGTATTTATCAAAGGGTGACCTTTCACTTCACCCATCGATAAATAGGCCTTTAAAAATTTCACTCTAGTGGCGAAACTTCACTATTTGATAAATTTACCCCCATAGATATTAGCACCAAGTGATGCTAAGGCATTTGGACATACAAACAATAGGGAACCGTAATCACCAAGTGGGCAATATGAGATATGTAAGTGCATTATAGTGCTTATGCATACTATCACTAGTAGTTAGGCAAGCAGACAAAGCACCAAAAAATGCTGAGAAAAGAATAGCTTGGAGGACATATTCTGCTGTACACGGATTTTCTATGCACAAGATTACACTTATACACAAAATAAAGCTCAGAATTATAATTCTACAGTGTTCAGGTTGCTGACTGCAACAACAATAGAGAATCCATGCCATGACACTTAAAGGCTTACCGTCATTGGAAAACATGTTTTTTTCAAAACACATCAGTTAATAGTGCTGCTCCAGTAGACTTCTGCACTGAAATCCATTACTCAAAGGAGCAAACAGATTTTTATTATATTCAGTTTTATAATCTGACATAAGCCTCAACATGTTATCAATTTCCCAGCTGCCCCTGGTCATGTGACTTGTGCCAGCACTTTAGGAGGGAACTGCTTTCTGGCAGGCTGTTGTTTTTCCTTCTCAATGTAACTGAATAGTACGCATTGGGACATGGGTTTTTACTATTGAGTGCTGTTCTTAGATCTACCAAGCAGCTGTTATCTTGTGTTAGGGAGCTGCTATCTGGTTACCTTCCCATTGTTCTGTTGTTAGGCTGTTGGTGGGGGGGGGGAAAGGAAGGGAATGATATCACTACAACTTGTAGTATAGCAGTAAAGAGTGATTGAAGTTTATCAAAGCACAAGTCACATGACTTGGGGCAGCTGGGAAATGGACAATTTGTCTAGCCCCATTTCAAAAATATAAAAAAATCTGTTTGCTCTTTTGTGAAATGGATTTCAATGCAGAATTCTGCTGGAGCAGCACTATTAACTAATGTATTTTGAAGAAAAAAAAATTCCCATGACAGTATCCCTTTAATGCTTTTATTACGTCACTTCCTGTTGTGTCTTGGCACCATAAAAAAATACTAACCTGGAAGTGACCAATTGTTTTACGAGGTTAGTGCTCCCCATTTATTTTTATGGGTCTGCAACTGCAATACAGTCATAATGGTGTCTCTTCAACAGAATGAGATACCAGAAGAAAAAGGCTTTAGAAAAATAGCCATAAATCCTGCTACACATAAATTGCCCTTGTATCAGAAAAAAGTGCCCAGTACAGAGAAACACAAGCATCACGTCTTCCTGGCAACTGCCAAGATATAAATACCCTGCATTCAAAAAGCATTTTATCGTTAGAGTAACAAAGTGATATTCCGTATTACATACATCAAATATCAGGCGGATTATCTTCATGATAAGCAAATCTATCCACTAATCTTACAGCTCAACCTGAGAAAAGTCACTTTCTTTACCAAACAACACAGAAGCATCAACATTTTTGTCTGTGTTAAAAAACAATATCATCAGGTTCAAATTTTTGTTTGAAAATATATTTCAAGTAAAATATATTTTTGAATATTACTGCGCAAGACACATTTTTTAACCATACTATAGTTTTTGTATTTACCTGTTAGGTAACTTGTAAGCAATCAGACACTGTACATACTGTGGGTACTTTAAAGACACTAGCAACAAAAAGTGAACATTTCTCACGGTTCCAAAGTGCATGAAATGTCAACATGAATGTCTGACACATCATTGAACTCGTAAATCAAACAGGTCTGAATATAATTTTGGTCATATTTTAACATTTCTCTTATTCATTTCTTAAAAACCCCAATGCATCTAGTATTTAAAGGAGAACTAAATCCTAAAAATGAATGTGGCTGAAAAAGCCATATTTTATATACCTATCTTATTGCACCAGTCTAAAGTTCCAGCTTGTCAATAGCAGCAATTATCCAGGACTTCAAACCTGTCACAGGGGGTCATCATCTTGGAAAGTGTCTGTGACACTCAAATGCTCAGTGGGCTCTGAGCAGCTGTTGAGAAGCTAAGCTTAGGGGTTGTCCCAAATTATCAAGCATAAAATGAGGTTGGTCTGTAATATAAGATGATGCTACAGGGCTGATTATTCTAATGCTAGTTGCACTGGTTTCTGTGCTGCCATGTAGTAATTATCTGTATTAATAACGAATCAGCCTTATATTGTAACATTTATATTCTAAGGGGCAGATTTATTAAGGGCTGAATTTTCGAAGTGAAAAAACTTCGAAATTCAACCATCGAAGTTTTTTTAAAGAGCTTTTTTGATCGAAAATTTACCTATTTTGATCAAATAGGTCAATTTTCAATTTTAAAAAATTGTTCAAATTGTTCGATTGCATCGTTCGAATCGAACACAAAATCCTTCGAATTCCTAGGACTTACAAAAATATTCAGGACAGATTCTAAGAGGTCCCCCATAGGCTAAAATGGAAAGGTGGTGAAGTGTTGAAGTTGAAGGATTTTAAAGGGCCAGTACTTTGAAAAATCGACTTGTGAATTTTTTCGAATTTTTTTCCATTCAAAACGAATTATGGGCTAATAGTTGAAGTATTTTTTTAAAGAGCTTTTTCGATCTAAAATGGATCTATTTTGATTGAATAAGTCCATTTTCGATCAAATAAAAATCATTCAAATTGTTCGATTGCATCGTTCGAATCGAATCGAACTTCGAAATTCGACCCTCTAAGTAATTTTGAAGGGCTTTTTCAATAAAAAATGGACATATTTCGATCGAATAGGTCCATTTTCACAACAGATTCGGGGGTTCAGCCGAATCCAAAATAGTGGATTCGGTGCATCCATAATTTTATTACAGTGAAAATGCATTATTCCAAACTGTCAGACCACCTGGAGTAGGCAGGGCAGTAGACAGGGCCTGTGGGCGTCGCTTATAGAAATCCAGCCCTGCAAACTGTGTAGAATTAAGGCTATGCTTGAGGCCCATTTATTAACATTCACGTTTTAGTGGTTTTTTGAAAACAGAACTCATTTTCTCTAAAACCACAAATACCGTGAAATATATGAAATGTTCCATATGTAATATGCACAAACAAAAAAAGGCTTAACGATCCAAATAAAACCCCAAAAAAATCTTGTTTTTCTGATAATTAGAGGCTTATTTGTCAACAGTCTCACTTTTTTCCATAACTTTTTCGAATTTTTGGCGTCAAAAATCCTGACCCGAAAAATTTGTGGTTTTAATAAATTGGCCCCATACTAGTGAAAATAAAATCATAAAAACCTCTAAAATTCCAAATAGCTAATAAATGTTCCAATTGTATCAGCTCAGCTCCCACTGACTTATAGAACCTTGATTGCTTTTACGTGTCGAAGTTGTGTATTAGAGTCTTTTGTGGTTTTTAAAATCCTTCTAATATTGAATTCGAAGGATTTTACCGCAATTCGATTGGTCGAACGATCGAATAGTAAATATTCGAAAGATTTTAACCATTCGATCGTATATTTTTATTCAATCAAAAATAATGAAACCCAATTCGTTAAATAAAAATTTAAAGGGGAAGTAATTTGACTGTCGAATAGTCGAATATTCGAATAGATTTTTATTCGAATCATTCGAGTTGATCGAATTTTCAAAATTCACTGGTCGAAGTGGTCTTCAAAAACATTCGAATCTTCGAATCCTTCATGTGCATTTTGTAAATCTGCCCCTTAATAAATCTTTAGTTTTCGAGAAATAAAACAAATCATGAATATTTGATTTGTGAATAACATAGGAATTCGAATATTAGTAAAAAGGCTCCACAGATTTCACTACATTGAGGAAAAGATGAGGGATTATTTTAGGAGTATAGGACAATAACTGAACACAACATTAGTAGCCCCCAGCTCAAGGACAGGACCTCCCCCATAGACAGGACCTCCCCCATAGAAATGTGTTTTTTGATAGAACAAGGTGAAAGAGTAGATCATTAGCATTTTAAATGTATTTTCAATTCATAGACACAAACACTCACTATAAAATTTAAATATCACATTATTATATTGATAAATATTTGATACGCCAGTGTCTGATTGTACAAAATGTTTTACATTTTTACAGTTTCATAACAGTAACAGCAACTGCATACTAAGAGATACACATTTGTTAGTGTTTATATAGATAGTATAAGTTTTCTTTGTTATAAATGGCAATCGGCAAATTTCAAAGAAAAAAAGTGAAAACGTTTTTTTTGGGTTTTTTTTGCCGATTGTACCAAACACAATAGAAAGGTACAGGGACCTATGAAAGCGGAAACGTTACAACCTGCACAAATAATAGTCCCTATATCTTCCCAGCTGTGACAAATCTTGCTTTAAACCAGTACAAATGACATGAACAATTTGTCAAGAAACATTTCACCACACTAGCAATTCCTTTGCACAATGAAGCTTTGCTCAGTTCTAAGGAATATGCTAAACTTAAAGCTACCTTCAGTTTAAGGATTGGGTCTCGTGTACTAATCATTTTCTGCATCTCTAGCAATTAATAGTAGTGATGGATGAATATGGGGCGTTTCACTTTGCCAAATTTTTCGCGTATTTCCTGAGAAACAGCGGAAAATTTGCGAACCACCACCAGCATCTCGTTTTGGACACAGGCGTCCATTTTTGGATGCAGGCGCACATTGCTGGCATCTCATTTTGGACACAGGCATCCGTTTTTGGACCTGGCGTTCGTTTCTTCAACGCCATTTGCAGCAGATTCACTCCATGGGAATAAATTCGCCCATCACTAATTAATAGCAATGTTGAAAATGATTTCAAAACCTATCCAGGTTATAACGTAGATCAATATATGAGTGCAGCACACAGTAAACTAAATATTAATCCACCAAATGGTTGTTAACCCTATCCCTTTAAAAAATATGTAAGCAAAACCTCAAAAGGCAGAGTATTCTGTTCAGAGTATTGTAAAGAATACCATCTGCTATACAGCACAATATTAGTCAATCGGAAAAATACTCAGAGGACCCAAAGATAAATCTCAGCTCATGTGAGCATAATTACAAACCTACATATAAAGCTTCTCTCCAACAACTGTAAATCAAAGTTACAAGAAGTCTACCCAGTCCTCATGAGCGTATAAGTAGGGACAGATTTACTATTGCTCGAATTTAAAAAAAATTTAAATTCAACCATCTAATTTTTTTGGGGGCCATTTTCGATCGAAAATGGACCTGTTTTGATCGAATAGGTCTGTTGTCAATCGAATTTGAATCATTCCATCACATTGATCGAATCGAATGGTTTTGAATTTTTTAAAGAGACAATACTTCGAAATTCAAATTTTTTTATTCAAATAGAATTTTGACCTCCTAGAACCTATAGCCAAAATTCGAATCAATTGATTTGAATGATTTCTACGATCGATTGAATGATTTTTGAATGTCGTAGTTTCAGCAATTCGAAATTCAAAAGAAATTCAAAGAAAAATTTGCAAAACTACGAAAAAATTTGCAAAACGGTGAAAAACATGCAAAATGCATTGAAGTCAATGGGTGTCAAAAATCTTTTTACGTGCAACAATTTTTACTCGTGCAACAGTTTTGTCCAAATGCATTAAAGTCAATGGGTGTCTGAACAATTATCACGTGCGACAATTTTGACGCAGTACAATTTTTATTATGTGACTCTTTAGTCCAAATGCATTAAAGTCAATGGGCGTCAGAATAATTTTGACAAGGCGGTATTATCTACTGTGAATTTTCTCAGCAGTTTCACTATGACATTCACAGTTGGCAAAATCCGGATATTCGCTGCAAATCCATGCCTGGCAAATAAATACGCCCATCAGTACTTATAATCTTCACTTCCCATGGGGGGACACCTGTTTTGTGCCCAAAAGTACTATAATGAATGATGACCAAATCAGTCTTGCTCCAGGCAGTTATATATTCTTCATAAATCCAAGGATTATCAATTTTCAATTTATCAATTAATCCAGTGCAAAAAATTCAGCCAGGTTCAGAAACAGGGGAAGGCAAAAGAGGCATGTGCATGTGGGGGCAAGCTCAGATGAGCATGATTATAAAAATTCTCCCCAGTCCTTGTGAGCTTATAACAATCACTTCACATTCGGACAGACCCACTACTAAGTAAAACTTCAAGTTTTACTCAGATGTGAATGTTTGTGCAATGAATATGAAGCAGTGTCCTTGATAGGATGAAAAATTTTTTAACAAATTGATAGGACTGTTAACGTGCATTCATTTTAGTAAAGCCTAAACAAGAATATACAAATACTGTACTTTACACTTAGGGGCTGATTTACCAAGCCTCGAATTTCGAAGAAAAAAATACTTCAAAATTCTACCATTGAAGTGAAATACTTCGATTCGAAAGAGTTTTGCATAAAATCAAAAATTTTACTTCGATAAAAAAAAAACTTAGCTCTAGAAGGTCCCCATAGGCAAACATAGCACATCGGCAGGTTTAATTTCCCGAAGTATTAAAATCGAAATTTATTTAAAGAGACAGTACTTCAATTCTCAAAGGATTCTCAAAGGATTTTACTATTCGACCATTCGAATCAAATGGTCGAATGGTCGAAGTAGCCTATTCTTTGGTCGAATTATTAGTTCCCCAAAATCATGAAACCATTATTAAAAAGTAAGGCTATATCTGTCATAGGAGCTGATGCTACATAATCAATGTAAAATGCTGTTGTATAATAAGATCAAATTTAATTACTCATTTTTATACTGTGTATTTTGAGCCAACGCAGATCTGCACAGGTAATGGGTTATGTTGGCTTTGGGTTGATACAGAATAGCAAAACGTGGAGGCCCGTTTATCAACAGTCTCATTTTAGTAGTTTTAGAGGTTTTTGAAACCAAAACTAAACTCACTCTAAAACCAAGAATGTCATGAAATGTATTAATAGATCCGAATAAAAAAAAGTATGAACGGAAAATAATGCTGAACAATCCAAAAAAATTCAAATATCAATATTGGTCCAATTGGACCAGCACCGCTCACATTTACTTCAGTAGGACCTCAACAACTTGGAGCAGGGAAGAACAAGTTATACCTTTATATTTGAGGTTTGTTGGAACTAATTTGAGTAATAATAATATAGCAAGGCACTGTTAAAGTAAAAATAACCTTAAAATAAAGTTAGTATAGAGGTTGTTTATAGACATATATTTACTGAAACAAACAATCCATACTTCAAATAACTGTAATACTTTGGGGCACATTAACTGTAATACTTTGGGGCACATTTACTAAGGGTCGAAGTGAAATTTCAAATAAAATGAAAATTTTTAAAATTCAAATTTTCAACATAATTTTGGGCTACTTCGATTATTGAATAGCCCAAAATTCGATTTGAATTTAACAAAAAGTATTTTCTCTGTGTTACAAATAGCTGTTTAGAAAGTGTTATTGAATACCAGTTATAAAAAAACTGCACAGAAAAAACAGTAACTAGCAGGGTGCGGGCCCAGGTGCGGACGTGCAGCCGGGCCCCCCACCGTACGCGATATTCTTTCCATAATCACCGGTGCATGAGCTGCCGGGGGGCCCTGAGGGGGTGCGGGTCCTGGTCCAATTGCACCCCCTACTCCCCCGGTAGTTCTGCAACTAAGAAAAAAATTGTGATTAAGATTTACTTATTCCAGAACAATAATAAATATTATTTTTTTTTTATTTTAATAAAAATGCCCCATATGTTTTAAAAAGAATTTTGTTGCTGATTATTCCTCTACACAATGTATTTATATCATTTATACCAATACCATACAAAACACAGGTGTCTTATGGGGAGACGTTACTAGTGATAGGCGAATTTATTCGCCTGCGCGAATTCAAGGCGAATTCCCGTGATTCGCAAAATTTCGCTTCACAATATGTATGTTAGAGAACATAACTATTTGTTATTTAATATACAAAATTTATGTTTTCAATTTCATACAACTTAAAAAGTGATAGACAACAACGCAAGATCATGCCATATAAATTCCTTACGTTGTAGTTGCTTTGTTGTAACAAAAGATAAAAATGCTTTTTGAATGTACGGGAAAATAAGTTTCTTTAGTGCAAGATCAGTTTAAAACCACATGGATAATTGGACCGAGACCTTATAATCTAGAGAAACGGCTTGAAATTGTAGAAATATTCCATAAGCCTAAAAAAACTAATTCTGCATTCTCAGTGTAGGCTGCATAACAGTACATATTTGGACTGTGTGTTTAAACATTCACATCCGCCCATACCAGAACTCAACTCAATTGAATGCTGGAGAAGACTTCGAAAAATGAAAAACTCAAGCAGCACTAACTCTCCAGCCTTTGCTCCAGTATTGTGCTTATTACCTAAAACTGTTAGCTTGCGCAGCATCCAGCTTTATTGTTTATTAATCAAAATGCTGCATTCATTTTATAGCTAAAGAACCACAACTATGGATTTCTATCATTAAATCTGACTAGTCCCATTCCTTATCCCTAGTCTCCAAAAATATAAATATATGTATTATATGTACATAAAGTGTCTCTATACACATTGTATATTCACATTAAAGGATCAAACAATTTTATAAAAATCACATTTTAAGACATGTCAGCGTTTTGAAATGACTGGCACGTTTTTGAATAAGCAGTGCAGAGTCCTGTATTGCACAAGTTAATGATATCAAATGTGCAGCCCTCACACACAAAGGAAGTAGTGATAATGTGCATAAAGATCAAGGTTTCCCCTCCATCGGCTGCTTGAGACAGAGTTCACTTCCAGAGGAGACAATGGGCAAATTGTTCTGCAAGTGATGATTGATAAGATGACCGATGCTGTCAAAGACACGATCCTTTGTTCTTACCTGCCCATAGAAGCAAATATTAGATTAAGTGATGGAAAGGATAATACAAAGCACACTGTACATTTGAAACACTCCTTATAAAGCTACATTATCCATATTTTACAGTCATTATATTAAAACAATGTAAGTTCTGCAGGGCATGGTCCTCCTGTCTCTTAGCGGCAATTTATCTTTATATTGTTCTATATATTTTGCATTAATTGCATCACTCTTTTTCCTCCTTTGTGTACCATGAATATACTGCAAAATGTATAGTGTTGCAAATACAAGTAGCATTATAACTGTAAATTTATATCACAGTTAAAATTTAAATGGACATTTTAAGTTAACTTTTAGGGGCTGATTTACCAAGGGGCAGATTTACTAAATTCGTGTGAATGATTTGAATTTCGATCGAATTTAAAAACTTCGAATTTTCTAATATCTTTTTGGCCACTTCGACCATCGAATTTGTAAAATTCAATCAAATTGAATGATTCGAATAGATTGAATAAAAATCTATTCCATCATTCGACCATTCGATTGTCGAATTACTTGCACTTTAAAATTTTATTCAATGGCCGACTTCGCCAGATTAAACCTCCCATAGGATTTTCCAAAGTTTTTTTGATCAAATATGAAAAATTCGACCCTTAGTAAATCTGCCCCTAAAACATTATTCATAGGGAATTAATATTGTGACTATTCTGCATACACATTACAGAAAAGATGTTTAAATAAAACCAACTACCCATAAAAGTTGTTACTCCTTCATATTAACTGTGATGTTCAATGTAAACACGTTATTCCCATTATATAAATTATTCTAGAGAAATTTATGATAATTTGTATATTAAAGGAATTGTTCAGTATAAAAATAAAAATTTGGTAAATAGATAGGCAGTGCAAAATAAAAACTGTTTCTAATATAGTTAGTTAGCCAAAAATGTAACGTATAAAGACTGGAGTGACTGAATGTCTAATACAACTCTTGTTTTCCACTGATTGGTTACTCTGGTGACTAGGCAGTAACCAATCAGTGACTTGAGGGAGGGCTACATGGGTCATAACTGTTGCTTTTGAATCTGAGCTGAATCTATTTATCCAGTTTTTATTTTTACACTGAACTGTTCCTTTAACCTAGGAGGTGCAGGATATGTCAAATAAGATTCATCTCTTTTTCTATGATTTTCATTTCTCTTATTTCAAGATCAATTAACAATTTAACAAAATCCTATTTAAGCATATGTATTATATTATATTTATTCTTATTTTTATATGATTTTCAGATTTTTGTTATTTTTATGAAATTGTTTAAATATTTTTAAAGTAAACATTAAATGCATTGTAATACATTTTTGTAATAAATTTGAATTGAGAACCAATCTTCAGTTAGCAACTCTATTCCATAAGGTAGAAAGGTTCAATCAATAAAATATTTAATATCACTCTCTTTATTCAACCCATTGGGTGCAACTGTATCCACAACAGACATTCACTTAACCTCTACAATATACTAAAAGTTAATTTTAAGGCAAACGATTGCTTCTAATTTTAAAAAGTATTAAGCAACTACTATAACATTAAATGTGACCATATATCAAATAAGTTGCAGGTTTGGCCCCTCCAGACCAGAGTGTAGAGTTTGTAGTATAAGACTGTTAATAGGGGCTGCCAGACATCCATTGGGCAGATCAGTTAAAGGAACAGTAACACAAAAAAATGTGTTTTAAAGGAATGACAATATAATGTAGTGTTGCCATGCACTGGTAAAACTGGTGTGTTTGCTTTAGAAACTCTGCTATAGTTTATATAAGCAAGCTGCTGTGTAGCAATGGGGGCAGCCATTCAAGCACAGGATACACAGTAGATAACAGATAAGTCCTGAAGAATCCCATTGAATACTACAGAGCTTATCTGTGTTAAGCTGTGTATCCTTTACCTTTTGTAATTTTTTCATCTTTGAATTACTGCCCCCATGGTTACACAGCAGCTTCTTTATAAAATCTATAGTAGAGTTTCTAAAGCAAACATTTCGGTTTTACCAGTACAACACAACACTACATTATATTGTCATTCCTTTATAACATTTTTATTGTTGGGTGTTACTGTTCCTTTAAGCACCTTATTGGCTCTAATTATTATCCCATTGTTGGTGACCTTGCCAAACAAACAAATCTTTACATGTATAGCCAGTTTTAGCTAGAAAATATGGGGACAAGAGACCAGTAGTCAAGCACATCTTATATTTAACCTCTAAAGAACAAATAGTTGAGAAATATTATGTCTCGCAGCACCGCTGTAAGTAATACAAAGAACTGTTATGTTCATCATATCTTCTCTTTCCTATTTGTTACTTGCCAACTAAGTTATTTGATCTTCTTACTTTCCTTTTTTGTTCTTTCGTACATTGAAATGTGGGCTCATCTATAGAGGGGAATCTGTCAAAATGTGGCATTCTGCTGCCCCATATATTTTTTAATGAATTATTATTAGACCATGCAAGACATGGGTAGAAAATGGTGTGCTACATTTGTTTGTGTGTGTGTGTGGTGTGTATAAATACATATCATATACAGTATACCTGAATACATAAATACCTGTACACATACATACATATACACAATATTTCTTTATGTATACATATGGTATAAAAACAATACACTTACAGTGCCTTCAGGATCAACAAGAAGAAGATGCTTGGCTAGTCCATTGTGCATTCCCGTTAGTACAAATGACCCAGGATTATTGATGCTTTTCCTAACAAGGAAATCGCCATCCCTTTTCAGTAATTTTTCTGCTTCTCTCCTGCACATTTCTCCAACATACCAGGGCTCTGACCTCAGTTCTTCGTTAATGGTCAAGATAGCTGCTCTGGATAGCAGAGGACTAGAACAGTCAACAGAGGCATCTCTACTAAGAACAGGTTGGTTCTTGAGCGCATCTTCAAATGGTTCTGAGGCAAACAAAAAATAGTGCTTCTTATAGATTTTTTTTTTACTTTGAGAGATTTTTAAGGTATAATTGTATCAATACATAAACACTCATATATTTGCAGAGCTACAAAAGCCTCCACCAGAATGCCCAGCGGATAATCTGGTTACTGAAGCAATGAACGATACTGATCGATTAGGCATAAACTGTGTTATGGTTCAATACATTCTGTAGCAATTATCAAGAGAAAATAGTTTTGTATGACACCACTGTAAAACATAAATACATCTAATTATAAAACTTCAGGCAGAAAGGTAGAACTGTCTGTGACACAAACTAAATAAAAGGCAAAATAATGTGTTTTTCAAAAAATTTTACAAAAAGTAGTTAGAAATACAAAATCATTTTAATAGGACATGAGAGACAAAAACCTAACATGTTTTCGTGCCTGTTGGGGCACTTACTCATAGGCTGAAACATGTTTTTGTCTCTCCTATGCTAATAAAATGCTTTTGTATTTTAACTACTATTTACTACATGCATTGAAGTACATCCGCAATGCAACAAGGAAGACAATGGCAGGTGTTCCAAATACACAGGGATTGAGGGATTGATGTGTGTGCAAAAATATTCTCAAAGAGACCCTTGCATTGCAAGGGACCTGTGTTCTCATGAAATACTGGGTACCACTCTTTGCTGTGTATAAATCTTTGTTTCCACTCACACTGGCTGAAGAGTTTAGCTCCACTGCCTCACATTGCATATTACAACATATTCAGATGGATGGCTGCATGGTTCAATAGTGTGTGCAGTAATACTGAGCAAAGCTAACACTACAGTATCGTTTTAACCAAGGTTATACAGTATATGGTTTTGCTCCATACACATCAATTAATTAGGAATATCTCACTCTTTGTGTATCTCTTCCATCATAATATCTGCAATCTGCAATATCTGCAATGTTCACAATTGCTCTGTAAAAAAAAAGTTGTATTATGTACCTGGGTATTATGCTACTAAATAGCTAGAGCCTGTTTCTCTGATTCCAGCAGTCTTTTTAATAGTGCTCCTATGCTTGGCCATTGGTTAATTGTCTGTTGATTTTCCCTGTATACCAATAGTAAGTGACTATTATTTTATAAGTATTTTATGGTATTAATAAGGAAATAAGATAAAACTATAGAAAGGCTGTTATTTGTTTCAGAAAAGCTGGCAACCCTAACCATAAGTAACACTTAAATACCTACATTTTGCACAACAGTTAATCCGGTAGCTTTAATCTGGCTAACTAGGCAGTCAATTAAAATTTAAAGGGCAAGTAATTCGACTGTCGAATATTCGAATAGAATTTTATTAGAATTATTCTAATCATTTGATTCGATCGAATTTTCAAAATTCGATGGTCGAAGTGGCCACAAAAAATATTCAAAAATTCTAATCTTTGTGAAACTTCGATCGAATTTCAAATCATTCATGTGAATTTTGTAAATCTGCCCCCTAGTGTTGCTTGTTGGTTCCATATATATGATGCAAAGTACATACACCTATACTTAAGTAAAATTTCCTCCCATAAATATGTGAAATCTCTAAGAGGCACACTCTGTATGAAACTTTTCCATTATTTACTATTATTATCCCAGCTGCTCTCTTACTATAACCCTAACCCATGACAACCAATAAGATTCTTGCATTTAAACAGGTGACTAGTAAACGCTACTTGCTGATTGGTTGCTGTGGGTTACTGCCCCCGGGCAAACTTAGTGCATTAAATTACATAAACGCACTAATATACAAAGCTTTTGGAAATAGATTACCTTTCCACATCTGTTGATTCACAGGAACCATCAGAGAAGCTCTTTTCCTTCCTTATATCCTTCAGAATTAAAATCACTTCACATTATTGAAATTATTGAAAAAGTCTTATTAATGTATATTTAAAGGAGTTCAAATTTGAGTTAACTTTTCGTATAACATAGAGAGTGATATTCTGAGACAGTTTGCAATTTGCTTTTTTTATTATTTGTGGAGTTACTTAGCTTTTTATTCAGCAGCTCTCCAGTTTGCAATTTAAGCAATTTAGTTGCTAGGGCCCAAATTACCCTAGTAACCATGCACTGATTTGACTAGAGACAGATACTGGAATATGAAAAGGAGAGGGCCTAAATAGGAAAGATGAATAACAAAAAGGAACACTAACAATACATTCGTAGCCTTACAGAGCATTTGTTTTTATATGTGGTCAGTGACACCCATTTGAAAGCTGTAAAGAAGGCAGAGGCAAATAATTATGAAACTATAAAAAATTAATAATAAAGACCAACTGAAAAGTTGTTTATAATTGACCATTCTGCAACATGCTAAAAGTCAACTTACAGGTGAACCAGGGTCAGACTGGCACGGTGTGAAACCGGGAAAAAACCCGGTGGGACCTCGCCAGGCCTGATCCCCTCTCCCGATCTCCTGGGTAAAAAAAAAACGTTGTGGCACCCTGCAGAGCCATGCACGTATGCATAGTGCGTGCCATGTGGCTCAGTGTATGCACAGGCCCTGTGCAGCTCCATGCGGCAGGCAGTCTTGAGGGGGTCTAGAGGGGGGCCTGGGCCCACCGGGACTGCTGAGGTGAACTACCCTGAGGTGAACTACCCCTTTAGAAGTTTCTTTCATTATTTTTTTAAAAACAATTATTTGGGTGACTATCCCATGTTCTATAATTAGAAATGAGTGCAGGTAAAATGATTCCCCTAAGGGGGGCATGGCCGACTGCCTGGCATGGTGGGCATGTTGCTCATGAGCTCCTGGTTTGGATCTTTAAAAATAAAAGTTTTGCCACATATGGAGACGAAGGAGAGAGGTTCACTCTATCTGGTTGTGGCGTTTTGTGCACTTGACCGACCAGAGGCTTGGGGAGCCCTGCCGTAAGCCCTCAGCTGCATACTTTTATTGACTTTAGTAAAACACCTCGGGACATACAATCTTTATTTATGCATTTACCTGAGCAGGAGAAAAAGTGAGCACTTACAGCTGACGCAGTAGAAATTTGACAGCCATTTCATTCTATAACCTAGGCTGATATACATAAATCACACATGGAAGGACACAATACAACAAGTGAAAATAATGCCTTCATTTTAAAACTCCTTTGGGTCTTTGGGAAAACCTCCTAACCCTGATCAGCCTCAATATATTATACTAAAGCTGCACTACCACCATACTAAGCAAGTCATCATGCAAACTACAAGGGAATTCAAACACTTGCCTTCCAAGAACAGAAAGTTCAACTTTTTGCGGACCTGGCTGGCACGGCGGGTAGCTCTCACAATATTGCAATCTCATAAGATTTGTAAACGCTGGGGCTTCCCCTTTTCCTTTTAAATGGAAAGCAACATTCCCACCCACTATGGGCATGGGAGGCCTTACCATCTTGAAACTACTAAAGTTTCTATTCCTTGGATCTAACACTCTCCAACTTTCTCATGGTTGGATCACTGAATTTCAGCCAAATCTCCCCTGCCTCAACGGGATGCACAATGTGGAACTTGTCTTGGAGAGCAGCAACACCAACCTTTTTCAAGTTTCCATGAATAATGGGGAACTCAACAAGATTTTACCCCTGGTGTTTTGACTTAGAAAACTACCTTCCAATCCAATACCTGGAAAATACATTTTCTTAAATTAGAAACCATTCAAGTTGTGAGTTCATTCGAGGTCTAAACTCCCTAAGGCCAGGTACAGATAAATGTATTGGATCTTGGCCTTAATTTCTCTGCTCCATCAAGATTGTTCAGTTTGATATGGACAGCACCCATTGACTTCCACATGACCTCACCAGCTTTTACAGTTTTACAGGCTCTTTACAGCTAATAGATATTTTCATGGTTTTGAGTAATTATTGTAATACCCCATTCAGGGAAACAAAAAATATAAACGTCAGACAGTAGGTAAAAAAAGTACAGATATATACAAATAGTGTCAAATCTCAGTCCAATTATAATATCTTCATTTCTGTCAAGCATTGTAAAAAAAAACTTTAAATCAATATGAAAAAGAACTTACTCATGTCGAAAATATCTTTCCTTGGGCTGATGTCCCGTAAACTGTCTATTGACTTGCACAAAACTGAATCAGCGCTCTTTTGAATTGCTCCTAGTGTTTTTTTATTTATGTGCTGGGTATTGACATAAGTTGGGGCATTGCTTGTTTGGCTTATGGACATCTTCCCTTCAGGCAGACTATAAATATCTAGAGAAGCTGTAAAAAGAAAATCTTAAATCAGTACCAAAATGTTTTTCATGATTGTTATTTTCTTACTTTCCATAGTAATATATACATTTGAATATTACAATGATGGCATTCTGCTGAGAGACTCTGACGCACACCTGCATGTTAATGGCCTGTGTGATAGAATGATTTTGTGGAAATGCTTTGTTAACCGAGGTAGATAGCTGAAATGTTGTGGTCTTTGGTGAAAAGTCATGAAAAATATTCATTACAGGAGAATTCTGACCCGATGTACATTTAAATATTTTATATTTAAATGTAAAGTAATGTAAGTTAATGTAGCTGTAATATTATTTTACATTTTTGTTCTTATTTTATTAAACTTGAAAATTTCAACTATAATTTCAATTATCCCAAGGGTTGGGATAGCATATTCCACACCAGCAGCAGCAAAGATTTAGAGAAATATCAATTTAGAGAGTTACTCACCTTGCCTTTTAATTGTTTGCTGAAAGTTTTCAACGGATATTTCTGCTAGATGACGGCCTTGATAATAGCTCTGTTCTATTCCAGAAGCAGGGACTGACTAATACACAAATCAAACAAAATGTGTCAGTTTTTTTTCACACAATTTCAAATTGCTAACGGGTTGATTTTTCCTGTGTTCCTAAAAGATTGGTTAAAATTAGGGAGGCACCAAATCATAGGTATACAAATACAATAGAAGGTGTATACAATAAACATACCAATTACACAAAAATCTAAAAAAACGTTGAATGAAAAAAACATGTAAAAATCAATGGCAGGTGTATTTAACTTTTAGTTCTTTGTTAAAGTGAATGGAGCCGTGCAATTTTTGCAACTGAGTTTTTTCCACAACTTAACACAGTAAAGGTTTTGCAAATTAGGGTTTTGAAAACGCGTGAGTTTAAATGCTATTTTTCATGTTCATAATTGAGCTTTTAAAAAACTCAAATTAGAAAATCTGCTTCCCCAAAATAAGTATTACTGATAGCTGAACACCAAGGAACAGATTTAAGATTTTTCACGGTTTGGGTAGATCTACAGCATGTAAAAAAAATGTAATACTGATCTTAAAGAGATACTGTCATGGGAAAGATGTTTTTTTCAAAAGGCATCAGTCAATAGTTCTGCTCAAGCAGAATTCTACACTGAAATCTGTTTCTCAAAACAGATTTTTTTAATTTTAATCTGACATGGAACTAGACATATTGTCAGTTTCCCAGATGACCCAGTCATGTGACTTGTGCTCTGATAAACGTCAGTCACGCTTTACTGCTGTACTGCAAGTTGGAGTGATATCACCCCCTCCCTTCCCCCCCAGTGGCCTAACAACAGAACAATGGGAAGATAACCAGATAGCAGTTGCCTGGTCTAAAAACAGCAATCAATAGTAAAATCCAGGTCCCACTGCCACACATTCAGTTACATTGATTAGGAGAAACAACAGCCTGCCAGAAAGCCGTTCCAAAAAAATTACCTGATATGGCTGCCTTCACACCAATTTTACAACAAAAAAAAAAATAGACTTGCTGGTTCAGGAATTACATTTTATATGGTATAGTGAATTATTTGCAATGTAAACAGTGTAATTTAGAAATAAAACTCATAAATATCATGACAGAATCCCTTTAATATCTATTACACTTTCTTGAATCAATAGTTTTTTCCCTCAAGCAGGATTTTATGTTTGTTTACAAAAAATAAAAATCTCACTGGGTTTTAAATTGGATGCTTTGAATTTTTTCCAGAAAAAACACAATCGCAAAAAAAGCCATATGGCTGAGATAAAGATCACTATTGCATCTATTTTACATAAATATACCCAAATTCAAACCTCAGGAAATAATAAATCTGCCCCTAGGTGTTCAATTGAATCTGAATTCTGCAAGTGCTTAGATTTGGTTAAATTCCAAACAGAATCCTTGTTTCAGTAACAAATGTCAATGTGATCATTAACTGCATCTGATGTGTGGTAGATTATGCTCTGTTGTAAGATGCAAATTACACATTCCATAAAACATTTCAAAGGTTTTCAAAAGTATTAAATCAATAAAAATGTATTATTGCTAACAATTAAAAAAAAAGGCAGATATGTAAAATCATTTAATCCCCATTTGTCAGAAGAAGTAATTGGCAGTGAGGGTGCCATTAAACATGAAAAGTAAAAATATTGGCCCCTTTGCACTTTTTAAAAAATAACAATATCATAGTATACACATATATAGTGTCTTATGTTTGAAAACAACAGAAGATCTTGCCTAAATCTTTTTTTATTCCACACAGAAATCCAGTAATAGATTAAATTAAAAGTGTGGTACCTTTTAGAAATAAAAAATATTTGTATTTCAAGAAAGTCGCTTTTAATTTTACTCACCTGTGATGAATTGAACATGTTTGCAATATAAAAACATATTCAGCCAGTTTGCATAAGGAAGGGATCTGTCTGAGAAAATTTTTTTGAAAAAGCCACGACAATCTCAAGAGTTAGAAAACTCACATTTTTATCTTGTACTCATGTCCAGGGAGATTGGCTACAGTGCTATGGGCTTCAAGCTTCTTCCTGTGTCCACTTAACGCAGTATTGTTAAGAAGCTTGAAGCCCATAGCACTGTAGCCAATCTCCCTGGACATGAGTACAAGATAAAAATGTGAGTTTTCTAACTCACACTGGGTTTTGGGCCGAAAAAGATATCCAAATAGGCTTTTGAAACTAAAAAAAAGTTTGGCACCTAAAAGCTACCAAAGTTTACGGCTATGGCACATAAGAAAAACATGAGTGTTTTGCCACGAGTTCAAACATGGCATGTGGCTTATAATTGCATAATATTGCCCTGAATAGTAATTGTTAGGACAATAAGTTTTATAAAAAATGTTACATTTTAGAAGGTTTGTATCTCACATTTGCATGCACATACATATTTTTGGCCTACCTGTGTGTTATCACTTTGATTTGAAATGTGTGTTTTTAATCTTTCATCAATTATTCCACCAGGTGGAGGTATTTTGTTTGGAATACTGTTATAATACTGAGGCTCAGTTGTCATCCCTTCTTCTTCTGGCCACAAAGGATCATCTAGACTCTGCATTCTATAATAAGCAAAATACACAAAGACTATAAAAAAAATCACATATTTGTTATAGAATAAGAGTCCTTTTTATCTTCTAGTACTCAATATGAGATGCATGTTTAATAGCACAGAGCTTCACACAAGCTTATAAAAATGTTTTTTTCCACAGTACACAGTAGGTGGGTTAATGGTACAGCTAGGGCCCAGTATGCAAGGAGTTTGTATGTTCTTCCTGTGTCTATGTGGGTACTCATTAGTATGAGTATTCAAACATTTCTATAGTAGTTTCTAGAGTTTCATTACTTCAAATAGAAAGCATTATCAACCTAGAATCCTGACTAGAAGATAAGTAGGAGTAATGATGACAAAAGGTTGAACTTGATGGGTGCTTTTTTTTCTAGTCTCTACAAGTATAGGTAAATATGTAAATCCATCATCTAGAAAGCTTCAAATTATGGGAAGGCCATCTCCCATAGACTTCATGTTAATCAAATAATTAAATGCTTTTAAAATGATTTTTTTTTCTGTAGTAATAATAGAACAGTACTTTGTACATGATCCCATCTAAGATATAATTAATCATTATTGGGGCGATCCCTTATCCTGAAAACCCCAGGCCCCAAGCATTCTTAATAACAGGTCCCATATATATATGTTATTATATAAGCTGTTACATACTTATATAGTTAAATCAGGTTGAAAAAAGACAAAGTCCATCAAGTTGAACCACTCCAAATAAAACCCAGCATCCATACACACACCCCTCCATACCCTAACATAAATTTTATATGCCCATTGCTATACCAACTTCAGAGTTTAGTATCCCAATAGCCATGGTTATTATGTCTGTCCAAGAAATCATTCACGCCATTCTTAAAGGCATTAACAGAATCAGCCATCACAACATCACCCAGCAGTGCATTCAACAATCCCACGTTCCACTGTGAAGAACCACCTAAATTGCTGCAAATTAAAGTTATTTTCCTCTATTCTGAAGGGATTGCCTCTGGTGCGGTGATCTCTTTACGGGTAAAAAGACCCTCTGATATTTGTCTATAATGTCCTCTAATGTATTTGTAAAGTGTAATCATGTCCCCTCAAAAGTAACTTTTTTCCAAGAAAACAACCCCAACCTTGACAGTCTACCAGCATAACTTAAATCGTCCATCCCTCTAACCAATTTGGTTGCACGTCTCTGAACTCTCTTCAGCACATGTATATCCCTATTAAGGACTGGAGCCCAAAACTGCACTGCATACTCCAGGTGAGGCCTTACGAGGGACCTATAAAGAGGCATAAGTATATTTTCATCCCTTGAGTTGAACTTTATTTGTTTTAGTGGTCACAAAATGACACTACCTGATGTTAGACAAAAGGCCTAGGGGCGCCCACTAGGTAAATCTGGCCCTGTGTATAACTTACATTTATATTATTTTGCCAAAGTGCATAACTTTGCATTTATCAACATTGAAACTCATTTTCCAGATTGCTGCCCAGTTATCCAACTTAGACAAATCAATCTAAAAGGTGGCAGCATATTGCATAAAACTAATAGTTCTGCACAATTATTTTTCATCAGTACTTTCAATGCCTTCCTCCAGGTCATTAATAAACAAGTTAAAAAGCAAAGGACCAAGTACAGAGCCCTTCAAAACTCTGCTAACAAAACTTGTCCAATTAGAAAATATTTCATTTACCACCACTCTTTGTAATCTATCTTTTGGCCAGTTCTCCATCCAGGTACAAATACTATGTTCCAGGCCAACATTCCTTAATTTAACCAGTGACCTTCTGTGTGGCACTGTATCAAGTGCTTTAGCAAAGTCTAAGTAGATCACATCCCAGAATTGAGGTCCCTGCACACCTTCTCATAAAAATAAATTAAGTTATTCTGGCAAGATCTATTACCCATGCTGGTACAAACTCAAAGTATTATGATTTGCTATGAAGTCCAGTATATTATGGTTTATTAACCCTTTGAAAAGCTTTCCTACTGTTGATGTCAGAATAACTGGACTATAGTTTTGAGGCTGAGAACTGGATCACTTTTTAAATATAGGCACCACATTAGCAATCCGCCAGTCTCTCGGCACCATGCTAGACCTCAATAAATCCTGAAAAATTAAGTAAAAAGGTTTGGCAAACACAGAGCTAAGCTCGCTAAGTACCCTGGATGAATACCATCCAACCTAGAACCTTTGTTTATATTAATATGTTCTAGTCTATTTTGAATTTTCTCATGTTTGAACCATGCATCATTAGTTGTATAAGTATAATTAGGACTAAGAAGAAGATTAAGAAGAAAACCTTCATTAACTGATTCCTCATTTGTGTAGACAAAAAATTGTTCAGAATCTCAGCTTTTTTAATAATTTTGGATTTGTTTTTGGATTTGTTTTACTGCTTGCTATAATACCCTTTTCCATATTGATTTTAGCTTGCTTTTGTGCATGATTTATTGACATCCTTGTACCTTATAAATGTTTTGGATGTCCAAGCTAGCTTGAAATCCTTATAAACATGTCTTTTCTTACCCACATCTCCCTGTTGTTATTGTTAATAAGAACCATTGTTCAGTCAACTGGGAGGTGCTAAGAGATGCAATTTTACAACAGATAGAATTAGAAAGGACCCACAGAAATGCTTTTTGTAGCCTGCAACATACTCTGGTCATGGGCCCTTAGTTCTCTTCCCCACAATAACATGGTGATAATGTTTTACTGCCAGCAGGACTGCAAAACAGGGTTTCACACTAAAATGGACCAACATGTACAAACTGTGGTCAAACCAAACCTTGGCATTGATATTCCAGTTTGCAAAAAAGACAACAGCACAGAAAGGGGACCACAATGCAGAAAAATACAGAAATTCAGAGAAAGGAAGGCAAAGAAGGCGAGGAAAGAGAAATTGGGAGGAGTTAAAATAAAAGCACACCTATAAAAACACAAAAAAACTCAAAAAAGTATGGTCAACATTTCCACAACAGTGAACTATGGAAATAAACTATTGAAAAGATTTCTACCTGTCAGGAAATACAGGGATCTTTGATGGGCACTGTAAATATTGCTTGAAGCGTAGTTCAAATGCTTGCCCAATAGTGCTGATGACATCTTGAGCCAGACCATCACAACATTCCAGTATATGACAAGCTATAGCAAACAAACATAATGTAAAGTGTGGTTAGTCTATGTAGAAATGTGACTGGGTTGGGGTTAGTCTAGTGTTTCTCAGTGTGCAGACACACACTGAATGTTTATATATTACATATTTATATCTTGCACTGGACATCATTTGAAAAAGACAAATTTCATGTTCAGTGACAGTTTCCTTTTATCAGTCTAAATTTGCTATATAAGAATTGCTGGGAGTGTTCCAACACCGTAGGTAACCTGGTAAATAACAAAATCAGGCAATATGGAAAAGATTTATCAAGGACTGAAACATATGGCTAATCTTTATGTTGAATAAACTAAGAGTTTCTCCAGCAGAATAAAAATTATTTTCTTTTTAAAGAGGTTGTTCACCTTTAAATGAACTTTTAGTATGACGTAGAGAGTGATATTCTGAGACAATAAACATGTAGCCTTACAGAGCATTTGTTTTTAGATCTGTTTTTAGTGATCCTCAAATATTTCAAAAAGAATGAAAAAAAACTCTTACGGGGTTACGTAATAAACGGCACTAAGTTTGCCCAAGGGCAGTAACCTATAGCAACCAATCAGCAGGTAGCATTCACTAGTCACCTGTTTAAATGCAAGCATCTTATTGGTTGCCATGTGTTACTGCCCCTGGGCAAACTTAGTGCCTTTTATTACATATAGGGGTTAGTTGCTTAGAATCTTTCTTCAACATACAAAAAGTTTATTTAAAAGTGTACCACCACTTTAACTAAAACTCAGGAGTACCATTTTATCTAATACATTACCATTTCCTTGACAGAAAAATCAGTTTTGTAACTTTTTCCATGTAATAGTTAAACTTGTCACATAGCCACAGTTCTTCTACCTATTCTGGTACAGACAAAAGTACTTTCTTAAAGCAGCACTATACTACATAAACAATGCTAGCTGCTTTAAAGGTTTTAGAAATGCTGTCTGCATTCCTGGCTGCTATAAGTATTAGGTTGAACAAGAGGGGCTGGTGTTAAATATTTTCTGGAAACTATATTGCCTACAGTGTAACCACCGCTCGTGTTATGCCCCTGGCCTGCACAGTAACATCCACCATTCAAACCAGCTCCCAAGATCTAAACCATTCAAACCAGCAAACTCCAACCTGTGACATCATCACCTCTCTCTCTGTATGTCATAACAGTACTTTTCAGATGAAAGAAGGCCACCCCAATTAGTCTGAACCATAAATTATACAATTAACTGTGTTGCCTTGCCTGACTGCCCCTAAATTCATCCCTCAACTCAATACACCCGAGTTTGTGTAATCAAAAGAAACATACCTCTTCGATTAACAGGGTCTTTTGCTACATAGGCAACATAGTCCGTTGCATCCTGCAGTAAAATAACAACAGTTAAATGATGTAATTTATATGTATATATATATATAGCAAATCAGGGTTGTCTAGGTGAAAACTGGAAATGTGGCAACCCTACTGGGCCTTCATGAATATCAGTATTATGGCAATGGACCCTTTCTTCCCAAACAATATCACTTAATATTGTGTTATGTATAGTGTAACAAGTTTTATTATTTACATACTCTCCTTAACAGTTCCCTAGTTACAAAGTTATGGAAGCTGTGAACGGTTTTCTGGAGTCTGCTAATAAATTAATATCCTATAAATCATCTCTCAGACATGGCACCACCTTAACAACTAGGTATTGTATACACGTTTAGTCTAGAAAATCAGGTTGCTTTTGTTTGGTGCCATTCCCAGAAATTCCTGCAGACCTCCATGTGCAAAGCCATCTTGGCAAACAAGTAGATTTCCAAAAATGAAAACAATCAGCTGTGATTTTACACAGTCCACTAGAGGGTAGCACAAGACAACATGTAATGTAACAATGCAGTCTTTGAAAATGATGTACACATGAATGGCTTTGGAATGCTCATTTTATAGTTTAGGTAATAGGTAATAGTAAAAGAAAATAATACAGACTAACATCTATATGACAATATAGAAGCACCAAATATAGCATTCCCTTCTGTTCTCTGGAACTGTTAGTCAAAAATATATGATTGTATTTTCATGGTCTTCTGCTTCCAAGATGCAATTAATATATATATCCTTCAGAAAGGTCCCCAGGTGGGACCAAAACGTCAGTTACAAACACCCCATTCATTGATATAATGAGTGTGCTGATCCATTATCATTGAATATATACATATATGTATTTCCTTTAAAGGACAAGGAAAGGCAAAAAAATTAAATCCCATTTCTACTTTCTTTAATGAAAAAGAAACCTATCTCAAATGTACTTTAATTAAAAAAAGTCTAACGTTTTATAACAAACCTGACTGTATGTAGTGAAATTCTCCCTTCATTTTCTGTTGTGGATAGGAATTGTCCCTCAGGGAAACAATCATACTTATGAACAGCAGGGGGAGTCCCCGCCTTTCTTCCCAGCCATGCAGAACTCAAGCAGCTTTGTTTGTTTCCCTGTTTTGATTTATGACGATCCCTAAGCAGTCCAGAACACACTGAGCATGTGCGTAGTCTTAGCCTTGCAAAGATGTTTAACAAAGTTACAAGATGACAGCCCCCTGTGGCCAACTTTGAAAGCATAAATCATTTGTTTGATTAGGCTTGTGGTGCAGTAAGTTCATGTTTTTATTTAGTATACAAAATACAGCATTTCTAGCCTTATTATATTTTACACTTTCCTTGCCCTTTAATTCTGCTTCAGTGTTGCTAGCTCTTTATGACAATGCCCTTTCATATTCTATACTTATGTTACTATTTATGTATTTAAATGATATCTAAAGGTGATCTACAACCAAAAAATACTGTTGCAATTTCCATTCATTCCTTTTACCTGTATTCTGTTTTTTTAGCTATTTATTTTCCTTCCACGCCTGAAAATTACCGCCGAACCAGGGACATTTCAGGGGCTGCTGCACCGGTTTTTAGAATGCTCTGAATCTATTTTATGAAGTGGCCCTACCGTCATGTCTGTGGTGAATGAAATGCTATGAATCCAAATATTCAAATAATATACATATCTCCATCTTTGATTACAATGTTGATAATAATACAAAAGAAAACAAAGAATGAACTAACTGGCTGAGGAGTTGACCTATTCGACCAATACCCTTGTCCCAAAGTATACATTATCCATTTCTGTAACTGTTGCATATTATACATTCCTAATTGTAAGCTTCTTTCAGTAATCTTTGTACACTATTTGTCAATAGAAAGTCACACTAATTCAGTACAATGGTACAAGAGTTTCATGCTAAAGGACAAAATACCTTACCGGATCACCACCAGAAGCAAAGGAAATGGACTGCATGTGATGATTTGCAATGATCTGTAGTTGAATAAAAAGAAAGAGAAAAATATAAAATTCATGATAATGTGAAAAAATAACACTGCTTTGTATGTCATAAGAGTGTTATATAATTTGTAGGTTTTACCATCTCATTGAAAGAATAAAACTTTTTATTCCAGAGGATGAGATTCCAAAATGAATCCATGTTTTTCTAACAATACTGGATAGGCAGAGGGATCCTCAAGGTGCCCAAAGTAGCACTAAGATCTTATGGTTTGTGTCACACAGCTCCTGCAATATGGAACACTTTGCCATAATGAGATCAAGAGGTATCTTCTCTGAATGTTTTTAAAAGCAGATTCAAGACATTTCTATTCACCCAGGCTTTTTAAGTACAATAATATGCATATTTCATGTATCACCTGCTCGAATATCATTCGTTTGATCAGATGCCTCGATCGTTCGACTCGTACTAATTTTTCGAGTGATCGGAGGAAATTTTAAGATTTTTTTTCGTGAAATCGAACGATTGGTATTTGATTGTACCATTTCATCGAGAAATCGAATATCGAAGTAAAAAAAGCCTAAAACTATTCGATAAGCATTCGATAGTCAAATGCTTATTGACTTTCAGCCGAATTTGAGGGCTCTTAGCCCTCAAATAGGTGAATAATAGTAAATCTGCCCCATAGTGTTAATTTCATTCATTAGTGTTCATTTTTTATTATTGTGCTTTCTGAGTTATTAAGCTCTATATTCAGCAACCATGCATTGATTTGAATAAAAGACTGGAATATGCACAGGAGAGACCTGAATAAAAAGATGAGTAATAAAAAATAGTAATAAAAATTCATTTGTAGCCTTATAGAACATTTGCTTTTAGATGGGGTCAGTGATTCGCATATGAAAGTGGACAGAGAAAGAAGAAGAAGGAAATTAATGAAACTATAAAAAATAACAAATGATGGCCAATAGAAAAGTTGCTTAGAATTAGCCACTCCTTTAAGCAATTTGAGTCCCACGTGTCTAGAGCTGTGGGATAGGATACCATATCCAGAAACCTGAGAAATGATATATCAATAGTCCAATACTTTCAAATATTCCACTATCTCTCCAAATTAACCAGATCTCTGACGGATTATTCTCTAACATCCTTTGAACAGATATGTCAGACAGGGCAATGGCAAAAAAACTGAATTTCCTTAATATACTCATGTTTAGTGATTTCCAGTAGATGGGTTTCCAAAATAGTTTCCATAAAGAGCAAGACTATAAAGCTAGGTCACAAATATGGGAGAATGTCACAAAATCATCAGTGTGCATAAGACATCAGAAAAATATCAAGATACTACAACTGGTACTACACTGTAAGATACTCTGGGAAATCCGCCAGCGCTCTTACCTCCTGCCGTGTCCCTTCTGGGTTGAGGTGGAAAGCCAGGGCTTAACCCAGGGATCTTCGAAGTGACACCGACGTCACTGCACCTGTGTTGTGATGCTTGCAGAATGACACCGACCTTCATGATGTCATCATTCGGCGCAATATTCGAATTTTGGTGCCAAGATTCCCTTTAAAAGGCCAATTTTCCATTTTGACAGTGCCCAAGCTGGCTTCTGTTTACAGATCCTGCCAAAGTGTTTATTCTGTGTTTGAATTCCTGGTTATTGGACTCCTGCCTGATTATTGACTTCGATTCCTGCTGCCTGCTTTCACCCTTTCGCCTGATCTTTGACTACACTTTTGCCTAATCCTTTCCGATACCTTGTTTACAGACGTTTACATTTCTACACACTAATTCCAGGCTGGTTCAGCAGCAGAAAGCCTGGGGCCCCAAAAGGGTGTCAGTGAACACTGTAATACACTGGGTGCCCTGTGCGTCCGAATGTACCCAAGGCTACAAGGTTCCTAACAGACAAATACGTTACATACACTCCCAAATAACTGCACTCCATCTACCCAAATGTAACAAATATCTGCTGGAGAGTGCGCAGTAACTACGAAATATGTTGGCGCTATATACAGATGCAGTCACTTGGATTTGTGTGTTAAATGCGTCGTGACTTAACTCATACATCTCATTTATCCCACTTAGCACAGAATATTGTGTCACAGCATCCAATCCAATTAAAGAGTTCACCATTGAAAACAATGGTGCTTTGGTATGCTAATGAAAAGGTTAAATGCATTAAATGAGTTAAGATAACTTTAGATAACACAGTTTCTTCAATTAGCCCTGAGTCACGACGCATTTAACTTACAAATCCAAGTGACTGCATCTGTAAATACATGTTAATAATAAGGGTACTTTAGAACATATTTTTTGGGATCCAATTAAAAAACTATACTTCTGTTCTCAAATGTTGTTGTATAATATATAATGCATTATCATCTATCATTAGACCCGTGGACATATCAAGTATCCCCCCACACAAACACACACATTAGCTACATAACCAGATTGAGAAAGTTAAGAGAATGGAATATTTATCAGCCCTGTAAAATAACACCATGGCCAAATATGATGAGATCTGGATATATTATAGGTCAACAAATTCCTGAGGTTATTGGTCTATATATTTCCAGTTTGATAGGCGGAAACTTTAGATAAATTTGGGACCACACCACACCAACCTACACCAACCATTGGTGTTAATAAGATAATGAAATGAACAAAAATCCCACAGCCTGTCTATGTTTTGTATTATATTTATTAGTTTTACTCAGTGTTTATTATACATTATCAATGTGAAATGTGAAAACTCAATGGGGTAGATTCATCAAAGAGTGAAGTTAAGGGTGAAGTTCCGCCACTAGAGGGAAATTCCACAGCTCTCAATTCATTTCTATGGGATTTTTAAAGGCGTATTCATCAAAGGGTGAACTTTCACTTCACCCATTGATGAATACGCCTTGCAAAATCCCATAGAAATGAATTGAGAGCTGTGGAATTTACCTCTAGTGGCGGAACTTCACTCTTTGATGAATCTACCCCAATATCTTTGCTTCTGCCTTCCACGATTAAATGTTGACATGTTCAGTACTTCATTTCACTGATGTGAAAAGAGGACCTTTCTCAGGACACATGTGTGTGTGTGTGTGTTAATTAAGGCTTTCCTGAACACAACTGAACTCAAATAAATTTATTGGACCTCTAATCTGAATTAATTGGCCACAACAGTAAACTAGGTAATCGATGAACACGCTGGTGCACGTACTATATACTATAAGGATGACTCTTTACATGTCAAAACTAAGTGAAATCATAGCCCCACAAGACATTTTGATCGATCATCTCCATTTGACCATTTCTCTATGATCAAAGTTGTACAGTATCCTAGGTGGAAGCAAGTAAATGGCCTATATAGTATATGCCAATTATAATACTGTATATATATTTTAATTTAAGTGATGTTGGTTTGACCATCAAATACATAGAAAGGCAGCACAATGCATTCAATATTTTTACTGGATTCAAGTGCAGTGGAGGGAATTGAATGCAGTAAGACTGGTCAAAATATACATTTTCAAAGGGGACACAAGGGGCATGTGGTGGGCTTAACTGGGCTAGAGAGAAAGTGTGTGTGTGTGTGTGTGTGTGTGTATATAAGAAGAAAGCAGCACTGCATGAAAAGAACTTCAAGCTAGCATGAGATCCCCAGGCATCCTATTGCTATTGACTGGTATAAGCACCACAATATAAGTGCATTTCCTAGTAACTACAATGGCACAGCTTCTCTGTTATTCTTAGAAACGAATGCGTGTCACCTTGACCAGAACTGGAAGCAAATGACAGCAAGAAAGCCATTAATGGCACTATATCATGACAAGTAACTGTGGTTTCTACTTTGAAGCCCATTCAAGTTAGTTTCATTTGGTTATCTTAATCAGTTAAATGCACAAAGTATTTTCCTTTTTGTATGCTTCTACTTAATAGCTATCCACAGGTATGACATCTACTGCTCTTTTATATTACAAATGTATTTCTTTCCCGTTGCTTTGACAACCACCACTCATTGGCATTTATTATTAATGATTTTTTTTTAATTGATTTTGATTGCATTTTTTTTTTGGTGTTGAAGGCATTTCAGCTTAAATATCTAACAGATGCAACAAGATATCTATCCTCAGCACTGTCCTATTCAAATTACAAGTACTAATCTAAAAACAGTGCTTAATAGCAAAACTTCTGAACCTCTGAACATCTTGAATGTAACTGGTATCACAGAGTAATGTATTCAAATTCCTGTCTTTGATTTACAAACCAAAGATAATACAGAAAAGAATCATTATATTTACTAAAATGGACAGACAAATGGAATTTTGGATGAAATAAACCATCGAAAATCAAACGCTAATTTGTAAGTTAATCAAAACATGGCTTTTAATTTACATATTTGTCTTTACAAAGGTAGAAGCTGCAATATTAGTCATTGTCTGTGCTTTTTTCAGACTACCATTAAACAGGGGCTACTGGTGGCTAAATCATTAAAAACAGAAATTTGCTTACAAAGCTTTAAACTTTTTCATAACTTTTAACAATATTTTTGAGCACTTCCTGAGAAGAAGAAAGATGTAGAACACAATGTTTCTTTATCAAGGATAAAGGCCCTAATGTGGGCCGAAACGTTGGAAAAATGTTATTAAGAATAAATTAACACATTTATTCACAAAAAAGAATTGGAGTGCGAGTCCTTGGATTACTTTATCTGAACAATATTGACCTACGCACCCTAAATCATTTGGAACATCTGGTAAGAGTGCATACACTGGATATATATATATATATATATATATATATATATAAAAAGTTACACATTTATCAATATTGCTATTTTTGATTAGTCATCTTTCTATTCAGGCCGTCTCGTATTCAAGTAGTTTATCCTATAATTAGCTGGAGAATCCTCAATTCTTTATTATTTGTTGACATTCCACCACACAAAATTAAGCAGACGCTTATATGCAATATGTTGCATTGGTTTAATAAAACAACATACTGTCCTTTGACTTCAGCTTATTCTTCCACTTATTCTTAGTGCTCCCCATTTTCTAAACACTTCTTCTACTACAGTTTGAGGGGTACAATACTCAAACTCTCCACACTTCTTTGTCCTATAGCAGAGCAGGTTGGTTGTGCTTTTCTAAGAAATCCCGCTCCCTGTCTTTTTGTAGGCCACTCCCAATTTTTTCATTGACTTTGACAGGGAATGGCTGCCACTCTTACAGCTTTGAAGCTACACTTGCCAAGCTTGAATAACATAATCATGGCATCACCCCGAATTATTATTTTAGGATTGCAATATTATCCTACCTGTTTGGTGTCTGGTGTCATCATGTTTAGGCTGGTGGTTGATATATTCAAAGTTATACTCATTCCTGCAAACTGTAGATTGCTCTTTCCCAGGATACTTGACAAGTTTTTGTTTGCTGGCTGTTAAATAATAAATAAAGATTTCATGTTCTGATCTAGTTCTTGTAGACAAAATGCAAATGTGCTCAAATCAGGCAAAATGAATTGCACACAAGAGGGAACAACTTGCATCCATATGCATGCCTCTTACTAGTGCATCTATGGACAAAAGGCACAGCAAGAGCCATAAACTTACCAACTGCAAGGCTGGTGTTAATTATAGGGCACCTTTGCATAGTAGAGCGTGGTATCCTGTATCTTGCCTGGATGCACTATACTACTCTAGCTAAAATAGAATTATTAATATAACTTATGTGTTTAATGCTATACATGTTCTTAATTACATATAGGTAATTAGAAAAAAAACAGTTGTTGAGAATGCTGTGTGTATGTTGAGTGAATGCCATGGGGACCTTAGGTTATAAGATCTACTAGTTCAGGTTCTAAAGTGAATAATGCGTAAAGTGTTTGCTGTACATTGATAAAGCATAATAATCATAATAACAATATCAGAGTGGGTTCATACAACATAAAAGCTGGCAGATTAAAAAAAATGCAAGGAAAAATTAAATTAGCTTAATATAAATAATATAAATGTTTAGATACTTTCTAAAATTCATTAAGGTTTATTGAAACAATAGCACCAATTATTTGGACTAATGTTGTGTTTTGCTATTTATACATGCATTTTCACACCAGTGTAGTAGGTGTAATCTCATTGAAAGTAAACATTGTCTCTTGATGAAATATACATAATATGAGTCAACACTCTCACATTATACCATGCCAAGCTTCAATAAGACTGGAAAAAATGTCTAAAAATGCCAGAGGCTGGTATATACCATACTGTGCACGTTAACCAAGTTTTTCATCCATCTTGAGGTATCTGTTACAAAACTATAAATTGATCAACCTTAAAGGAGATCTAGTTCAAAGGGGTCTTGGCTTGCCTGTTGAGTTCCCTCTGGTGACATCACCTACATTCCGAAACTGACATTCAGAATAAGCACTGGAAACCTGATTTTTATTCAGTTCAGCTAAACACCAAGAATTTGCCTAAATGTAACAAAAAGTGCTGAGATTCAAATCCTGAATTTGTGGCATCTCTATTATTAAGTAGATTTATACAACAAGTGATATAGACATGTGTATGTTTGCCTTCACCTATTTGGAATGTAACATGCTACTTTCTATAAATCCAGAAAGGAGATTCAATTTCTCCCACACTGTGTGCTCCGATTGCCCTAAAAATGATGCAGAAGTGGTTGGAAGTTGATTTATACATTTCCAATTATTTCTACCCCAAGTTAAAAACATTAAAGGGGTTGTTCACCTTTGAGTTAACTTTTAGTATAATGCAGAGAGTGATATTCTGAGACAATTTGCAATTGGTTTTAATTTTTTATTGTTTGTGGTTTTATAGTTATTTAGCTTTTTATCCAGCAGCTCTCTAGTTTGCCGTGTCAGCAATTTGGTTTCTAGGGTACAAATTACCCTAGCAACCCTGCATTGATTTGAATAAGAGATTAGAATATGAATAGGTGATGGACTGAATAGAATAATAAGTAATAAAAAGTGGCAATAACAATACATTTGTAGCCTTACAGAGCATTTGTTTTTAGATGGTGTCAGTGACCCCCATCTGAAAGCTGCAAAGAAACAGAAGAAAATTGCAAATCATTAAAAAACTATGAAAAATAAATAATGAAGACCAATTGAAAAGTTTCTTAGAATTGGCCCTTTTACAATATACTAAAAGTTAACTTGAAGGTGAACCACCCCTTTAATTAAATACTGGTAAATAAATAAATAGCACCTTTCGTTTTTTGAAGACTCCTTTGGTACCAGGTACAGTTTCACATACTCTGTTGAAGGCTTCTCTGTAATGAAACAGAAATTCACATATTCTTTATAAAAATGAATGAAAATACCAATATTAACACCTCAAACCATAATTTCTTTACTGTCACTATTCTTTTGTATACACATTTAATTTTGAGGGTATTCCTTGCAGCAATGAAAATGTATTTATAGATGAGCACTGATTAGCTAGGTTATAGTATCGATATACATGCTGCAAATGATAATCCATTGGGCCGAGGCAGGTATTTGTGTTCCATCTTGAAGAGCAAAGATCTGTGGCTATTCTGCAACATGTAAGTCAGGGTGAAAAAGTACAAAATAAATACATAGCATGGGTTTTAATTTGGAGGGGTTGAACTTGATGGACTTTGTCTTTTTTCAACCAAATTTAACTATATAACTATAGCGGTTACACCATTTTGCACTTTGTACATGGGACATATGTAGTTCTGTATGGCATGAATTAGCTACCTGTAATGAGCTACAGAGGACATGTGAGTGGATAAACCACATAAAACCATTCCTGACACTCCAAGGATGGTCAGATTGGCAGATTATACCATAATGTATGGCTATGTTTGTATATCTCCTTGACCCATGTTCTTAGTAGCTAGATACCTTTAATATTGTCTACCTTTACTGGTCCGTAGTTGATAGTCCTTAAAATGCTTCCAGTAAAACTATGACACTTTAAAAAACACCCCAGTAATGCTGCTTGAAAGTAGGTGTATTGCATAAGTTAATGTGAAGATAAAGGAGAAAAGGAATAGAGTTTACCCCTAAACATAATCACCATCTGCTTAAAATATCATCAGATGGTGCTAGGATGACTAACACTGGCACAGTCATATCTGCAATGCTGTACAGTTTTACACGAATGTGTTTATTATTTAAAAATATTTTTATAGCTTCTGCTAGTTTTCGTCTTTATATCCATTGCTAAAACTTACTTTTATAAATAATTAGCTAATATAATCCATCAAAGACAGGAAGCAGTGGTGGAAATGAGCATAAAATGACTGATTAAGTATTAGGCGAAAAATCACAGAATTTATATGGAAACCTCTGCTTCTTTCTTGTATAGGGTTGCCACCTTTTTTTGAAAAAAATACCGGCCTTCCTATATATTTATCTTTTTCCCCTATTAATAACATTGGGATCAACCATCAAAAATACCGGCCAGGTGGCAACCCTATTCTTGTATGGTTCTAAAGTGTCACCAAGCTGCAACCTTCTTTACAATAATATGTAGGGACCCATATATTCTAGACAGCATCCAGGGCCGGATTTACATTGCAGGTGCCCCTAGGCCCACTACCGTTTTTCGCCCCCATACTCTGACCTTTATACACAGATTTTCATCATCAAGACCAGAGCAATGGGGATTGGCACATGGAAAATGTAAAAAACTTTCATATCTCCTACACATCTCCAATGTTTCTGGACCAATGTGGGTGTGGCTGGGAAGCATGCTTCCCCCTAAAATCCTGGCGCCCTAGGCCAGGGCCTATGTGGCATTTCCACAAATCAAGCCTGACAGCATCTATGGAGTTAATCCCCTACCTTTAGTACATCTCTTATTGGGTTTAAGCACCTGTAACAGTTCTGTTTCAACACCAGTAATTATTGATCAGAGGGTGCAATGACCACTCCCTGCCACTAAAGCTTTATAATGTGTGCAGGGAGGGGCCTCTGCCTCTTTGGCTGCTGGTGACTGATTGCGCTGGTTGTTCCACTGAGCCTGGGATCAACTAAGCCCCAGTAAGCATGTGCCCTGAAGAGACCTGGATCGTCAGTGATTAAGTAGGGGACCAGGCAACCCCGTGAACGAGGATAGTCAGACTAGTCTAGATCTTTCATAGTCTCTTTAGGAGAGAAAGGTAGTCAGACTTAGCAGCACAAACAGTTCTGTGTTCCAACAAGGAATAATAGTAAGGAAGAGATCTTCCTACAAGACTTCCCCATGGGCCTTTAGTGCAGGGTCTTCATAGTGGTTGGGAGTAGGATTAGTAGAAGCATCCAGCCTTACACTGATGTTGGGTCCTCATATCGGCAGAGGTGGCTTGTTTGGAATGGATAGACCCTTATGTATCCAGACTCTGAGGAAAGACAGTTGGTATGACTGTCTGCTGTGACTAGCATCTGCTATGCTTCTAAGCTCCTACGTGAGTAAACCTGGTGACATTTGCCTTGTGCATAATAAACCTCTGTTCATGTTTCATCAAGAACCTCCTGGCGCCCAAGTTCTTGGTTTGTGTGTGTACAGTAGCCTGTGTTTGGTACCTCTTAAAGGGATGGCTTCCATTTAGCGAAGGCCCTGCCCTGATGTGTAGTGTTGCAGTGTAACCCATGCTCATCTACTAGCTGGAATCTTAGGGGCCGATTTACTATATTCACGTGAAGGATTCGAAGTTCGAACGAATTCAATCGAATTTCGAACATAGGATTTATTCGTTTGGTCGAATATGTGAATTTTGGCATATTCGATCATCGAATAGGGAATGGTCGAACGATCGAACACATTCGAATAGAGTCGAATGGACGAATATTCGATCATTCGACCAGCGAAGGATTTTATTTTAAAAGTTTATTCGATTGCCTACTTCGGTAGATTGGACCTACCGAATTTCAATAGAAGCCTATGGGAGCACTCCCATAGGCTTCTGAGGCTAAGTCCTGATCGAATAGGATTCGTACGATCGAAGTCTTCGATCGTTTGAATCGTATGAATCATTCGAACGATTGAATTATTTATTCGTTCAGTCGATTGATTTATTCGACTGATCGAATAAATTTGTATTCGATAGTCGAATGATCAAATATCGAATAAAAGGTAGCCTAGAACTATTCGATTAACATTCGAAAATCGAATGCTAATCGGATATCGGATAGAAACAAATTTTTTGGGGGGAATAATAGTAAATTTGCCCTTTAAACTAATTTGTTCTGCATAGCCCAAGAAAGCGTTACAAATATAACAGAGTATACATTTACAACATGTAACAAACAAGGTATGTAAAATGAAACAGAAGAATTTGCAGACAACAATGGGTCATTTATTAATGCAGCCTCAGTTATGGAACTTGCAATTTTCCCTTGCAGTCGAGTGCAAGACCCACATTAATTAAAGGTACTTGTGTCAACAGGTTTCTTGCATTTCTATATACTGTATCTGTGCTGCTGCCTTCCTCTTGCTACTGCAGCCAAATCCAGCACTGCTGCTACTGTTGATACAGAGGAACCCTGCAGCTACTGCCATCTCTGAACTCTGCATCAATAGATGCAGCATACTTGCATCTAAAGAATCTTATATAGATATCACTTTGAGGGTGAGCATAAGAATTGATATGGCATCGGTGCCATTGTCCATAATAAAGAAAGGTTGTCCCAAAGCCAATTCTCAATAAAAATTACAAAAGTTTATTACATCAATAATAATAAAAAAAGTTAATATACAGGCATACTGACCCCAATAATCCACCTAATGTGTTTCACACCTTCTGGTGCTTAATCATAGGTAGAGATGAGATGTACCTATGATTAAGCACCAGAAGATGTGAAACACGTTAGGTGGATTATTGGGGTCAGTATGCCTGTATATTAACTTATTTTATTATTGATGTAATAAACTTTTGTAATTTTTATTGAGAATTGGCTTTGGGACAACCTCTCTTTATTATGGATATTGCGCTCATATTACCGGAGCAGGTCTCTTGAGCCAGGCTGCCTTAATTGAGGATCAGCAATATATATCCCCCTACATTTAAAAAATGTGGAGATCAGTGCCATTGTGTCTGATGTACATATATATATATATATACTCGTAAGTAAAAGCAGCGCAACTCCTGGGATTTTTAAGCATATAAGCATTTATTTCTTTATGTTGCAGTAATCAACGTTTCGGCTCGTGTCTAGAGCCTTTCTCAATCTTGAGAAAGGCTCTGGACACGAGCCGAAATGTTGATTACTGCAACATGAAGAAATAAATGCTTATATGCTTAAATATCCCAGGAGTGCACTGCTTTTACTTACGAGTATTCATGCCTTCCCTGGAGCAGCACCCGGGTATACCTTAAAATGAATAGGCCTGTGGGAGTGCGGATCACACAAGACTATTTTATATATATATATATATATATATATATATATATATATATATATATATATATAAAGATATATGTACTGCACATTGATGTGGTCCCGCAATCCGACCTTCCTTTTCGCCTTCTCTGTTCTCTGTTCTGATCCAATGGTTGGGCCCTAGGGCTCACTGGTGACATCGCTTTAGAGGGTAAACTCCTATGGTGTTTTCAAATTATTTTATAGGGGCAGAGATTAATGTGAATGATGTATGATCTCTGTCAAGCACTATGCCACAATTAATCAAACGTGTATTTAATAAAAAAATAAGGTACTCAATTAGTCATGTCACCAAGGAGCCCCATACCCTGTATGTTGTCAGAGAACTACTCACGTATCAGATTACATCTTAAAAACTTAATTCCTCCTACAGATTAGAACAACATTTTATTAATGTATACAAAAGAAAATATTTTTACTTTTTTAAAGAACATTTATATATATATATATATATATATATATATATATATATATATATATATATATACACACACATATGCAATAAAAGGTAAAAGCAGTAACCCATGACAACTAATCAGCAGGTCAAATTTACTGGTCACCTGTTTAAAATAAAATATCCTATTGATTGCTATGGGTTACTGCTCCTGGGCAAACATAGTACCTTTTATTGCATATGGGGGTATTTCTCTAAAATCACAAATGCCATGAAAGCTATTAAAAGATCTGAATAAAAAAGCACAAACAAAATAGCTGTAGAAAAAATTCATAAAACCCTGAATTTTTCAAGAATGAATGATAAATTTAAATGGCAAACTGCTGAAATCACAAACAAATGGCTGATTTTTGCAAGAAAAGAAAGGGAACTTCCATTGACTTCTACATGACCTCAACAGCTTTTACTTGCAGTAATTTTGTATTCATAGATTTTTTTTTGGTTTTACAAAAATTACAAAGCAATTGTGAATTAAGTAACTATAAGAAAAATGTGTTCATTTTTGCTGAAAAGTAGGATATTTTTTAATAAACAAAGCCAAGAGGGAATTAGAGGGAACATTGTACCGACCCCATTTAAGTTAATTGTAGCTCAATTTAAATTAAACCAAAGTTATGATTAAACTGTGTGCATTATGATTAAACAGATGCCACAACAATGCTTGATTTGTTTAATTAGGCCCTCAAAATAAGCACAAATAGAAATATAAAAGTTAACACACTAACAAAATGTAATACTGCAGTGAGGAAAATTTCATTTTATAAAATATTGTTACTTCTCTAGGTTCTATCTTACCTTGTTATTTGAGTTCTTGTGTTGAAGTCTAAAGATCTCATGGATCGCAGAACTTCTATGCATCCCAGATACTGCAAGCAAATCAGGGAGATAAATTAACCCCCCAAAATATTTGCCAGATAATTAATGATCATAACATTTATGTCATTAAGCAACATTACAGAGATAGACTGGTGGAACATTTACAATCTCTACTTCCTAAATGCTGTAACATTTTTTCATGCTGTTCACATTGTATATCCTTATCTGAGACATTCTAAAAACAGACATTTCAAAAAAATGTAATTCCAAGTCCAAACTTGGTATACTGAATTACAAATGGGGAGTAATGTTTAAATCGTAAATAAAAGCATATAGCATATATAGGAATGTGATTATATTCAGAATGCTCAGAGCTTTGGGTTTTTCAGAGAAGGGTTTTTATTGTAATTTGGATCTCCCAGCCTGCAAGTTTACTAAAAAGATATTAGTTCTTCACAAATTCCCAATGGGGGTGTTTTGTCACAAATCATCTCGATTAGTTGGGATCAAGTACAAATTACAGTTTTATTATTACAGAGAAAAAGAAAATCATTTTAAAAAATCAGAATTATTTGCTTACAATAGGTACAAATTGTGTACTGGAATGGTGGTTTCATTTTTAATACTGTTATTTCTGACACATTTAAGTTACAGGTTTCATATATTTAGGTGTTTTAAAAGTTGACTGAATCTTGAATATTCACAAAAAGTCAGTAAATGCAAACATTAAAATTACATCAGTTTCAGTTAATTTTTTTTCTGAGAACGACTTTTTTTTAAAGACACAATGTAATGCCATAAATTTGCAATTGGCAGAAATATTTCTTAAATTAAAAAAACAAAAGGCAAACATTAAGTACTTGGCTTTTTTGCACCACTTAAGGTGTTTCACTCTTTACCTTTACTCTTTACAGTTTTCACTGTATACCATCTCTTTGTCCATAATTAGATTGTCCTTCTGTGGCTTATTTACTTACATAGATACTAAACTGCACCAAATATACACAGCAATAAATTAGATATTGGTTTTCATTTTCTAATTTGTAGCACACCAATATAATTTATGATTGGTTCTTGGTAAGTACCCCAGCAACCAAATAGATATGTGCTTTTGTTTTTAACTAGTAGCACACCAATATAATTTCAGACTGGTTCTTGGCAATTGAGCTGTGGTTCTTGCTTGGAAATCTGCAAATGCCACTTATTCTTTCCTGCTTTGATATATTTTACTGCATGTTTTTTGCGGGTACACTTATTCAAACTGCAAAGTGCACAAAATGGGCACAGTTTGATTTTTCTTACCAACAATATTCTTTCCCAGAATTTATACCAGCAAAATTTCATTTGACACAATCAGGTACAAAGTATTGTACCAGATAATGGAGGCACAAATATCTTGAATGGTTAGTAAATTACAATGCGTTATAGGAAATGATGTATCCAGAAAGAATACTTAACCAACAGTTTATATCATATTAAGTGACCTATTAAAGTTACAAAATGTAAATTTCCTGTTTACATCTTTTACCTTGAATCGCCATTTTCTGATATTCTCTGTGCTCCCTCAGAGAATGGTCTAAGGGGGCAGCCCTTAGTTTTTAAAATGGCAATTTTCTATTTAGGATTACCCAATGGCACATACTACTAAAAATAATTTAATAAAAATGATTTATCTAGATGAAGCAAGGTTTTACATATGAGCGGTTTTGTGCAATTTTTTATGCAATATATTTTTATAATACACAAAAGCAGTGAATATCTTGTAAATTATAAACGTTGAGTTCTGATGTCATCAGTTATAAACTGTGAGTTCTGATGTCATTTCTGTCACATGACTCACTGAAACCTGTGTATTATAATAAAGTACCCCCAGTAGCAAAATATAAGGATATTAGAAGTTACCTTGGAGTTCCATGACCTGTATAAAAACACTCGGCCTTGTGTTTTTATGTGTCATGAAACTCCTTGGTAACTTAAAATATCCTTATATTTTACAAGAGGGGGTACTTTATTCACTATATAATACACAAAAGCCATGAATATCTTGTAAATTATATCCTTATAAACGGTGAGTTCTGATGTCATCAGATACAAATGGTGATTTCTGATGTAATTTCTGCGACATGACTCACTGAAACTTGTGTTTTATAATTATAATAAATAAAATGGTCATGCAACTCCTCGGTAACTTATAATATCCTTATAAATATAATTTATAAGAGGGGGTATTTTTTTCACTATATAATACACAAGAGCCATGAATATCCTGTAAATTATTTCCTTATAAACAGTGCTTAGTGATGTCATCAGCTATATCATAGCTTAGTGATGTTATTTCTGTCACATGACTCACTGAAATGTGTGTGTTGTAATAAAGTACCCCCTGGAGCAAAATATGAGGATATTAGAAGTCACTGTGGCGTTTCATAACCTTTATAAAAACACTCGGCCTTCAGCCTAGTGCTTTTCTATAGTCATGGAAATCCTTGGTAACTTATAATATCCTTAAATTTTACAATAGTGGGGGTACTTTATTCACTCTATATAGAGACCTACAATGTTCGGGGGTATAGTTTTCCTTTAAGGAAGCAACAACCATGTCGGACATGGGTATGAAATTACAGTAATATCAGTAGTAATCTGATTGTAGTTCTGAGGACTTTTCTTTCATCCTAACTTTTGTCCACTTTTTAACGACTTAATTTATTCTTGTCTGCTGATAATTTCAGTTAGCCTATAAAGTAAACCCCTCCTGCTATAATAAAGCAGACCAGAATGGAAACATCTCTAAAGCAGAAAAGATAGAGTGGGAAGAGAAATGTGTGGAACAATCATTTTCAGTCACATGTACACCAGTAACATTATGACAGCTAACCATAACTTTCACAAAAAAAGTAAATAAAAGACCCCGGCAAATAAATTAATCCTGCAGCTATATTTTTATTGTTGTTATTAAAGGGAGGGTAATCTATTAGGTACCCCCAGTGACCTGAAATGCTAACCATCTCACCCAGGGCAGTGGGTCTCTTATATAAAAATGACACATGCATGAGCTACTTCACTGAGGAGTATATTTTTTCCTCTACCACATGGTCCCTGGGTTGCTTTGGGGTGTGTGCGTACATGCAAGACTTGTCTGAATTGATTGCTATTGAGCACGTGTGTATTCTCCTATTCATCTGTCAATCTGCCAATCAAAGTACTGCCTGCTTTTAAACAAGTGGCCAGTAAATACTTGTTCTTGATTGGCTATTATAAATGCTTTTCACTTTTATTACATAACCCCATAAGTAAGGGTTTAGTTTAATGAAAGTCACCATGTCTGCATGTCTACTACTACCAAAAACATCTAGTCAGCATAATCATTAGGTCATGAACATATACAGCAGATATCTCATTGTTGTAGATTGCTGAGCCAATGCAGCAACTACTTTTATAACACCCCTCAATTCCAAAAACTGCAACAATAAAAATTGATTATTAAAATTGTCTTGAAATATCATTGGCCACTCCATACTAACTGCAAGGTAAACTGTCTATTTAAATTTAGTCAGAGGAATACTCATTCAATATGCACATTGTTGAATTTTAATAAACAATAAAATCAGCATTGGTCAGGTGCTTTAAATATTAGCACAACAGAATATAGTGCAGTACACACAATCATAATAGTTAGTCCTTCTGTATAAACATACTGATATACTATATACAGTATACAGTGTCTATTTGCTGTGGTAGGCTCCAATGCTACAGAGACATAACCATGAATTAGTAGAGCTGCTATGGCAACACTCAGTTCTCAGTAAAGTCCTTTAAGATCAGTGGGCAGTGAAAACTATGTTCTTTTGCATAAAGATCTGGAAAATATAAATCAATGCATTTCCCACCATACAAAAGGCAATTTCCCCTAACCGGCTCATATTCTAAAATATGGAAAGATAAAACTTGTTATTAAAGAGCCACCTTTAATATTTCTCACATATATTTATTTCAATAACCTTTTTTACCTATAATGATCCATATAAAGACAACCATGCCTATGAGTGTGATCCTTGAGCACTCACTATAGACCTAATTGATACATCTATTGCTAGTGAACAAATATGGACATATAAGAGCCACCATAAAACAATAGGCAGTGAGCCTTAAATTACTGTGATGAAAAATATTTATTTAGCTAATTAAAAAATATTAATACTAAAATTAATTTATGATTACAGGTCTACAATGCACTAGTTAAAACTACACAAATATCAAAAGCTACTTAAAAATTAAAATTCATATAAGTTCAAGTCCATAAGGCAGTGGGCCATGATTGAGGAATGCTCACGTCCACGCAGCATTGATAATGGACTGGATAATCCTGAAATGAATACCAAAAAGTACTTGTAGTTAATATGCCCAAAACTTGTAGTTATTGAGCCTACTTTGCATAGATTTATGATACAACCACTTTTGGCTGACCACAAACTGAACGGCTGATAAAGGGGGTGCAATGGATGAATACTTCAGATTACACGGGTATCAAACCCCAATCACTACACTAAACTAGATATGTACCCCCACAATAGCCAAAAAGAAAGAATTTAAAAACTTAATTAAGACACACAATCACATCTGTTAGATTTGTTGCCAGAGACTCCCAAAATTGGCACCTTCTATGTGCTTCCTCAAATTCACAAAGAAGGTAACCCTGGATGACTGATTGAATCGGGGATAGGCACTCTGACAGAGGGCATTTCAAACTGGGTCGAGACCGTCGAGCAGATCTTGAAACTGGTTGTAAGGGGTACAATAAGCCATCTACAAGATACAAAATATCTGCAACATAGGACCAATTCCAGAGGGCACCATTTTGACAACAATGGATGTGGAATCACTATATATAAACATTCCACAAAAGGATGGTATAGTTGCCTGCAAATAAATTCTTGAAAAAGCATGGCCTATATGGTTATAACCATGTGGTTATACAACTGATTGAGTTTAACACACAACAACTTCTTATTCGGCCAATAAATATTTCTTCAAAAGATGGGAACCAGTATGGGTACAGAATTTGCACCCTAATATGCCAGTCTCTACATGCCAAAACTAGAAGAGGATTATATCTCCACCTGCAACACCAAGCCTTTTACATACCTCTGCTATATAGATGACATTTTTATAATCTGAGCAGGTACTAATTCAGTTCCACCAACAATTTCATGACTTTCATCCAACTATAAATTTGAAAATAAATTACTTCCCCACTCATATTCACTTTCTGGATACAACCATTCATATCAGGGAAAATACCACCTCGTTCTGCTAGTGCAGTGAGTGCTATAGTGCTCAGTGCTCAGTGCACTGCCAGAGCGAATTTCCATGTTAAAAAATGGAAATTCAGCTCTTAAAATTACCAGAGGTAGCTTTTTGCTTCAACTGGCTGATCCATGCTGCCTGAGGCAAGAGTCAGCAGGGTACACTTCATAAGGATGAGAGGCTAAAAAGCATATTCCCAGACCCACCAATTTTAGCATTCAGACAGGATCCAGAACTTAAAAATCTAATAACAAGAAGCGCCTTATTGCAGCCCACCAAAACTGGGACATACCCCTGTGGCAAAAAACAGTGCAAAACCTGCCCACACATCTTAAATCTCAGATAGAATACAGATACACCACTGCTTCACTATAACCAATAATAAACTAGATGCATCAGTAGGAAACCATATCAACATCCCTCACCACTTCATACATGATTTAAAAGGGGTTGTTCACCTTCAAATACCTAGTTGTTTTCAGACAGTTCACCAGAAATTAAGTGTAAAGTGTCATTTTTCACTAAAGCAACTCTGGGGGGAGGGGTCACCGACCCTGTAAGCTGTTCTAAATTGATACATTTAGTTGATATGTTTGCTATCTTTGTCCCTGCTGAGCTGAATCCCTGAATTTCATTACAGGCAGCTGGTAGAATTGATACAATAGTTGCCAACACTCAAGAGATGCTACTGAGAAATATATCAACTAAATGTTGCAAAATTGTAACAGTTTAGAGTCTGCACCTGAATTACTGAGCTGCCAGACTCAAACACCCTAGACACCCAACATTCAACTTTAAACTTTTGGAAAAACAGTAAAAAAATAAATAATGGAAAGTAATTGAAAAAAGTATTTATTTCTGGAGAACAATTTGAAAACATTTGAGCTAAAAAAAGGTGTTTGGAAGGTGAAAAATCCTTTAAAGAATCTTGGTTCTATAAGGGGTTGTTCGCCTTCCAAAACTTTTTTCAATTCTGTTGTTTTTAAATTGTTGAGTAGCCCAACATTTCTGCCACCATCTGTCACCTTTTTCAAGGGAAGCAAGCAAAGGGAATGTTGAAAAAGTTCACAGGTTGCTGAAATGTTTTTATTCCACCATAACTATAATACAACAGTTCAGTCCTATATTGAGACATTTACTGTATCAGGTATAATACACATGAAAAGTTTGTGCTTCATAAGTTGTAGTCACTTCAGTTTTTATCGTTACTTGTGCTGTTTTTAATCATTTATGATAATTACGTACTTTGTGGTGTGATTTGGCACCTGTTCTTTTCACATGTATCTATTTAAGCACAAACTGTTCACATGTGTTATCCTTCTGTTATATTCAGTATATACTGTACATATGGTATTGGTGAATATATTATTTATATACTATATTATTTATATACATCATTTATAAGTTGTCTCTGATATAATAATTTTCACCCTTTTCCAATTCTAGTAAAGCACATCCATAAGAGGCTTCCTCAGTTTAGATACTGTGGATAAGGTTACAACCATTAATAATGATTTTTAAATTTTTTGAGATCTTAGCAATGCTAAATGATTAAATTAAAAGTAAGCCCACCTTTATAAACTGTAATGCTGGCAATACTTGCCCTGTTTAGATCATTTGTGATGTAGTAAAATAATAACGCTAATGATAAAATTAACTGATGTTCACTAGTAGCATAGAAAGGGTTTCTATACCCCATTATTAATAGTAATTGATCAATAAATTATTGCATTCAGTACATAGGTTAGAAGAGGTTTTTCTTTGACAAAATAAAATTATAAGAAACCTGTAAAAAATACACACTGATGGATGGAGAGGGATGATGAAGAAAAACAACAGGTTTGAAAGGGAAAATCAAAGATGAGACTGTATTGGGAAAAAGGCTAATTAGGTGAAGACAAAAGAAGGCAGTGGGCTTGGCAAGGTAGAGCAAGCAAATAGAAAAGTGAATTATATGGTGGAAAGAGACAAGCAGATATAAGTGAAAATGTATAAATTAGGTAAAGCAGTGGACAAGCAAAAGTGAAAATGTATGCATTAGGTAAATCAGTGTAAGGAAAGCATAAAAGAGACACATCTAATGAGAAAGTAGTGTAACAAGCTAGAGTTTGTGGCCCCCTCCCCCAGCGAGGAACTTTCATCTATATTAGTCTTATGCCACCTTTTTATGCCACCAGATCATTGGCCTAAACCTAGCAATCCTAATAGGTGATAACCACAGTACCCCTACCCCTAAATTGCCATGCCATTAAAAAAAATATTCAAGGTACAGGTCAGGTAAGAAAAATTGCCCTGCAGTCACAGGACCAGGTCTGCACGAAGACTACTCCTAGAGCTGAGTCAGGTCAGCAGCACCCTGCACACCGTTTCCCACTGCTGCCTCTTAACTAACTACACCAGACCAGAGGAGCGCAAATCACTCTGTCCTCCCTATCTGGACCTCCCCTTCCCTATCCTCCATTCTCTTTCCTCTGCTCCCTCCCTTTTCATCCCACTCCCCTCACCCTTCTTACCCTTCCTTTCCAATCTAATCCCAAGAAGCGCGCGGCTAAAATATTTTTACTTCCTTGTTTTGTGATGAAAAGTCACATCATTTTAAGGATTTGGATTTCAGTTCGGCCAGGCACAAGGATTCGGTGCATCCCTAATAACAAGTATACATGATATGCAAACAGGCAGTAAACACACACCTTCTCTGGTGTGCCAATTGACCCATAGTACTTTATTTATGTAGCAGTTGCATGTATAGTGGTACAGAAATATGTCTGGATACTGGCCTTCTAGTTAACTGCAAAGTGCAAAGCAGTCCTGTTTAAAGCACACCTTACCTTGGGTTCCCTTGCAGCTCAATGAGCTGTGCATTGAGTCATTGTGCTGAGCTTTTCCACTAAGCAATAAAAATTTAAAAATAAGTTAAAATGGTAACTAGAAAGGGGAGGATAAACTGTGGCAACTGGAAAAAAATTGGAAAAAAAGTGAGACCAGAGGCATACAGAAAACTTCAAAACAGATGCAGACAAAATGTCAACAAAGGTGGAAAAAGCCCTTATTCGGAAATCCCCAGTTCCCAAGCATTCAAGCTAATAGATTCCAAATACATTATTCTAAAAAGATATATGAAATAAAATGTCAGAACCTACCAAACTATTTGTTATTACTACTAGTGAGCTATAAATTGTCAAACATTTAATTTCTTATGTTAATTCAGAATATGCTTGAATCTACCTTAGGCAAAGCTTTCAAGTCAACTTTATGATGCTAGACATTAGATTGTGTCACATAGTTTGTGGTTGCTCCAGTTTTTTACATGCCCATCCAACCAATGTCCACATTGCCAGGAAATATCTCCAGTGCAACTGTTCTGTCCTGAATCTAAAAGATAAACTCGTGGCATCACATTATCGGTGATATAGCTCATTGCTACCAATTAGATCTTTGCTTTTGTTTTCTCACTGTTGAAATCTAATTGCTGATTGGTTGCTCTGGGCAACATCGCTTTAATGCTTCACTCCACTTTTTACACAGCAAGTCAAATAGGCCTCATACAGTATGACACATACATTATTTCACAAGTTGTTGACCTAGTAAATGCTGCAGTCTGAATGCCATCTCAGCTATTGCTATCTTCCACATAAAACTGACACACAAAGAGTAGGGCAAAAGGTAATGCAAAGAGTGCATTTCTCATTTCTTTATTAATGACAGTTTCATTATCTGTCATTAACCTGTTAGTAATCATTTAACAGACACCTGTGTTAATTTGTGATCTATACTTCACCTTTTTTTTTTAAAATAGAAAGCACCGGTTCTGGAACACACAGACATGCAACCACAGGTACTGACAGTGAAACAAAAAAGCACTGTGGCTTGCTCAATTTTTTTTCACTTTTCACCCTGCCCAGCCATCTTTAAATGAGACAAGGTATGTTCTCCCCTTGCTTACATGGGTTTCCTTTAGTTTAGACCCCAAAAACATACAGGCAGGTTGATTAACCACAGTGTATGTGATTGTTATTGGGTTTTTAGACTGTAAAGGTGGCCATACACTGAGAGATCTGCTTGTTTGGCGATGACGCCAAACGAGTGGATCTCTCACCGATATGCCCACCTTGAGGTGGGCGATATTGGGCTGATCCGATCGTGGGCCCTAGAGCCCAACAATCGATAATAATGGAGGCCATATGGGTGGTCAAATCGCGGGACCGCATCAACGAACAGATGGGATTTTTAGTCCCGCCCGATCGACATCTGCCCGACTTTTGGCCAGATATCGATCGGGAAAGCCTGTCGGAGGGCCGCATACATGGGCCGATAAGCTGCCGACTTGGTCTGTCGGCAGCTTTTATCGGCCCATGTATGGCCACCTTTAGTTCCACTGGGTAAAGTAATGCGGCATGTGTCACTATTTGATTATAGAATAGGTAATATAATTTACAGTATTGCTGGTATGCATGAGATACTACAGTGCACAGTGTTCTGCTAGCATATATGTTTTTAATATAATACAGAATCATTGGCCTACATGGCAAAACCTGCAAATGCACAACCATGACAAACTGACACAACTGAAAATATTGAATCACTTAATATCTCTATATATCTCCTCTATTGGGGTTATGTAATAAAAGACTTTTTTTGCCCAGGTGCAGTAACCCAAGCAACCAATCAGCAGGTAGCAATTACCAGCCACCTGTCTAAAAGCAAATACTGCATCAAATAGCTTGCTTCACCATAATTACATTATGACCAGTATGTGTGTACAAAGCCTGCAGTCTCTGGGCCCATAGTGTGAGGGACAGTATTTGAAGTTTGTTCACATTAACCAGTGACAGATGTGATACATGTGCATTAATATCATACATATCCTTAAATTAATAAATCACCACGATGGGACAAAGATTTCCTGGATTTTTAGCATCCTGCTTTTACCACTTCATATAGTACTTGCATCGAAGAGGCACACACTGCATTTTTAATATTGTATTAATGTATTTCTACTGAATAGTACACAAGTAGCTCTTTTTAAATAGGATACACATGCACACATATATACATAGCTCTATTCCAGAATCTCCCACTGAAAATATAAGGGTAACAGAAGATTTCAGTATTTGACTTATACTTTTACACATTTATGAAGCGCCTCACTGACTTCCAGAATCCTTATACTTAAAGCTGGCCATAAACGTAAAGATTTTTGAAAGATCCAATAGTTATCGTGAGACCACGATTGTCTCAAAACGATCGTTTAAATGCCTGATGTGTCCATCAACTAAAAAGACCATTTCAGGCGATATTGCAGCAAAACTGAAGGATCGCAGTCTGCTTTGCCCTGCAAACATAGGTAGATTGCATGGGGACCGATAAAGATTTTCTAACCTGGCCGATCAATCATCAGACCAATGTCGGATGAAAAATCGTAAGATGAACGATCGTTTGTATCTCACTAACCGCACGATAATTTGACAGATTGGTCGGACTTCCCCAAGATCGGTCATTCGGCAGGGAAATATCGTTGCGTCTATGGGGAGTTTAAGAGTTAAAAGCTAGACCCAGTGATTATCCCCCTACATGTTTGTAACATTATAGATAAGATCTATTCTTGGCTACACACTCCCTCAATGCTCAAACATAAGCAGTGATCACTGCTAAGGTGTATTAGTCCAATAAAAGTCAAGCCTTAAAGTGAGCAATTACAAAAAGCCTGCTATATTATAGCTACATCTATTGCAACACAAAAAAGTTGTACTTTCCTTTACATACTATTGTGCCATTTACATGTATATATACAATTTCCTTTCCAAATAAATCCTTCCACAAAAGATTTCCCAGTTGAATATGATGTAATTGATCATGTAGGAAAAAAAACCTTGGTGTTGGATCTCAGACAAACAAGTCATAAAATGAAAGGGAATTTACTTGGCAATACAATACTGTAATCGGTGGCTAAATTTATCCTAATCTCCAAGCAGCAACTGGCAAACAATAGCACCTACTGGTTTAGATATTATCGTTATATATAACATTGAAACCATAAAATAAACCTGTGCTGCATCTAACACATGCAAACAATCAAATAATTATTTTTTAACATATCTAAATACTTTCATAACCTGTCATGAAATATGTCGAAGCTGGATGACCTACAGCTCATTCTGCAGGGTTAGGACTAGAAAAACCAAACTGTCTGCCAGTTTAAAATGCTTCACATCAGGAAACGCAGCCTCTGTCCTGGGAAATAATATCTTGTCATATTACACATTTAAAAAACTGTTCAAAAGCGTCTTCCAGATTCCAGGAATGTAAAAATGATTATTCACAATGCAGAATATGTATTTATACCAAATAGTTTAGGACAGTACTACAGTAGGCAGCACATTGCAACATATGATTGTTTTGATAGGTCTCTATAAGCCAAACAGTGTACCCTGAAATCAATGTCTAAAGCTTATTTTGCTCTTTGGCATCATGTACAGCTGTGCTTTTGTTCTTCTACAGAGAGGAAAAAATTCTTGAATAGAGCAGCTTATGCTTTTAATTGTTTTTCTTGGTAAAAAATGAAATATTCAATACAATAATGTAGTATTGTGATTGGGCTATATTATAAATACAAACATAAAGGATGAAGCCAGTCTTGTATGGAGCAGGACAATACAGGTTTATGTCATTTTCCTGACTTTTTCTTCCTAAGACTGTTTTAATATAGAGGAAAATCATTACATGCAGGATTCAAAAAAGATAGGGTATAATATACAACTGCAAATATTAAACTAGCCATTAAAAAAAGGCATCCCCAATTTTAACTGCACTTTAGGGTAAACATTCATCTTTTTTTCATGCTTTCCTCAGCAGAAAAAAAAGCTCCTACACAGCAAGATAATATTATCATTTACAAGGCAATGTTTATTTCCATGCAGCCATGAAAATCCCATCATTGTTCATCAACTGTTTAACCAAATGCTCTTATTAACATAGTAATGTCTAGCCTGGAAAGCAGCGCTGCATTCATTAAGGCTTGCCTCATATCTGGTCAAATGTGCCCTTGATATTTGGAATGCACACTTCTTTTCACACTGCAAGGATATATGTTACCTAGCAAAACAGAATGCTGCATTTACTGGGATGCACAGCACTGATGTATTTGAGCTGCATATTAAATCATTACACTGTAGATCGGAATATATATAGCCACTGACAGAGCTGTTATATACTGAACAATTCTGCTGTTATCGAGAGCAAACTGTTCATTGATAAAAAGAAGAACAAGGAAGAAACAGACCAACCTTCACAATGTACGTCACTCCAGGTCCCAGGATCTTCTCGTTCGAGTGCAACCATCCCCGAGAAGGTTTATTGACGAAGCTGCTGCTCTGATTCCAATCCTCTCCTCCCTGATGCATTTCGTCTGGTGTTTTTTTCCCTGAGCTCATCTTGCTCAAGTCCTGCTGAGAACACAGGGTAGAGACAAGGTTACATGTGTTCTCTGTGGCTCCCGCTGCTATGCTTACAGCTGGAGAGCTCCCCTGTAACTTGGAACCTGTAAGCTCCTTTACTGCAGAGGAAAGGTTCTTAATACCCAACAGGCTGGCTGAACTGGGGAGTTTTAAGTTGGACACTTTGTGGATGAATGTACAAAGAGTGGTGGGTCCATTTTCTTGTTCCTTTTGCAGCACGTCAGGCGGTGCTGAGCAGGGTGGTGAAGCTGGATTTCCGGCTACAGTGGTGACTTTACTGTTCATCGACAGGTTGTGCAAAAGGTCGTCCACTGGTGTCACAGATTCATTCTTGAAGCGGTTATACTTGGTACGTTGAAGCATGCCCTTCTATCTCGTTTTTTTCATATGCTTTGGCAAATCTGTTGCCAATCTAAAGATCACAGTTGCAATCATATCCTGGCATTCATAACTATACCTGTAAAGCACAATATAAAAACAACAATAACAATTTAAAAGAATAAAACACTTACAAATCTGAGCTAAATTGTTCACATGGAAAAATAAAAGTCAACCTGTCTGTTTTTTTGGGTGTACGAAGAGTGGATGCAGAAGCAGACAGTTCTCTATGACATTCCAATTCTGGTTAGAGCTGCCAACTCGCTCACAGCAAAAGCATGACTCACACAAATGAGGAGACCCTTTTCAACAAAAGGCTCTGTGAACACTGCAAATCACTTCCTGTAGCACAAAAAAATCCACCCACTTACAGCACACTAGAACCAATCAATTCTCAAATTTCCTCTCCCCAACTTCAGAAAAACATAATTTTTTCAAGTATTTTCAATCTGTCCCCTCTTTCCAAAACCTTAGCACACCTCCAACAACTCAGTCGATCTACCTATAAACCATACTAGCTTAATTACACTCGCCGTTTCACATACATTTTATGTTAAGGAGGTATGAAACACAAAAGGGTGACAACTGATGTGCAGAATTGCAAGAATTTGTGATGCTCACATTAGGATAACAAAAATTCAAAACCGCACGATAAGATCTATAGAGAGAAACAGAATCCATTGAGTTATTTATAATATATATAAGTTTGTGGTGCATAATGGTAGTGGCAATAGGAATCTGAATTTGTGTCTTGATGCAAATAGCCATTTCCAATATTTTTAAATGAAAAGGCTGTTTTATAAGGAAATGTGTTACCTTGCTCGAAATACTGAAACAAACAAAATCCACAATCTAGCCACTAAAACATTCAGAGCACAGTATGTTCTACAACACAGAATTAATAAATACATATTAATAAAAATCACAAAAGTGATAACCAAAGACTAACTCATTTAGAAATTAAGCAGTACAATTCATGAATCTCATCCTAGGTTTCCCTTTCTTGCAGTAATAATAATAAAGCAGCACATGAAGAACAAGATTGCTAAATAAACTTTAAAATGCATGCGTGTTGTTAGTCTTATTTATGATGTGTGAAACAAGTCAGTACCTAAGCTCCCAGGAGTGATGAATAATGGAAATGTCCTGTTTAATATAAGAGTGAGCTTCTAGTGATGTGCAGAATAGCCTTTCATTAGCACACAGCAACTTGCTGCAGTATCCACGCAGCATTCATTTTACCATTCTGTCTGTTAGCATAGCAACAGCAAATACTCGCATCACAGATTGTTTCAGGTTTTATCACAAAAAAAGCCCTATTGTTCCCAAATGTCTCTCTTCGTTAGATACAAATAAAAATTGCAAAATGTGAATGAAACTCTATTTATGTGAATGAAAGGGCTGGCTATCATACCAGTAATTCTGTGAATGAAGCAGGGCCATGCAGCGCCTGCCTGGCAATCCCTTGGGTGCTAACCATTCCATCCAATGAGAGACTGTTTGGATGACTCATTCAACAAAGGTTGGCTAAATAGTGGGAGAGACCATTTTGATCACAGGCTGCATCCTTCCCACGTCTATATTTAATCCCATTTAACAGCACTGAGACAAACGGATGCAAGTTCTTTGCACAAAATTGAAGTACATCGTTCAAAAAAGCAGGCTGTTATCAATGTTAAGAAAGAGATTTCTTTAACACGGAATGAACAAAACCAGCTTCATTCATGAATGTGCTTATTCTAACATGCCTATTCAAGCACAAGTTAAATTGACAGACCTGGTTTCGATTTCCAACATGATTCTCTTTTTTTGTGACAGCCTGCACAGACTGTGAGCTAATCTTAACCCGTTGCTAGCAATACTATGTTAAATGACATCAAGGCTTGCAATAAACAGTAAAAAAAAATTATTCACTCTGAATAGGGATTCATATCAAAGAGCTGAACTCATGCAGAAACTGATTTTAATTATTATTGTAGATTGGCACAATTTATTGAACTGTACCCACTAACTCATAAAAGCATTAGATTTGCTTAGATATTTTATAGTTCTTTTTTACAGGTCAGTTTCGGTTGGTCTTCTCTGTGTTCCACAAGGATTTTACAAGGCAAGGTTTACATTAATGCAAAGCCTATGGGTCTTTCCTGGCTCTGATGTACTGATATTCAAAGAGTCGCTTTTTTTAATTTGGCCAGAGCTAACTGGTCAATCTATGGATAATAAATGTCAGGAATACAACTATGTTGCAACAAAGTTGCCTGCTCCTCTTACACTGCCCATGACACCACAATTGCTACCATCAGTAGCTCTTGAAAATCCCCCTTTTCTGCTATTTTACATTGCTCACACTCTGATTATCTCTATCCCTATGTCCCATTTTTTACCCCTGCTATTGCCATCCACAAGATAGGAAGTAATGAACACCACTGCTCCTCACTAAGATCTCACCACTCAGATCACTTCAGCTTTCCGAAGTCGCCGAAGTTTCCTTGTGAAGCAACTTCGGAAAACCAAGTGTTCCGAGTGCCATTCTGTGGACGATTTACATTCTAGCATTTTTTACATTCTGGAAGGTAGAATCAATCCTTATTGGTAGCAAAACCAGCCTACTGGGCTTATTTATTTTTTACATAATTTTCTAGTAGACTTAAAGGGATACTGTCATGGGAAAACATGGATTTCAATGCAGAATTCTTCTGGAACACCACTTTTAACTGATGCATTTTGGGAAAAAAAATTTTTCCCATGACAGTATCCCTTTATCCCAAGAGAGATCTGAACTGGGCAACATGGTGACAAAACCAACAGCTGTATTTACTGCATTGTAAATGACAACAAGCTGGAATGTATTATTTTCTGTGGTACACAACACAATGAATTAGTCAGAATTAGTTATCCTGGCCCTTACATGTGACAAGGAACCTGATGTGCTTCTGTTTTTCAGAAGTGTTCAAAACATCTCCTAAACAGAATGAAATATTGTAATCAAATATTGAATCTACAAGCCACAGAACCAAAACATGTATGATTATGTTTTGTAGTATATGTATCCACTCCACACATTCACACAGCCCTGCTCTGTTGATATTTGTCATATTTCTTAAATTGTTTTATTTTTAGTACCTTAAGCATTACAAGTGGGTGAAACAAGAACATTAGCACAAATAGCAAACACATAGCTATGTTTCAGGCTACCTGACTTTCCATGGGAACAATTCATACAGCTGCTAACAGTGTGATGTACTGTGGAACCCTCCCTTAGCAACAAGGGTTTCCATGGAAACACACACAGGAACAAGAATCCGCAGGAATTTTTCAATGAAGTCATTAGGATATTGCAGGATAAAGTGCAAATAACTGTCAGTTATTTATTGAAAATTGTGTTGTGTTGATAAAGAATTAACATCTTTTGCTAAAGAAAATGCTGTTTAACTGTATCCAAGCATTGAAAACTAAACTCCCCTAAATGTAGGAGTGCTCAAGACTTCCCATTTTTTATCTACACACTTATTCTAGAGCAAGAATCTGAATTTAGAATGGCATTTATATTTTTGTGTAGAACAGCAGAAATGTAGACACTTTTACTGGAACTGCAACTGGTGTGCTGCGGGCTGCATGCCTCCCTTATTTGGCCCCCCAACTACCTGCTGTGCTTGTTTACCATGCGTAAGATTTAAATGGTATCACTACAGAGATTAACTGGGCCCTGCATTGTTTAAACCTTAAAGGGATCCTGTCATAGGAAAACATTTTTTTTTCAATGTTAATAGTTAATCAGTTAATAGTGCTGTTCTAGAAG
>CM044431.1:149381346-149404531 GCA_024363595.1 Xenopus borealis
GATCTTAGTGAATTTGCCCCTATATTTATAAGGAAGTCTCGCTTTCAGAAACCGCACTCTACACTGGCTTCAAATTTAAAGGGCAACTGTACCCTTAGATTTTCCAGCACAACTGTGATTAGAACACAGGAATAGCTATGGTGACGTAGATATAGATTTGTCTTACTAAAGTTTAGGAGAAACCATAGGGAGTTGTCCCTGTCAGGGTAATTGTCCCCCATCATACATGATATTATGACCTTGTTTGATTTTTTTGTAATGGGGATCTGAAACCAATAGGATCACTGGAAGTTCCTTAATTTTAGCATTTAATGGGAGCATCTCTGTAGCATCTTAGATGGGATATTTTATTAGGTTTAAACACAAAAGCTATGCTATTTAACAAATAGAAATCTCTGTATTGCTCTCAGAAATAAAAGAAGGTGATCCAAAGCAAAACCTCAGTGGATTAATTGAAAGGCTAATTGGCGGTATATCTCCCCTGTAATATGAGTGGTAGTGCAATGAATTGGGCCTGAACATACATTTTGCCTTTTTTTTTTACAAACATATATGTATGGTTATAAATCTAAATATAAAATTCAAATTAAAGTCACATTCTAATTCCAGACTCATTTGAGCATGATCAAAACAAATCAGCAGTCCACTACGAGACCTCAGTATAAACAGACCTTTCCCCTCCCCACAATTATAAATAAGGAAGCTCCTATACAGAGGGCTTCCCCATTGCCTACTGATTAGTTTTGATTGTGCTTGTACACGTCCCAGCACCAGTCACCCTCTTTCTTTAGCACACGTGAAACGCCACTTTTTAATAAGATTAAATCCCTTTTGCATCTCGTTGTAGATCATTACAGCAATAAATAAAGCCAAGTTGTGAGAATTGAATCCCTTGTATTGTTTTATTGATAGAAAATGTAGCAGCCATTGAATTCTCCAACGTGGTCAGCAACTGGCATCTACCAATATGGTTAGATGTTGTTCAGATAGAGGTTAATTGAGCATAATTGGTTTTGCACAGATGTATTCTCACACCTTAAAAGGAGAAGGAAAGAATAGGAGAACTTGGGGGGTGCCAAATGTTAGGCAGCTGGAGTTGGAAACAGTAAATGGGATGTAAAGGCAAAAATAAAATCAAATACAAAACTCTACACAGTCACCGACTGTTCTACAGGGAAACAAAGCTGCTGGAGTTCTGCATGGCTGGAAAATAAGGCGGGGCTCCCCCTTCTATACATGAGTATGATTGTTTCTCTGCAGAGCAGTTAGGGACCGTCTGACAATTCCTATCCCCAGAAATAAATGAAGGGAGAATTTCAGTGCATACAGTCAGGTTTCTTATAAAAAAAAAAATTTATTTTTGTATATTGGAGATAGATTTCTTTTTCATTAAATAAAGTAAAAATGGGATTTTTATTTTTTGCCTCTCCTTGTCCGCTATTTCCTCCTACTGCACATGAAATTTCCCTGGAAAACTTGAAGAATGAAGAAAGTGGATCGCTCTGTGGTGCTCACTGGTATAACCCTGGGCTGGTGCAGTTTTCTGCTGATAGGAGCACTGGCCCAGGGTTTCAAGTAAATCAATGGCACCCCAAGTGCTCCTAGCCTTTCCTTCTCCTTTAAGGGTGGTGGCCCATGCTCAGATTTGGGGAGAATAGTCATCCAGCGGAAAATCTCCTCCTCAGCTTGATGGCACTTGGATCGCTTTGTTTTCTGAAGTTGCCTCAAGAGGACACTTCGGGCGACATTGTAAAGCCCAATTAACCCAAGTGCCATACCGTGGTTACTAATCTCTCCAAATCACTACGTGTGTCACCAACCTAAATAGCCTCATCCTTTCCATCTCCAGTGGCAGATAACAGATTTATATAATGGTACAAGTATTCCTTCTACCATCTCTTGCACTTGTACCATTTACTCCCTTCAACTTATTTTAGGCTCTGTTGGCTGGTAAAGCCTCAATAGCAAATTAGATGCATCGACAAGGGATTGACAGGGTCCACAACCATTTTCAACCGTGAGCCATATTCAAATGTAAAAAGAGTTGGGGAGCAACACAAGAATGAAACAAAATCCCTGAGGGTGCCAAGAAGTGCTGTGATTGTCTATTATGTAGCCCCTATGTGGACTGGCAGTACAACTGTTTTTTATAAAACCAAAACTTACCTCCTTATTTAAAAATAAGCACCTGCTTTGAGGTCATGGAGAGTAACATCCAAGGGCTTGGCGCACAGTTGGGGAACACTGTTCTAGACATTGCTGTAATAATGTAATTATTGGGTGGGTGTTGTGTAAATAAAACAATATATGCATGCAGTAAAATAAACATGTATACAACCTCTAGGAGAAAATATATGAAAAATGAATAGATTAAACATGGGGTTATTGATCCGCTTTGGCCATTAGAAGGAACCTAGAGGAATAAAATAAGCAGTGGAAAACCAATACTCACCAAGAGCATGGCAGAAGAGGAGAAAAGTTCCCTGTGCACTGACAATATGGCCCTGGTCACTTAGGGACGGAGGCAGTAGTCTGACTACATCGCTTTGTGCACTAGATAAAACGTCAGGCTGCATGCTGGGTAGTGAAGGATGGAAATCAGGTCTCACAGAGGATAAAGAGGAGGTAGCAGAAGGAGGAAAAGGAATGGGAGATGAGGCTGTATGATAGAAACAGACAGAAAGAAAAAGAAAGTACTAAGGAAAATAAAAGTCACAAGGGAAAAAGCATACTTAAAAAGAGACAACAACGTTGAGAAATGTGCCCTAGTACTGTATATTGACATGGAGCTCTCTTCTGTAAAGTCTGCATCATGTCTGGGAAGCATTAATGATATCTCTATTTAAAAATCCTCCTGACCAGTAGTCGTGGGATACCAGTGCTTTTTAGAATGGCCAGGGAGTAAAATGCGAGCAGTCCCGTGGAGAATGCTCCAGTATAACCCTGGGCCCTGCATCATTCAACCTGTTTCATAAACCAATAACATAATACTTTATTAAGATTTTTACATCTATACAGAATTGACAATAGAAAAATAAAAATTAAACTCTTTTAAGGAAGCATCCACAGTTAACATTACAGTGTTAGGTTTTTTTTTTTTTTCCTTCTTCTTAAAAACAAATAAGGCGGTCACTTGCATAAATACGGGGGGGCTAAGGAGTGTGTAATACAGCAAGGGGTGCCTTTAATTCACAGGCCTGTCCCTGCAGGTTTCTTCCAGTGGTAAGACAAGCAGAAATGAAGTCAGTAGTAGATAAAAGTCGATTTCTGCAGGGAGAGTAATTGTTGCCTTGGCTCATGTGATCATTCCAGTAACATGTTTCACGTGGCTCAATAGAGAGAAAGCTCAAATAGGAATGGCAGGGAATGTGTTCAGCATATTATCTTGTTCCGTTGTGCAAATATTTCATAGTGACACAGTTTGGATAGCCATTCTTTCCCCAGAAATCCTATTTTATCAATAAACATGGAATATTTCTGTGCAACATTCAACGTACCGCAAAAGAGTTTTATTAAGCCACTGTCCCTTTTAAATTCCAGTCTCTTTCTAGGAAAGGTTCCGTGGCAAGGAAACTGCCTTTTTTTTTTATAGATATATTTTATAACAGAAAAACAAAGTAACCGGAGAAGTTGCCTTTCCCTGAGAAATGAACAGAAAGTAGTCAGACCTGCTCCCAAGCAGAAGTAAAAGAACCAGTGTATAATACCTTATAGGCCCTACAAACGCGAGCAAGAACGGGAAGCATTTCTCTGGATAAAAGTGCATAGTGAAGCACTAAAAGAAAAGATCAGACCCTATTAGGGTTTTGTCTACAAGCTCCTTACCAATCTGATAAACTAAGATTTGTTTCCAATTTGGAATTCATTTTAAAATAAGTTGCAGCAAGAGGTGAAATGCTGTTAATGCTGGATCAGCCCTTTGCATTATTTATCATCAACATAAAAACGAAAAACTTGGATATTAAAAAAAAAAAAAAAAAAAAAATCCAAACGGAAGGAACGTGTCTGTCTGTAACCTATGCTACATTTTCAATTGCTGCTAAAAAATGGGGATATTTAAAGCGAAAAGGACTATTTCTTTCACAGAATGGATTGATGCTTGACTGCATGGTCCCTTTTTTATAGGCAGTTCAGCAGGTCTACAGCATAAAAATGGTCTTCCTAATAATGGACAAAAAAAGCCCTCAGTCCCCGTCAGAATCTGCATATTTGAGATCACATTTCACGTCAAACGGTTGGTCAGTTCCGTTGTCATCAGTTTTCTCTACGTGTGGGATGGCGCCATTCGCACAGTCCAGTTCTGTCTCGTAGCCTGTGTCATGGGGAATCTTTTGTGTATCCTCATGCTGACTGGGGCTACACTTAGACTCCACTAAGTTTTCCTTTACGCCTTGCTCACAGTCTGGATAATCGGGCGGGGTCTTTTGCTTGCCGGAGAACAAAACAGTGCGGGTGCGTAGGCACCAGTTAGGGAGGAATCCTTTGTAACAATTGTACGCCAGCAGAAATATAAACAATAGCGCGAACAGCAGCAGCAGGCAGATGAGAAGAGAACAGTCACTTTGCTTTGGTAAGTACATGGCCTTCTCCATCTGAACCTCAGGGACTTTACTGAGCATTTCAGTTAATGTGGTTGTGCTTTCTAGTAACCTAGTGCTCACGCCTGTAATGGCAACAGGGGTTGTAAAAATCCGAGCGGTCGTTTTCTTCCGCGTAGACAATTCAAGGACCTTGGTGGGCACGGTGGTTGTTTGAGATTTAGCTTCAGGCTGTGTGTATGGATGGGTAGTGCTCTCCAAAGTAGTGGGCACCTTTTCTAGTTCTACCGCATGTTTTAGCAGCACCTGAGAAACCTTTATATTCCCCACCTCCTCTTGGGATACACACTCGTAAATACCAGAGTCGTGCTCGGTGAAGTTGAAGATGACTAGAGCGCGTTCTAGGGGATGATATTTGGGCAGTTCAATCTTCAGGGCTTCTTTATTAAACTGCCACACCAGAGAGGCTAGCTTAGATTTTTGAGAGCACTTCAGTTCAACCGTGCTTCCCGACTTCACAGTGCGCTTCTGGATTTCGGCAGAATCTACAAAAGTGGGGTTAAACATCAGCACCCTCGTTTGTCATTAGTTTGGAAATGATTGATATACTTAAGAGGTACAGTATTAAATGGCTCTTGCGTGCCCTTAGGGACATTCGCTTCAGTATAGACACAAAGAGAACAGGGTTTAAAACAACATTATTAACTGTGTTATTTGGAAGCAAATTTACTTGGTGTACTGTGTGTTCTATTCTACGTCCCGTTTAAGAAAAGCTAAAGTTACAGCCATGAGTATCTAACTGGAACTACTACTAAACACATTCACTAATAGAAACTGCCAGTGAAAATATAATTGCAGCATATCCTACTGTATTGAGTTCTAGAAACAATTATTCACTGCAATCTGTTGGGAACAAGGGAGTGTGCAGGCCAGCATCCAGGGGGTGAGAAAGTGACAGCTGAGATCATGAAGATTCAATATCATAAACAGGGCCTGTGAGACAGATTTTTGGTTTTGGCCTTCAACAAGGAGGCAGGCTTGTGCCTCCTTGTTGAAAGCCAAAAAAGGAAAAATCAAGCCCTATCATCATTTTTTTCTACGTGTGTGTCAAGTGCAGTGAGAGCAACATATCATGTCCATGAGTGTGAAGCAAAAAGTAGGAGATAGTAGGAAGGCCATACCTGGACACTGAGATGCATCTCCATTTAACTTTTGGATCAAGCTCCTGAAATCAAACACAAAAACACAATCATTTTAGAATCCAGCAAGAAAAAAATGAATAACACCATTAAAGCATTTGGATGTGTTCACCACACAATGAAGTTTTATGTACACAAGTGTTATGTTTTTGTCACAGGACAATCCAACGAGGTTTACATTTTTGTGTGGCAGTTGGCTCTTTTGATCTGCCATGTAAACATCAGAGTGGCACAGAAGCTACAGCATTGGCACAGTGGTCCTTTTATACCTGCACAGAGAATTATACAATCCATCAGGCCCGGACTGGCAATCTGTGGGTTCTGGCAAATGCCAGAGGGGCTGCTATAAGGTCCCATAGAAAGTCTGTATTTACTAGGCTGGTGGGGGCTGTTTGGGACTCCATGTACCTGAAATGCCAGGGCCTATTTTAATTCTCAGTCCAGAGCTGCAATCCATGGTACTAATAAGGGAAATCATAAATCCAGACAAATCTATAAGGAGCAATTCATTATACAAAAGGGCATATAACTAAAGGAAGTTCTTTCGATAAGCAAATAACACCCCCAAACGTAGAAAATAATAAATAAAATGTAACATTATCTAACGCAGCTTTTCAATTACAAGCCCTATTTAAGGGCCTCGTGTAGAAGGGGTCTTCTGTCTTTTGAATACAGAGATGATAAAAGGACTTACCCATCAGCATTACTCTCCTGAAGAATGTTAACACAAGAGTGCTTCACTGGGTGCCAAGCACAATATGGATCCCTGGTCAGGATGCAGTCTTTACAGGAAACAAACTTTTCACAGAAAGCAAGGGGGGACTGGACTACCCCAGTATTGGAGCCTGCATAGATAAACCTTTTCCCCTTAAAGCAAAACACACACTTGTCAGTAAACCACAGGGGGCAGTAAATTGCAGTCCAAATACTTCAATGTAAAAATGTAATCAAGCCCAGACTGGGATTCAAAATAAAGCCATCCGACAGACTTCCATCGATCGATATCTGGGCGAAAGTCGGGCAGATCTCGTTCGGACAGACTGAAAAATCCCGTCAGATCGCTGCCGCATCTGTGCGTTGGTGTGGTCGCGTGATCCAACTGCCTGTATCAGATGCATTATGATCCGATTGTTGGGCCCTAGATCGGGTCAGCCCGATGTCGCCCACCTTAAGAGATTTGTAACCCATGATTCAACTGCAGGAGACAAATCTTCCCAAGTGCTGTCACCTTAAAGGTATTTCTGAATTATACTTTATTATACTGCACTATTGAGTAATGGAGTAATAAAAGATGAAATTATGAAACGTAGGCTTATGTCAACCACCTCCCGCAAAAATAGATGCTACATTCTGGGACATTTGCATCTCCTTTAGGGGCTAGACCACATGGGAAGATTTAGGGAGATTAGTCGCCTGGAGACTAATCGCCACTTCTTTGGGGCAACTAATCTCCCTGAATTGCTGTAAATCGTCTGCGCCTATTCACACGGCGCTGTGTTTTCCTAAATTGCTGAAAATTGCCTTGTGAGGCTAAGACATAGAAAAACGCAGTGCCGCGTGTGAATAGACGCAGGCGATTCTTCATTGAAGCAGCTGGAAGGTAGGCCAGGCGACTAATCTCCCCGAATCTTCTGGTCTAGACTAGCCCTTAATCCATGGTGAACGGCTGAATATTGTATCCTTATTATTTATTTGTATAGCACCAGCAAGGAACAGAAGACAATAACTTTACAAACAAGGGACACAGCGTAAAAATAGGATGAGAAGTCCCTTCTCATAAGAGCTTACAATCTAGCAAAACAGAGTCAAGTCCCAATTGGCTGCTTTAAGGATTTACACAACTTTGTGTCCACGATTTGGAACTAGAAAACATGGCTATATGGATATGATATTTACCTCCTTATTAGAAAGCAGCAGGTTCTGCACTGGTTGTAGGTGTGGGAACAGCACAATTTCCTCTATAATTCGCATTTCTGCATCTTGACTGACAGCCTTGTGCAGCATGCCTTTATCTAGGTTAAACAAAACATATTCAGAATACATTTAATATACAAGAGAAGGCGGACTATCCCTGTACTGCATTTTAAGTTAAATCGTTATAACTGCAGTCAGTGAAATGTATACCATTCGAAACTCTATGCAGAATTTCAGCAGAATTATAAAAAGCCTGTTATTAACTTGGTAGTACTGAACTATAACTCTCTCTCTCTGCCTGAACCCAAGTATGGCAGAGTTTGTAGTACCTGTACTGAGAAACATGATGTCGTAGCTATTGCCATCAAGCGCTTTAACCCTGTCCACCACAATCTGGGTATAAATGACATTTCGAAGCACAAGCTTTGGTTTATTGCCGACTGGGGTCACAGAGTCATCCATCAGGGGGTGATCCTTGACAAACTGAAGAGTCATGTCCGGCAGATTAAGGGAGCTTGTGTAATTCATTGTCCTGGCTTCATTGTTAACGCACTAAAAAGAACAAAGAGAAGGGCCTGTAACCTGCACTTACACTGGGACAGGATCACAATGTTCCTTTCATAACACACAGAGTACACATTGTCCTGCCATCAAAACAAACCCAAACTCACCATTAAGTTCAGAATATAGGAGCACATAATGGCAACACACATACAGCAGGGTTATTATACAGCCGCATTATGTTTCTGTACCGTTCAATACATGCCTAGGGTTGCCTCCTTTTCTGGAAAAAAATACCGGCCTTCCTATATATTTATCTTTTTTTGTCACCAGCCAGGGTGCAACCCTATGCATGCCTTGTATACAGGCAGTAAATAAAACTGATATTTATCATTAAAGGGGAACCATCACAACAATGAAAATTTATCATAAGCTTCAGCATACTGAAATAAGATGTTTTCTAAATACAATCAATTAAAAATGCTGCATAGTTTCTGAAATAATCACGTTTATCTTCACTGTTCCTCTTTCAGCATCTGTTTCTCTTCATTCTGTCTTCATGCAGGAGTTGGGTGTCAGATATTCACTGACAGTTAGATCCAATATATCTTATAGGAGGGCTGCTTTTGCCTAGAAGATGTATGAGAGCTCCCTCTATTAAAATCACCAGACATCGTGTCTCTCTACATGCAGGATTTGTGCAAAAGGCAGTTAATTTGTTAGATTTTGTTTGTACTAAGAAAGGATATAGAAGATAAACTTAATTATTTTAGTAACAATGCAGAATATTTAATAGATTGTATTAAGGAAGTTTCTTATTTCAGTATGCTGGAGCTTATATAAAATTTTCATTTTCACTATAGTTACCCTTTAAGTATTTCTGCACAATTTTTTATTTTTTTTTGTCAACGAATTGAATTATACAGTTGTGCTCATAAGTTTGCATACCCTGGCAGATTTTATGATTTCTTAACCATTTTTCAGAGAATATGAATGATAACACAAAAACTTTTCTTTCACTCATGGTTAGTGGTTGGCTGAAGCCATTTATTGTCAAACAACTGTGTTTACTCTTTTTAAATCATAATCAATACATAAACTACCCAAATGACCTGTACAGCAGGTTCTTTAAAGGGGAATTCAATCCCCCAGCGCTAACCACCTCCCCACCCCCCAGGCCCCTCTCCCCCCGGTTGCTACTTACCCCTCTGTGTAGGTCCCTTCCAGCGAAGTTCACGGGGGCCATCTTCTCTTCCAACCGCTTCTTCCTGGATTTGTCGGCACTCAGCGGCGCGTGCGCATAAGGATGCTGGTACTACTGTGCATGCGCACAAATTTCACCGAATGAACTTTGTGCGTATGCGCTGCCGATGGAGCCGGATCCAGGAAGAAGCTGTTGGACCTACACAGAGAGATAAGTAGCGACTTAGGGGCAATAGCCGGGGGGAGAGAGGAGGGAAAGGGGCCCAATTCCCCTTTAAAGTTTCATATGATCTAACACAAACATTTTTTACTATAAGGGCTAATCCCCATTAGGTAATTTTTTTAAACTTCTTTCACTAACTTCTCGTGTGTGCTAATTTCAGACAGATTTCATAAGAAAACTACTAATATCCCCTGACTGGTCAGCATTATGCTTAGGTCTTAGGGGAATTCTACTTACAGCTCCGGGTCGAGGCTTGGGGACCTCCCCATTATGGCGCACCCACTTGGTGTTCGACTGTTCCACAGTGGCACTGTGCATATATTTCCCTTTGGCAAACACCTCCTCCACTGTAGACACATTGTAAGCGCACACTGCAGATAAACCAACATTGTTTCTGTGGAAAAACAGCACAAAAGGAAAATGTCTGTTAACAGCAGCAAAACAGAGAGGCCGGATATGTTATTTGGGGCATATTTATTGTTCTCCATTTATTTAGCGCAGCTTTTTACACTTTTTGTTTCTGGAAAATGTTGCTTTACACAGCTTAAATATATATGCCCCTTGTTGTAATTACAACAGCAAACTTTTATAACGGACAGTTTGGGGGCTTTCCACAAATAGCCCCCAAACATACCATGCATATGCATAGCAATGGCCCACGGACCCTTCAATGCCCTGAGGTCCTAGAAATGTTCAGCCCTGGTGTTGGAGCTGTAATATCACTTTCTATAATCTGAAACCTTGGTTTGCATGGACACTTATAACTTCCACTACAGTGGGGGCTAACACTGCTGCAGTGAGACAATCAGAAAAGACCAATGTGACTTTGCTAGTCTAATGGCTGGTATGTATTTCTATTTCATGTTAATAGAGGTCTGACAATGAAATACAAACACCTGATGCATCAGACGCGATTGTGTTCTGACAGCTGCTTGTGGAGATCTGGCTAGAAGTTACATTGACTTTAAAGGAGAATTCAACCCCTTTGTGCAAAAAACCCTCCCCGCGGCCTACCTCCCTCCCCCGGGCAAATGCCCCCAATAGTGATGTGCATGTTGACCTGCAACCCACATGACCCGTGGGTTGACCCACAGGTCAGGGCGGGTTCAGATTGAATATTGGGTGTCCGTGGCGGGTACGGGTTATACAGACGCACTACAATACTGCAACCTGTACTTATCATGGACCCGCCACCACCATCGGGTCAACTCGTGCGTCATGCGGGTTAACATGCACATCACTAGCCCCTAACTTGTTACTTACCCCTCCTTCTAGGTCCCCTCCTCCTACTGCGCATGCGCCTGAAATTCAAGAACTTTCTTATCTTTTTTTCAGAAACTTTGTGAATTTTGGGCGCATGTGCAGTAGGAGGCTATTGCCGGTACGGAGCTACTGTACATATGCCCTGAAAATCACAAAGTTTTCCATTTTCTTTCTTCGTGACTTTTGGAGCATGTGCAGTAGATCCAAACCAGCAATATCCTCCAGTGCCTCAAAATGCTGATGACTACAAGTAAGGTAAGTAAAAAGTTAGGGGCATTTGCCCGGAGGAGAGGAGGGAGGGGGCCTACACAGGAGAGGGTTTTTTGCACAAAGGGGATGAATTCTCCTTTAAGCTATATTCTTTGTTTGACCAGAAACATAAATGTAATGGCTGCAGCCAAAAGATGCCCATGTAAAGATAAGCCTTGAACACAACTTATGAGCTCAACATGATTATTATATTTCTGACAGTAAATCAAGTATATAATGGGAATATCTGTACTGATAAATGGCTTCTCAGCCATACTGCCCACAAAGAAAAAGGTACAGGTATAGTATCTGTTATCCAGAAAGCTCAGAGTTATCAAAAGACCGTCTCCCATAGACTCCATTTTATCCAAATGTTTAAAAATGATTTCCTTTTTCTCTGTAATAATAAAACGGCACATTGTACTTGATCCAAACGAAGACATAATTAATCTATATTGGAAGCAAAACCAGCCTATTGTGTTTATTTAATGTTTATATGATTTTCTAGTCTACTTAAGTTATGAAGATCCAAATTATGGAAAGATCCGTTATTCGGAAAACCCCAAGTCCTGAGTATTCTTGTCCCATACCTGTACAATTCTTTAGGAATCTGTCGAAAATAACTTACAAATGAGAGGTGAAAACGCCGTAGATCTTTGGTTCGGTCGAGTCTGGATGTTTCAGGATAAATACATCGTTGACAACGTTAAAAATCAAATTATTTTCTGATGAATGACATATGAGTTTGGCTTTAAGAAATGAAGTCCATTTCTTTTGCAAAGTCCTCAGCCCACCTTGGTCCCCCTGAAAAAAAAATACACATGTTTAAGGAACACATTGTTATATACCTGCATTCAGTTTCACCTTTCTGTACATTCTACAGGGAAACCTATAGAGAATATTTATATTGGTCCCCAAGGCTTTGCTTTGCAAATTCATGTCATACAAAACTAAGTTTCACTTATTCCCAGTCTACTAGCAGTCAAGTCAAATGGGCACATATTTACACACAGTTATCAAGTTGCCTTTCTAGTGTAACATCACCTTAGTACACAATAATATAAGCCATATCATGTTCTCTTGGGTTCTGTGGAGGATCGGTCAGGTTTATAGGACTGTTCCAGCTGCAGACACCTGTACAAATTAACGGTTTTGCTATAAGCCAGGTACAAACCTCCACATTACTGATAACTTGCGGTGCTCCTTCTGCTGCATAAAAGGTGATCACGGACAAATCATTCAGCAGTTGCATTTAGTTTTAGTTTAGCTATGAATTTGGCAGTGCTACCCTGTCTCCAAAAAACCCAAGGTATTGTAGATAACAGATTCCCTTTCAGTTAGAAAGTGCGTGCCAGATGTGTTGTTACCCTGCAATAGCCTGCAGGTGAGTATAAATACCTCAGAAGTCTTTGGATAGTTTATCTAGTATATGAAATAGATACTGCTTCCAGATACATCCATTCAATTGTTTTTTTATTTTCTCAGATAAACTAAAAATTAGGTTGGCCGATCAAATATTCACAAATTCCCAAGCAGCTTAGCCATTCAGGCTGCCAGAAAGCAGTTCCCTCCTAAAGTGCTGGCACAAGTCACATGACCAGTGGCAGCTGGGAAATTGACAAAATTGCTAGCCCAATGTCAGATTTCAAAACTGAATATTAAAAAATCTGTTTGCTCTTTTGAGAAATTGATTTCAGTGCAGAAGTCTACTGGAGCAGCACTATTAACTGATGCATTTTGGAAAAAAAACATGTTTTCCCATGACAGGATCCCTTTAAGCTTTTTTCCCCTGTTCATTTTCAGACACTCAAAGCAGAAGGAAGTCACCCAAATGAAACAATAGATTGCATCACACAGGACATCAGTCACTGAGCTGACAGAATAAAGGTTGCATGCAATGCAAACGCCTTCCCACAAACCTAAAGCTTAAAACTTCTGCTAGATGCTAGAAAGATGCTAGATAGGGAACCTTGGCTCTCCAGCTGTTAAGGAACTACAAGTCCCAGAATGCAATGAAGGAGTCTGTCATGATTCATAAAGGCAAATGCATTGTGGGACTTGTAGTTCCTTAACAGCTGGAGAGCCAAGGTTCCCTATTGTGTAACATAAGAATCCAATGAGTGAACCACGTCACCAGACACGTCTTCAGCGAATTCAGTTCAGCCATGCACTGACTGTCAGTTCCATGCAAATTCTTCCAGAGAAATCACAAATTGCTTATCACCAACATGCTACAAGGCTTATTCAGTACTGCACATGTGTCATCAGTAATAAATATGTATTTTCAGATTCATTTAAATACCTTAAAGGGATACTGTCATGGGAAAATGTTTTGTTTTTTTCAAAATGCTAAATAATAGTGTTGCTCCAGCAGAATTCTGCTCTGAATCCAATTCTCAAAAGAGCAAACAGATTTTTTTAATATTCAATTTTGAAATCTGACATGGGGCTAGACATATTGTCAGTTTCCCAGCTGCCCCAGTCATGTGACATGTGCCTGCACTTTAGGATGGAACTAATTTCTGGCAAGCTGATATTTCTCCTACTTCATGTTAACAATCAGTCTCAGTGGGACTATTGAGTGCTGATGTTAGATCTACCAGGCAGCTGTTATTTTGTGTTTGGGAGCAGCTATCTGGTTACCTTCTCATTGTTTTTTTGTTAGGCTGCTGGGAGGGACATCACTCCAACTTGAAGTACAGCAGTAAAGATTGACTGAATTTTATCAGGGCACAAATCACATGACTGGGGGCATCTGAGAAACAAACAATATGTATAGAACCCTGTCGGATTTCAAAATTGAATATAAAAAAATCAGTTTGCTCTTTCGAGAAATGGATTTCAGTGCAAATTTATTTTGAAGAGGCACTATTAACTTTGGAAAATTTTTTTTTCCCATGACAGTATCCCTTTAATGGCTGGAGCACTTCTGAAGCATCGATTTTGAATTGCCATGGGGTTGCATATATATGTCCCATTTTGCCAATAATTTGCTTTATGTTGCAACATTTACAAAACACACTTGCAAGACTTTTTTTAAACTATATATTAGATTCTATGGGCTTTTTCACACCAAATCCTGGCAAAAATGTTGCTGATCACTAGTTGCAATACCTTTGGGAGGCTTTCTATTTAGAAAAGAGAACACTTCTAGCCTAACCTTTTTCAGACTTTATATATCCTTTAAGTTACTTTCAAATGTATTTCACTTTCATTTTACAAAGCAAGGACAGCGATGGGGCTTAACTGTCAATACGGATAGTGTCTTTCATTTCCCTTCAACTCAGTATACAAAGTATAGAACATAGAAATAAGCAAGAAACTGTACAATTGTAGCTCACACTTTTACTAAATCAAAAGCCAAACAGGACATTGAATTCTGAAGGACAGATCCAGTTGTGATAAAGTAGTTCATCAGTGCACCTCAACAACGTAAAAGAGCAAGAGGCATGCAAGAACTAACTCAACAACATAGTTATTACTGCACACAGAATACACCTGACATATTGGCACATATAAATGGGAGCTGCAAGGCCACGTACATGTGTATAACATATAATCATGTTAACAAGGATGGCTATTCTGCTGCAGTCTATAAAACAAGAATTTAGTTATGATTTATATATGATATATAACCTTTTTTCCTTTTGCCCTTTTTTAAGTTAAAAAAGAAAAACAGAGTCATAATTTTCTTTAAGCATGGGAAGTGATTGTGTCATATTACTATATTGTGGAAACCAAGAAGGAAGCAAAACTACTTGGTTCAGCTCTGTTTTAATAACAGGCATCCACCCCTTACAGGCTGGGGTCCCAATTCCAGATCTCTGTGGCTTTGTAAAGTCTAAACATTTATTTCAATGCCAGGACCCCAGTAAGGGGTTAGGAAAGGGTGTGTGTGATTTGTGCAAAAACTATTTGGAGGAGGACCCGGCCCCTGAGGTTACACCGCTACTTTTAAAGCACTAGATCTAGGACATTTTGCCTACCAATGTGCTATGAGACATGTGAAACCACAAAAACAGCATGAGAACGATCTATTGTCATTATGGGGAAGTGGCACCTAAGTCCCAGACAGTGGGATGGTACATACTGGTAATTCTCATTTAAAGAGACCTAAACACTGTTGCCCAACTACAATTTACTGGGCCAGAAATCCCAGCACAGTTTTATATATTATCAGGCTGGGGGGCTATATATAGTCCATCAACATCAGCGATGTATTCTTAAAGCAGTACTAATTAAAAAAAATATATATTTCCCCTGCTCTCCAGAACCAGTTTTAAAATTCAATACAATCCTCCAATGAGGATCTTCTAATATTTGGCTTTGTGTTCTTTGTTACTGCAATTGGAGTTGGAAACTTTAAACAGTTTCCCTACCACTGAATAATTATGTTCTCCCTCCTTGCTGATTATAGTGTAATATCATGAAGACAAAAGTATGCAATTTAACAGTAAGACGACAACAGTGCTTGTCAACACCGTTCCCATTAGTGGTATTGCTAACATTTATAATAAAGCTTGTGGCAAACTTCTTTAGGGAACTACAGAATGCAGTGAGGTTAAGATCCCCTTCAACTAGGGGTGGATTAATATTGAATGTGGCCCTGGATGTGTGCCCCTTGTCTCTACTTTGCCTGCTCTACCCACTCCTAATCCAACCAAACATACCCCAACTCACCCAAGCATCACCCTTTTTTAATTGGTGGGCCTCTTTGGAGCTATGCCCTTTCAGCAGCCTGCCACTGACTCAAAAAAGCATCCCACAGTTGATCATTTCTAAGTTTCCCTTTTAAAAAGGGTGAGGATTAATGGGCACTTTCCCATTGACTACCTCAAATATCTACAATAATAAGGATAGTTCAGCGAAACAAAAACATGAAGGTTACTGAAACAAGTAGTCCCAGACACTGACCATGGTTCTGTGGGCCAGATACAGTTTTCTTTTTTAACCCTAATCTGCCAACTCACAGTAATGGTACTTTTTAGTATGGATGCACTGAATCCAGGATTCGGTTCGGTATTCGGCCATTTTCAGCAGGATTCGGATGAATCCTCGTGGCTAGTCGAACCCAATCCTTAAAATCCTGTGACTTTTTGTCACAAAACAAGGAAGAAACAAAAAATTTTTAGCCTTGCCTTAGCTTTTTTCTCCCCTACCTGCCCTCACTTGCATATGCAAATTGAGGTTCGGATTTGGTTCGGTATTCAGCTGAATCTTTCACGAAGGATTCAGACAAATTCAAAATAGTGGATTCAGTACATCCCTACTTTTCAGCCAAAAATACCAATTGGAACATCCTCTGGCAGTAAGGCCCAAGTACAGGGCAGTCAGTGGTTTCCATTCCAAGCGAATATGGACATATTTGATTAGCCTTGGACTACAACTAATATTAGAATAAAAGTTATTTCAGTTTCCATGAGTATCAAACATACTTTCTCTTTTCCCCTCCTAGAATCACTTGAAATGGTGTCACAGCTTTACATTAAGAAAGAGTGACAGAAGGGGGCAGCTGAGCTAATTTTTTCTGCGTAGTGATGACAGCGGACTATGAATTTCCACCTGTCAACACCAGTTAAGACAAAAAGCAGACTGCCAGAAGAATGCCATAACACTTAATAGAAATATGTCACTGCAAAGCATGAGGGGCTGTTTTCTAATGTTCCGGAATATGATTGGTATTTCACAGGTACAGTCAGACTGGCAAGTAATTTGCCATTAATCAAAAATCATTTTCAGTAACTGAGCATGCAAATTATTTCTCGACATATGAACTACTCTTTTCTACAGGCAGCTTACAGGTCTCCAGTCTCTTTCTGCTGTAATCTCACAGACCATAACATCACTCCCTTTCTGGCAGTAATAAGTCATTATTAAATGATTAGATTTGCTCAGGTGCCACAGACATTTTTGAGCTAGAATATGCAGAGGACTAACACTCAAATAACAAACTTCCATGTTTATTTGAAGTGATTAATACTGAATCGCATCCAAATACAATACACTTTTAATGTAGCCATATTTTTTAAATGAGGAATTTCATCCTCCATAAATCTTTTGCCACGCTGAATGTTGCAATTTCACAACAATTATGATTAAAAAATACTTTTTTACCTTTGACAAATGGACTTTCCTAAAAAAAACGAAAAAGTCTGAGTTCATAAGTTATTTCCTTTGTAAACCGAAACCGGCATCTGATGTGGTTTATACACCAACAGGAGCAATGTTTCATTCTAAGCCACAGACGAAATGTTGTACAGAAGCAACATATAAGTTTCCAGGGGAAATAGTAGATGCATTTCTCCAGAACCTTTTACGGTTTTGCAGGATTACAATCATCTTTTTTAGCATCGGCTGCTGTAGGAAGCTGCAGACATCAAAACCTCACTGCATGACAAAACCTGTACCAGTCCAGTACATCCAGTTCTAATGCACAGTAAGGAAGATATCTCCAGAGACCTGCAGGCTATTCACTGTAAATGGTTTAGTCAAAGGAACGCGAATGACGTAAAAAGAAAAAAATAATAAAAAGCACGCACCTGAGAAAAAATTCATGGAACTACAAAAATGTATATTTCCCCCTTAGTGGAAATCGAGAAAAGCAGGAAGTGCCAGGGAATAAAGGTATTCTTCAAGATATTTCTTCTTTAACGCACATTGAGAAAAAACTATTTATTCATAAATTTAAAAGCTATAGTTTCTGTAAACTGTGCTTGGCGTGGTTATCTTTCTTAATCCTCTCTAAACACTTTGCTTTGCCTTTGCCATGGGGTATAAATAAACACCCAGGAATGCCTGCATGACTACAACTGAACCTGTCAGGGCTCCTTAGAAACCACATCTTAAGTCAGAGAAATGTGTCGAAGTGAATGGAAAAAGCAGGTGGATCTCATTCATTAGCCCTGACACTCAACACTAGCAAAATGTCTGCGTTTACCATATAATTAAATCTCTACTATAACACTGTTGATCGTAAATTGCATATACCGACCTTCAATGGTAAAGGCGGGCAAAAAAAAAAGTCACGATTTATTGCACCCTTTTAAAAAGACAAGTTATACATAGTATAGTTTATTTAGGCATATCATTTGCATATCTTAATTATTGCATATCCCCTCCACATTTGCACAATGCATAAGTAACATCTATAATACAAGCACTGGCACAAACGGTCTCTTACCTTGCACACTCGGGCCACTCTTGGAATTAGAAGCTTACTAAAAAATTCGTATTCAACAGACACTTCAGTGAAGAAAAAATACACCTTATCATCATCTCCCTCTGGATTGTTTGCGGGAGCCCTGATCACATCAGCATACACAAAGCTTGGCTCTGCATAACGTAAAACAAAGATGGCGTGAGAAACACTACTTGTTACAGCCTACTCTAAGTGCACTACATGCACAAAGACCATCTGCAATGAAGCTCAGTCTGAAGTTCAAAGATGGTAGGAATCCTTTAAAGGCAAATGTTCAAATAAAGGAATATTCCTATTGTTTCTCTGTTTGTTCCTATAACCAGTTATACTATCCTTCTACTTAGAGCAGAGATGCACAAAGAGATTCAGGGAGACTTAGTTGTCCGGCGACTAATTGCCTTTTCTTCGGACGACTAATCTTCCAGAACTGCCTTCCCGCCGGCTAGAATCTAAATCGCTGGCGGGATGGCACTTGGAGCACTTCGTTTTCCGAAGTCGCCTGAAGTTTCCTTGTGAGGCAACTTCAGGCATCTTCGGAAAACGAATCACTCCTACTGCCATTACCTGAAGAACGAATCTCCCTGAATATCCACGTGTCTCTTCTCTTATTCGTACTCGGTTTTGACATTAGTATGGGTCTGAGCGCAATATAGCTTTTCTCTTCACGTGCCTGCCAATACCAGCATGCTACAACCTTAGTCTATAAATCTATGACTAGAGATTTCCCCCCAATTTGTCTGTTCCTGCCCATTATATGTCTCTCCTTGCTGGTACCTTCCTGTGTCTATCCTCAACTGCTTCTCATTCCCTGGGTCTCCCTGCTTGCATCTCACTCTCTCTTTGCCTCTCCTTGTGTCTGCCTTTGCCTGCTTGTTTTTCCATATATCGAGCCCCAGTTTCATTTATTGTTTCTCAAGAACCTCCATGGTCTTCGTCCTGTCTGTGGTTCACTATGCTTTGGCCTGTCCCTGGCTTTTTTCCATGCATATACATAAATATATATATATTACATCCAAATATCCAAGATATTCTCTACTGTATTTAAAATGATGAAAAATATCCAGAGGGCTAACATGTGAATTCCCAGCAGCATAGCCGTAACTCAGCCCAGAGGTCCCCTGACACAAGTCTAAGGTAGAGCACATGCATTCTATAATTTTAATTAGATCCCTTTGAAACAGAACCCTCCAGTTGCATTCATTTTTAGTAACTTACCATTAAGCCAAGGCACAGCATATTCTGTTCTTAATTGACTTTGAGGGGAGTGTCGAAATATAATAGGCTCGCTTCCCAGAAAATTAAAGGAGGTCCCAGAATAAAGTTCTCCATCTTAATAAAGAGATATGCATGTTTTATTTTGGAGTGGAAATACATAGCCATCAGCTAAACAAGCCAGATAGTATTAACACTCATGAAGCATATAAAACATACTACCTAAATGTATTAACTTCAAATAAAAAAACAAGCTATGCATTATACAAGAAAGAAAGTGATGTTTCAGGCAGCAAATATCTGCTGCACAAGTTTCCAGAAATACCTTGTCCCTGACCCCTTAATATGGCACAGAGTTAATATTTAGGAAGCAACACTTTGCTAATGGAAGAGAGCCACAAAACGTTCACAGTCTGAAAGCCTTTTATGTTTATCCATCTGACAGATACTTACAGGGGTTTCTAGTGGAAATGTTCACATACTTACCAACCATGACAGAAGTGTAGCTTTGTGCAGGATCAAAGGGGCATCTGCCTTTACCATCTTCACTTTTACCCAACAACCGAAAGTCAGTTAAGTCCTATAAATAAACAAAACAGCAAAAGTGGGGAAATTATAAGGGCAGCGACAAATGTCCTCTTCTTCGGGGCAACTAATCTCCCTGAACTGCCTTCCCGCCGGCTAGAATGTAGTCGCTGGTGGGATGGAACTTTTTTTTTTTTTTTCATTTTCTGAGGTCGCCCAAAGTTGCCTCAAAGTTACTTTATTTCTTTCTAACCAATGCATTTTCCTTTCAAGCAGTGACAATATAACCCAAGGAGCACATAATATTTTTGTAGCATAATGACCCCAAGTTCAGAGAAATTATTGCCTGAGGTTCTGATATTTATTAGCGTAAAACTGAATTTCAAAAAATCTAATAGAAACAAAGTCATAGCTTTGTGCTTTGTAATGACGCAAACAAATGTTAGGGAAGGCCAGAGCTGAAGGAAAGGAAGCTGAAAGGGCCCCATTGTATAACCACAGAGGAGATCATGTAAATGGCCTCTGGAGGGATGTACACAATTAGCACAGCTATCATGATGCATAACAGCAGAGATATTTGTGGATCCCTTTGCTCTTCTCACTGCCTTATGTTACCCATGAGAATCCCAGTTATGTTACTTCCATTCTCCCATTGAGAGTAATTGTTTAATGAGCCCATAAAGAATGTGAAGTTGTGCACAACAAACGCCACCAACCAGATAGTCGCAGGTAGGCTGGAAGGCATTGGTTCCGCAGACATACAGAGTCTTGTCATTCAGAGGCTGGATCACTCGAATGTAATTGAGGCACTCGGTCTGCAACATAACAAAAAAAGCAATTGAGCAATGCGCTGCTCTAAACCTTAGCAAGGTATGTGTCTTATTAAATGTGCAAACTTTAGGCTGGTCCTAATGCATGCCTAAATATAATGTTTTATTGAACCCAGCTTCATGTATGTTGATGTTCAAACAAATAAATAAATAAAACCTTTAAAAAAAAAAAACAATTGTGCAAACTTTGCTTTTTAGCCATTCTAACAGGTGAATAGGGACACAGCCATTAGAAAGATGATTAAGAGATACAAGCACCTTTACTATAGGAATCAAGCATTGGAAAATATATTACATGAAGTAGAAACAACAGTCTCAAAAGCAACCACTTTTATTAAAATGGGGGGAGGGGAGAAATGGTTTCCATATTTTAGAATACACATGGACTAACAGACCCTATAATGAAGGCTCTAGCTGGTTGTAAATGCTAAGGCTCAATGTTTATATGGCACTCATAACTAGCCCTGCCACCTCCCACTGACAGCACTGTCAACTTGAAAACCCACAATACAATTCAGGCTGGAGACTGACAGTTTTCAATGGGAAGTATCAGAGTGAGTTCTGACACGTCTTTGCCAAATCTCTATGTGGGGTTGTTTGGAATACCAAGACTGGTACCAATTTCAATGTTTTAGAGATAAAGCCCTGGTTTTAGATACTGACTTAGGTAATGCTAAAACACTGTAGGTACATTAAACTACTGTTTTTATTACTGGCCTGTTCTGCATTCTTCAGCGCAATGCAAACCATAGAATTCTATTTAAAGGAGAACTAAAGCTTAACTAAAGAAGTAGGCTAGACATGCTGTACCTTATATTATGGGCTTATGTACCAGCCCAAGGCAACCACATCCCTTAGCAGTAAAGATCTGTGTCTCCAAAGATGCCCCAGTAGCTCCCCATCTTCTTTTCTACTGATTCACTGCACATGCTGTGCTGCTGTCACTCACAATATCCAGTACAAATAGAATATAAATGTCAAAATACAAGGCTGGTGATGGTGACCCCTGTGAATGGTTTGAAGTCCTGGATCATTGCTGCTATTGACAAGCTGAAACTTTAGGCTGGTGCAATAAATTCAGCATAACCAATATGGCATTTTTAGTCATATTAATTTTTAGGGTTTAGATCTCCTTTAAACAAACATATCCTCATTTCTGAAAGGTACTGTGACAGTACCTTTAACTTTATAACTACATTAGCATAAATCTATGCTGTTGGCAAAACAATACTATTCGGTTGCCTTAGTGTAGCATTAAAGGGCATCTCTACCCCAAAACAGTCTTTTGCAGGATTTTCTGTTCCTGATTTCTTATTTCAATTTGAGTGTTGGGGTAGAGGACCCATTTAAGGCATAGGGTTTCCACTCTACTACAAGACCCCACACCCTAAAACGGAGGTCCTAAGCAATTTTGATAATATATCTCATATTAATTTTTTTATTCAAACCAGCTCCCAAAACATAAACTATGTTACATTTGGAGAGAAAGAATAAAAACTTGTTACAATAATGATTTCCATCAAAGTACCTGCTTCGACTTGCCTTTCCAGGCACACGCGTTATTTTTTTCGTCAGTGACTTTCCAGTAAACCTAGAATGGGGTGGGGAAAAAAAAAAGAGAAGTTACAGTGTGACCCTGAAGCAATCATTCTGTGAATGGAAACAGAAAGAGCGGAGCACTAGGAAACAGTAAGTTTTTATAGTATTCAGACTATTTCTTACACTGTATAGATAACATGAAAGTGAGGTATATGAGACAGGTAACAAGATACAAACAAAAGAACGTGCAATATGCTATTTTTGGCAGTCGAGCTGTGCTTGGCACAAGTGACGGCACTCTTAGACGTGCATGGCTTATGCACGACTCCATGTAATTATCACAGCATGCCTTTGCTTACAGGGATCAAAAAAATAGACAAGAAAGATTCCATATCCATGGCAGTACAATGGTACGTACTATTTGCTCACTTTACAACAGGAACTAGCCATTGTTTTGTTTTCCCACCTGTAAAGCTGAAATGTACCATCTGTAGTACTGTTTTATTATTACAGAGAATTTTTAAAAATTTGGATTAATATATTATGATAGAGTCTATGGGAGACGGCCTTTCAGTAATTCTGGAAAACTTCATTATCAGCACTGTAGACTTCATGGTATATAGCATAATAACTGGTTAATTAGTAACACCACAATACAAACATTTATCTGTTATCTTCTATGCAAAGTGGGAACTGTAGCTGTGCCGTGCATGCAAGCTCTCACGGCTGATAATGAGCTAATGTATATAAATCAGGGGTGTCCAAACTTTTTGCAATGAGGGACGTATTTG
>CM044431.1:149417691-149432091 GCA_024363595.1 Xenopus borealis
AATAAACAAATGTGAAAATAATGTAACGAAGCTCTGTCTAAATGTTTAGCTCACAGTCCTTTATAAAAAGGGCAACTCTGCTATGGACCAGGCTAGAGTTCTCTAGGGAATAAACATTACCAGCCACAAGCGGAAATTTATTCAATTTCATATCCTTGCAATACAAATGTAATTAAAATAAAAAAAAGTTAAGTGCATTGCAAATGCAATTAAAGAATCATACAGTAAGCAGCCTTCGTTTTAGGTCTCTTCAGCCTCAATTATAAATCACAAGAACAGAAATCTAATTAGCTAATAGAACAATGTCATGAACTTAATGTGAACCATAAAAATAAAAAATGTAATAATCGAACAAAAAAAGAAGGTTGACTAGAAGCTTTGGCAAGTAAAGGTGGCCATACCGGGAGAGATCTGCATGCATGTGGTTTTCTCCCCGATATGCCCACTTTGAGGTGTGCGATATCAGGCTAGTCTGTTTGTGGGCCCAACAATAGGATTAAAACGTAGGGGAATGGGCAGACAGATCGTGGGTCTGCATCAATGAACAGATGCGGCCGCAATCTGACAGGATTTTTAGTCCCAACCGACATCTGGCTGACGTTCGGTCAGATATGGGAAAGATCTCCCTGTTTATGGTACCATAATATAGATATGTATGAGATACTAAACAACTCTAGAAGTCACCATGAAAATACTCCCTTTGAGGTAGCATTTTCATTGCAAAGGCAAATAAATAGCATTCCTGTCCCAGATCTGTACAAATGATTACAGAATTTGCTCTACTACATATGCTAGGCTTCTTCAGAAATTGCCATACTTGTCAAACTGGCCATGAAGGCTTCAGGGTGTTTTTCAATGTAACCTAAGATCTGAAAATTATTAGGTTTTCATTTTTCACACAAGCAGTGGGGGCAGAAAAGTGTTATTTCTGCGCATGCAGATATGGGATATATTCTGCTACAACACATATCTATATTTTTAAACCATTTCAAACCTTTTATGAGAGCAGTGTTTCGCTGTGGTAAATAATGTTCTTCTTTTCCTATGCAAGACATATGCATATGGTGTGGTTTAAAACCTCAGTAGAAGGTAGGCCTATTCGCACAAGAACGAGATCAGACTGAGAAATATGGTAACACTCGTGGATGCAAGGATGCGATCGCAGATCTCAACTATATAAATATCCTGTGGTACACCACAACTATCTATTTATGCTATTAAGCCTTTTATATGATCACAAGGTAGCACACACGCCTATTAGGCCCTTTCCATAAAAAGGAATCAGCACCAGTAATGAGGGGTTGATAAACTTCACGCTTCAGCCACACAAGCACTTCATGAACCACAAAAGAGGGTCATGTGTCCAGCAAGGTATGAAACACTTTCAAATAGAAAATAAAAATGCTAAATACAAATTTAGAATCACACATTTAGCTCACATACAAAGAAGCAGTCAGCAAATGTTTTGTGCCATTAAAGGAGAAGGAAAGTAATTTAATACTTGGGGGTGCCAAAAGTTATGCACCACCGAGTGATTGTATTTACTTACCTGTGCTCCTTTCAGCAGAAAACTGCACCGGACTGGGGTTCTTCAAGCGAGCACAATGGAGTGATCCTCCTCCTGCTTGTTCCTTCAGCTTGCGGCTGCGCACGCGAAGTAGAGCGAAGAGCTGAACTTTAATGAAAACGACGTCTATTTTGTTATACTGTGCATGCATCTGCCATGGGAAATTTGAAGAGTGAAGGAGCAGGAAGATTATTGCTCCATGGTGCTCACTGGAAGAACCTTGACTTTCCTTTGCCTTTAGTAAAATTAAATGTGTACCTTACCTCCTTTTTCAGTATTAATTTAATTAAGTGGGCTTGTAAGGAATAGACTTAACCACGGTTTTAATTATGAAATATGTATAGTATTTTTTGCATGAAACAGGCAAAAACTGAAATTGAAGTCACATTCATACTTTAAGTATATAGGAGCACAATCAAAACAAATCACTGAAGAAGCCCTCTGTATAATGGGCTGCTCTTTATCACACAAAATAGACTGCAGCTGCAGGAAGGGGGGGGGATTTGTTTATACAGAGGGCTTCTCAATTGTCAGCTTTGTTTTGACTGTTCTCATACCAACCAAAAGTAGTGATTTTACCTGTTGTAGTGCAAGAAATTAAAAAAAAAACAAACAAACACATCATAGATCAAAAGTAATTAATACTGTGTGCATTTGCAGGCTTAGAGCTACCGAAAGACAGCCTCAACTTGTTTTAACAGCACCAACTTATACACCTGTTTTATTTTGGACCTGTATGATATTACCCAGGGTATGTAATTCTCCTGGTCCACATGCACCTATGAAAATCTGACTCTCATAGCTTGATACCCAAATATAATTTTAGTAATAGGTCACCCTTGTAAAAGCAAGTTTTTTTTAATTAAAGTGAAAGAACATCCCTTTTAAAGACTTGTTAAATGAACAGGACTTGTGATTTACATATTTTTTATTCTAATATTTAAATTAAAGGCAATGTAAACCCAAAGTTAAGATGTTTTTCCACAAAAGAACATGCGAGTCCAAGCAACTTTCCAATAAGCATTCTTTAAATGTTTTCTAGGACTTTATTTGTAAATGCAATTGCTATTAAAAGCAGTAAAAATATAAGATGTATCTGGAATGCCTAGGAGCTGGGCAGATAAGGGATCTTTCTGTAATTTGGACCACCGCACTTTGAGTCTGCTAAAAGTCATTGAAATGTTAAATAAACCCAATAAGATTGTTTTGACACAAATATGGATACATTTAGCTTAGTGGCCCGTCAAGTGCAAAGCACCGTCTTATTATTACCGAAAAAGGGAAATTATTTTTTTTAATTTTGATTTGCTTAGAATGAACTCTATGGCAGGCAGCCTTTCCATTTCCAAGATTCTTACTTCGCCTCATGACAGAATTGCCTCTGGATATGTTAAAGGGGTGGTTCACCTTCAAATTAACTTTTAGTATATTGTAGAAGGGCCAATTCTAAGAAAGTTTTCAATTGGTCTTCATTATTTATTTTTCATAGTTTTTTAATGATTTGCAATTTTCTTCAGTTTCTTTGCAGCTTTCAAATGGGGGTCACTGACACCATCTAAAAACAAATGCTCTGTAAGGCTACAAATGTATTGTTATTGCCACTTTTTATTACTTACCGTCGCCTGGCGACTTCTCGCCCCCGAATCTCCCCGAATAGCTAGGCACCGAGGCTTAAAAACGCATGCGCTTATTCACACAGAGCGGCGTGATTTTTAAAATCGCTCCAAATTGCCTCGCCAGGCAATTTGGAGCGATTTTAAAAATCGCGCCGCTCCGTGTGAACACGCGCCGGCGTTTTTAAGCTATGCCGGTGCGCAGCAGTGCCTAGCTATTCGGGGAGATTTAGGGGTGATCCGTCGCGGCGAGAAGTCGCCAGGCGACGGATCGCCCCCGAATCTCCCTGTCTGGACTAAGCCTTAATCTCCTCCAAAGTTAAAACAAAATGAGAGAGAGAGAGAGAGAGAGCGAGAGAGAGCGAGAGAGAGAGAGAGAGCCAATGCGGTCTTTTCAAAACTGCCTGGCAGTTTTTTTGGGCATTTAGGGTGCATTTTCATCCTGTAACAAGATACCAGTTTTACATTTACAAAGCAATTTGTAAACGGACTTGCTAGGAGTAATTTTGGGTCTATATCCCCCTCCCGAATCATCAGCTATGTTCTTTACACTAGAAGAGCAGAAATTCTAGTTAATCAGCAGGCGGCTTCTTGCTGCCCCAGTAAAGTGCCGGCACAGGCAGCCTTCAAGGCAAGTTACTATCAAATAACAAATATTTTTCTTTGGGACAGATTTAATTTCTAGTTTCATTTTCTTATCGTATCAATTGGAACTGTGTGCTTGCTAGCAGAACTACATTTCAAACATGTTCAGGCTCATGTGTTAAATCGTTTTGAACCCAAATTCCTGTCTGTCAGCAGAGTTGCCGAACTGGGATCACTCGCTTTGCAAGATATCCCCTCAAATGTGCTGAGCTTTTAATTCATTAGAACAGAATGGTTATCGGCTGATCCTACATAATTACACTCATTAGCCGGCTCTTTAATTAAGAGAGAACATACAGCAGGAATATCTTAAGTATTTCCAGTATGTGGTTGATTCAAATATATTAGGTGCATTTTAAATACTAACTGGGAGAGCTTATCTTTGTTCTGTGGTAGTGAGCAGGTCAGTTTCTCACATTTCCCCAGCATCCATTTGGCAGCACATTTATCATTCTATTTAGTGAACAATTGCACTCGGATAGCAACAAGCACTAGCACACAAAGGCAGCCTAAATCTGCCTGCCATCTCTCATAGCGCTTGTTGCTAGGAAACCTTTCAGCTCCTAAGCAGCTTTTTTGGTGCTCATCGCTTATTCACAAGCAAGCAGGGAAACAGAATATAAAAATAAGTGTTTTGTTGTAACTTCATCTATATATATATATATATATCTATCTATCTATATATGTATATGTAAATAGAAGCATCACATACACAAAAGTCCTTTAACGGGGATGTAAAGGCAAAAAATAAAATCCCATTTTTACTTTCTTTAATAAAAAATAAACCAATCTCCAATACACTTTAATTAAAAAATATCTACTGTTTTTATGAGAAAACCTGCTGTATGCAGTGAAATTCCACTTCATTTACTTGCTCTCACTGCTGAGGATAGAAAACTTCAGACAGTCCCTAACTGTTCTGCAGAGAAACGATCATGCTTTCAAAGGGAAGGGGGGTTTCCCTGTAGAGCAGCCGGTGACCGTGTAGATATTCATACAGTCTGCACATTCTGATTATTAATCAGTCTTGCTGTATCAGCTTCTATGCCAGAAATTATTTGACTTATTTGACTTTAACTTCATGTTATGATAATTTATGACAATCCCTAAAATAAGTCTCCCAACTTAAGCCTAGACTACACTGAGCATGTGCATAGTCTTGGTCTTGCAAGACCTTGCAGCTAACTCTGAAACTATAAATCATTTGTTTAATTAGGCTTCTAGTGCAGTAAGGTCAAGTTTACATTTAGCATACAAAATGCAGCATTTCTAGCAATATTCTATTTTAGACATTAGTTCCCCTTTAAAAGAACACTTATTAAAACAAAAAGCACTCTCCAACAGGGATCTTGCTCCTAGATACCCCACTAATGAACCCTACTTATTCTCTTCAATTAATCCTACCACTGCAACCAAATGCACACAATAAAGGCCATCATTAGCTCTTTCACAGATCTATCTACCACAAGCTGAGCTTGTCTGTTCACTTACGTCTCACTCTGCTTTACTTTTAGATCAGTGGCACAAAAGGAAAATGCAAGCGCTTTGCTACCTGCATGACTTCCAGCTTGGCACGCAGCAAAATCACTGGCCCTCCGTGGCTCTGAATGGTATCTGGCTGGACCCAACTCGTGCACAGGAGAGTCCAGAAATTTCTGCTAACAAACGTTGCTGGCTGCCATTGCCTTTATATATATTGCAAGCTCTTGCAAGGAGACACTTTTGGGTTATCGTTATGCTTAAATATATTTCCATTCCAATTTCCAATATCCAGTCTGCAGCACCAAAATGAAAAAGTAATAGCCATTTTTTTCACAACACACACATAATAGATAGTTACAATCAAGGCCAGATTTTAAAAATGGATACCACAAGGCCAGTTCCCCCACAGGCCTGCTTACACACATACCCTGCCCCCTACCCATTCGCACACACCTCCCTGCTCCTGACCCACCTGTTCCCAACCTGATTGCCCCCCTCCTGTTCCTGACCAGTTGCACACAATCCCATCCCCTTCGCTCATCTCCCTGCCCACAACCCGCTTGCACACAAGTCACAATCCCCTTCCCCACCACTCACCTACTTTGCAGACAGTTCCCTAGATTACCAGAATTGGGGACCAGGCCAGAGGGAAATTTAAAGGAGAAGTAACCCCTTCACAGTCAAAAGTCCCCAATGACCCCCTCCCTGCATCCCCCTGCACACTGTTACACCAGAATTTTGTCTCTTAGAAATTCTGACCCGCATGATGCAGAACAGCACAGTGGAGCATAGGGGCGCCATGTTCGTCAGCTTAGGCTTTCTTGTTGAGCAAGCGCCGATCCATATCCGTATATGGTGCATGCGCAGTTGGAGCTCCATAAATTAAAGAACGGCAAGAAGAGGATCCAGAAGTAGCCGAGGCTGATTATCATGGCGCCCCTGTGCTCCGTTGTGCTGTTCTGCATTGTACAGGTCAGAATTTCTAGCATAGCAGTGTGCAGGGGGAGGCAGGCCAGTTTGACAACTGTCAATCTTCTACCCAGTCATCAGTTGAGATACAGCTAGTGGGCAGAATGCCACCATAGACCCTGGCCTTTGTGGCCTGCCCACAAATCAGTGCCTGGTTACAATTTTAAACAAAGCCTCTTCCAGGAGTCCACTCGTTCGTACACATGAAAATAAAAAAAATTTTGTTTCCCAAGTTAGAACATTATCCCAGGTTCATTTTTACATTGTTACAGTTTTGCCTGAACTATCAGCAGTGATCCCAAACCTTAAATAATGTACAGGTATGGGACCTATTATCCAGAATGCTCAGGACTTGGGGGTATCCAGATAATGGATCTTTCCGTAATTTGGATCATACCTTAAGTCTACCAGAAATTCATGTAAACATTAAATAATTTCAATAGGCTGGTTTGGCTTCCAATAAGGATTCATTTTATCTTAGTTTGATTAAGTACAAGCTACTGTTATATTACCACAGAGAAAAAGGAAATATTTTTTAAAAATTTGGATTATTTCAATATATTGGAGTCTATGGGAGATGGCCAATCTGTATTTCAGAACTTTACGGATCTCGGGTTTCTGGATAACGGATCCAATACCTGTACTCAGTGTGACATAAGCATTTTCAGTTTAGGAAAAGGCAGAAAGCATATGAAAGAAAACACTACACTTTCAGCAGAGATCATTTTTTCAAATGGCAGTTCAGAGTACATTGCAAGCTTAACTATTGAGATGCTTAAAAACTAAATATAACCCATCTAAAATTAACATCCTATTTTCCAGGATTCACAGCCTTAAGCCTCACAAAAACCAGCAAGGCAGACCGGCAGGTCAGGTTACAGTCAGTCTGTGACATGCCATGGAAATGTTGCGTGGATGCATCCATGACAGTAACAAGACCCACAAAATGTTACAAAACATTTACAAAACATGCACAAGAGCTGCAGCTGCATGCAGATGTCATGTTTGGTTTTCTACATACGTGTTAAAAAATGCAGTGATCATGAAGAAAATCTCTTAGTTTACATGAAGCATATTGAGGCCCTTCATTCAAAAAAGATGGAGGATGTGGCTGCACACTTCCATCAGGGATTTAAAGCAGACATTGCAGTCATTGTAGAAATACCGATATGTCTAAATGTTGCATATTGTAAGAATTGCTACACCACTGCTTATTCATCCTGCATGACATTAACGGGACTCTTATTGGCACATTTTCCATTAATGGAACATTTAGGTTTTAGCACAAGTCTGTATAGTTATGGTTCTATTCCAATTTGACTTTTTAATAAAATAAAATGTATGGAATAGCATTCTCTCAATCATCTGACATTTATTTACCTTTATTCAGAGTACCGAAAGGAGTTAAAATAATACTGGCTGTCGATTAGGTGGCATATAGACCAAATATGGGTCCATGTAGGGTGACAAAAAGATGGTGTGCCCTACTATTATCTATTGGGGGATCAGTTAGATATCGATCAGGCAGATTTTAGAGGGGCCGCATCAGACTACGAAGGTAAATATAAACACAATGGAGTCCATAAAGGGTTCATTGGCCACTCAAAGGAATGGGTAACGGTTTGGCTATATCAGGCACTCATACTGCCAGAAGTAAGCATAGGCAGTGCATTTCCCAATATTTCGAATATAAAGTGGGTTCTTGTTTCATATCAATAATTTATCCCTGCTTTTAATTTATTAATCAGATTATGTCACACAAGGTGAAATCACACAATGTCAGTCATCCATGTGGTGTGCTGTGTTGATGAATGACCAAGCACTTTGCTAATAGCCACATTAAAAGGCATGATTTGTAGTAAGCACACCAATTCTTGGGATATGAACATAAATTAACTTGCAGGCTAATATGTTTGAGATATTGTGAAGCACATACACCAAAAAGATCCATACAGCTCCTTTGTGTGTCATGCTAAATAGGAATCCACTGGCCATGCTTTAGGGGTCTTTTTTTCTATCTTTTGGTGTTTTCACCTTCTGAGAAACATGCAGCATTAGCGGAAAAAGCCTTTTTTTTTTCTCTCTGGGTTTTTATACATACAGTACATGTATTTATATCTCAGGCTTCTGTCCCTTTTAAAAACTCTGTTGGTTTGCGGACTATTACAATATGCAGGAGGACATCAGGAAGAACAAAAAAGTATATAAAATGAAAAGGAAGCAAAGCACACCCTCAACCAAATCCCACAAGGGTTTCTAAGGGCTCTTACACACGAGCGTTTTTACCTGCGCTCCCCTGCGTTCCGTTTTGCTGCGTTCAGCCGCATGGGGAGTGCAGGTATAGACACACTCGATGCTTTTCAATGGGACTGTACTCACACGAACGCATGTAGGCGCCGAACGCAGGAAAAATGCAGCATGTTGCGTCTGAACCTGCATTCGGAGCCTACATGCGTTCGTGTGAGTACAGTCCCATTGAAAAGCATTGAGTGCGTCTATACCTGCGCTCCCCTGCAGCTGAACGCAGCAAAACGGAACGCTGGGGAGCGCAGGTAAAAACGCTCGTGTGTAAGAGCCCTAAAGGTATTTACTGACCTCTACTAAATGCTAGATTTAAACTGAACTGCAACACAACTCATCATGTACAGACTCAAACCATGCATAGAAATGAAAAGCGATAAAGGTTTGAGATTATATCAACCCGTTATACATAAACCTGAAAAAAATAGCAATGTCATCTGCCAGAGTGCTGTCTAATTGTTGCTAAATAACCGAAAGACAGCACCTCTCAGTGCCACTCTTGCCATGAGGAAAGATGGGAACCTTGAAGGAGAACTAAACCCTTCCTAATATAACCCCCTACCCTACATAAACTCCTGCTCCACAGCCTAGGTGGTATCCTGGAATGCCCCCAAGTCTTTGATTACCCCTTGTTGCAGATAAATTGGGGCATAATCTTCGGTAAGAGAGCAGCGTATCAGAGCATGTGCAGCTGGCGCAATCTTCCATTTCACAACTGCACATGCGATGAAAGTTACTGAAATTGCCAAAGTGAAGGAAGGAGACCTGAAGATTACCGGAAGATGGTGCCCGTGAACTCCGATGCCCTAAATCTGCACCGAAGGGTAGACTTAGGGTTATTTACCCAGGGTATCACCTATGCTGGGGGGAAGCAGGGAGGGGGGCTCTATGTAGGGTAGGGGTTTCTATTAGTAAGGGTTTAGTAGGGCCATGGCAATTACTGGTGGGAAGGCATTTTGGAGAGATTGGTCGCCCACAGTAACATGGATTTAAACACAGGTGACAAGCCTCATTTGTGCCATTAGCCTGAGGGAGCATCTTGCCTCAGGCATAGGTGTGCATAAGAGCCAAAGATGTGTCTTTCGTTTTTTCTCCCCCAAATGCTCGTCTCAAAGCTCAAAAAAAAAAAAATAAGACTGAGGAGGAGGGAGGAGGTTTGTGTGTGTGTGTGTGTGTTTAAACACATTTATACTTGTACAGTTTTATGATTTTACATTCTAGTTTAGGAGGCTGCACACAGGCTGTTGTAAGCATGAGTAATTTTGCAGGCTGAGAAAAGCAGATCTGCTCAGTGCCCTTTATTGATTTAAAACCGGTCAGCCTGTGTGAGGTCACACACAGCGGAGCTGAAGCTGCAGTCAGTGTGTGACTGCACACAAGCTGATCGGATTCAAATCAACGGCGCAGGGGCACTGAGCAGATCTGCTTCTCAGCCTACAAAATATACAGGCTGACAACAGACAATAACAGCCTGTGTGTCCATAGCCTAAAGGAAAACGGACACAGTTATGAAGTGTCAAACAGCAAATCTTTGTCAGTCTTTACAGTTATGCTATTTTTAAAAGCAAAAGTCTGTTCAGTGTCAGGTTATCACTCATTATGAGCACCCAGTGACTCATATGGGTAGCTACCTATAGCAGCTCATTATGAACACCCCCCCCCCCAAGACACAGTAGCTGATCATATTGCTACAATCATAAAAAAGGGCAACTGTTTTGTATGTTTATGCTTATGTAAAGCAGCCAAGACAGCCAAAAACTATATCCACTATTCTAAGAGATGGCTGCAGCTGCACAAAGAATTACTTCAAGGTATATCTATGCTCAAAAATGTCAATTAGCAAAGATTTTTTTATTTAAATTGCATTTTGCCATTTAGGTTGTAAGCTCTAAGAAGCATTGCCTTCTTTACCTACACTATTAGACTAGATTTATATGTAATTTGTATGTTTGGTGTGTACACCTTCAATTGTGCTTTGTTGTGGAATACATTGGGGCTTCCCACATGAAACAAACTGGAAACTGTTAGCAGATGATAATGAGAGTTAAACCACAAGCTGAGCACATGTTGAGCTGCATGTATCAAATAACAGGAGTGTGAAACATGCTATTATTTATTTATTTTTTACAGTTTTTGAAAATACAATAATGGTCGACCAACCTGCTCAGTAACTTGCTTAATTTGGTCTTCTCATATCAGAATTGCGTCTCATTTCTATGCCTCAGTAAACACTGAAAAAAAGGGAAACAAATAAAATATGTTAATTAATCTGATGCCAGTCCAGCATATCTGAATGTTTGGTTTCATATTTGCCAATGGTCAGATGGAATTGACAGTCTCCTGCAACATGCCCTGGGGTAAAGCCAAAAAATAACTAGCAGTCTGAAAGTTCAATTTGGAACGGCAGCATGACATTCCTAAAAGCCTTCTGAAATAGCTGCGCTTAACGACTTGTTTTCTTTGATCTAATCCTTTTACGGACTGAGAACATATCGTTGTGTCTAGGGTACTGAACTCACTAAGTGCATGCTGATGCTAAAAACATGGTCTCTGTAGGGAATAAAGAGCAACCTGTTTTTTATTGAAGTTCTTATTTATTTGTGTCTGTTTGCTTGTCTGCCTTTAGAACGATTTGTAAAGACATGTAAGCGTTTGGCCTCTAAATAGCCTTCCAAGGACAGTGAAAATTATACTTTAAGGGCAAAGCCAGACGTGAAGATTCAGGGAGATTTAGTCGCCCGACACTCATCACCTCTTCTTCTGGTGACTAATTTCCCTGAAAAGTCTTCCTAACGGCTAGTATGTAAATTGCCGGCAGGATGGCACTCATATCACTTTGTTTTCTGAACCAAGTTGCCTCATGAGGAAACTTTGGGTGACTTCGGAAAACTAATCGCTCCTAGTGTCATCCTGCCGGCGATGTAGATTCTAGCCGGAGGGAAGTCTTTTCAGCCGAAGAAGAGGCGATTTGTTGCTGGGCGACTAAATCTCCCCGAATCTTCTTGTCTGTGTCTGTCCTAGGTGAAACAAGCAGCCCAGGCCAACAAATAGACTGGCTGCCAGGGAAAAATAATATCTATGCAGATCTTTTGTTGGACACATATATCCTGCTAAGCGATTGTCAAGACTACCAATCCCTCACATTTGTATGTTATGCACACTGTAAGCATCCAATGAACCCATGTCTTTCCTCTATTTTGAATTTATTCTACTATTTCTATTCTATTTACATAACTGTGTATATGGGCTTAAATCATGAAAGCAAACAGGGGTTTTACTGGCTTATTTACATTTGCAAAGCACTAAGAACCAAGTAATACTTTCTGTATCTGCCATATTCCCTAGCTTCTGTCTTAAAGGAGAATTCAACCTCTAAATAAAAAATAAAAAAACCCTACCCTACACAGACCCCAACCCCTTCCTCTCCCCCAGCCTAGCTGCTAAATGCCCAAATATTTTTAGGGGCATTGGTCATGGTCTATGGTCATCTTAAAGGATAACTCAACCCCTTATTAAAAAAAAACCCTACCCTCCATAGATCGCCCCTCCCCCCCCAACCTAGCTGCTACCCCAGGTAAATGTCCCTAACTTTTTAATTACCCCTCGGTGCAGATTCAGGAATCCGAAATCTTCAGGAAGAGAGCAGCATACTGGCACAGGCACGGTTGGAGCAATTTTCTGGTTCACGGCAACTGCACATGTGCCTAAAGTCACAGATATTGCCAAAATGACATAAGAAAACCCTAAGATTTTTGAAGACAAGAAGATGGCTTCCATGAACTCCGATGCCCTGAATCTGCACCGAGGGGTAAGTAAAAAGTTAGGGACATTTACCCGGGGTAGCAGCTAGGTTGGGGGGGAGGGGCGATCTATGGAGCGTAGGGTTTTTTTTAATAAGGGGTTGAGTTATTCTTTAAGATGACCATAGGCACACTGATGATATTGTACAAAACTAATTTTCGTACAATATTCGGTGCGTGTATGGTGGAAGAGGAGCTGACCAATATCATCCGAAGACTTGAATATCGGTCTGCTCACCAATCAGACCTGTTGGGAAATTTTGATCTGGCGCCTTTGAAGGCACCTGAACATCACCCATTGTTGGTGCTGAAGCTTCAGATAGAGGTAGAATTCTATTGTTTCTACCTGTATCAAGGCCGGAACTAGGGATAGGCAGGGTAGGCAGAGAAGGCACGTGCCTAGGGCGCAAGGGTTGGGGGGCGCCCAGCACGTACCTTTAACTGTTGAATACCCGAGTCTGAAGTCCTAAGGGTGATGTGTCCCGTGCAGTGTCTGGCCTGGCCCTGACCTATATAGTATTGAAATGAACGGAAGACCTTTTCCAGGAAAGACTGTAATTGTAACATGTCTACAGCCACCTTTAAACTGACCATGAATGTACAGATCATTTGTAGGATTTCCTGCCTGGACTTTCCCAACCAATATCTTTGTTGTATGGGTCACTGATCAGATATGCAGGAACACTATTTGCCAATGAGCCATATCTGCCAGTGTATGGTGCATCAGTAGAGGATTAGGACCTGAAGCTCTTTTCATGTATGAACAGAACAATAGAAGGGAGGCCATGCTATGTAATGTATGTCAAGTAGTAAATGGCCCTTGGGCCAATCAATTGGATACCTATGGCGAGTACATTGCTACTTTTGTATTTAAAATAAAAAGTGAACGATGGTCTTAGGTGCAGTCCTAAATATTGCTGTCTAGCAGCACTGGGGTCCTAGGTGTGGTTAAAGCCAGGACACCGTTTGCAACAAGTTTATATGTTCTCCTTGCGCTTCTAGTGCAGTATTCTGCCTGATCAGTAAATAACTAGGTGGATCAAGTCGTTTCACATTTAAGTCAGAAGTGCAGTTGGAGATTTGAAGGTTTGAGACAGATTTGCAAACTGCAGTGTGTTTAAGGTCAGTATAAAAGCATCGCACAGGCAAGTCTCCAGCATGATCCTGCTTGTTCATCTGTATATAATCTGCAAAATATGCTCAAACACTTTATCTTTCATTAATGAAATGTCTTTATGTGACGCAGCCTTTCGACCCCATTACCCATTTACCATATCGGAAAGCCTTGATATTTGAATGTGTGGGAATGTAACATTTACACAAGGATTTTAATGGGGCAAAGGACTGAGCAGCCAGATTGAACAGAACATGACTAGCAGATGTTTCTGGATTAACTCAAAATATAATCGTCTTTAGCCCACTAGTCTGGATGAGCAGATTCAGACAAACAGGGCATTTCTGTTTATTTCTATGAATAAAGACTGTGCATAGTCTTGTATTTTTATTTCAATTTATATTGTAAGATTAGAGTAAAATATGACACAAGCAAGAAGGAAACAAAACATTATATTTATTATTTCTGTGACCATTTCTATTCTTTCTTGCTTTAGGGCTATGAAGAACATGTCACATTTCAATGCATTTTGGCTGGCTGAAGAGTGCCACAAACCACCTCCTCCCATTAATTAAGGCTAATGGCACAATGGGAACTTTCACCTCCACTCCCATTGCATAGAAAACAGCGGATTAAAATGCCCCTGTTTGTCTGTCACTGATTATAATGTTATTAGTCTGACCCACATGAAGCACAGACATGGGGACCTCTGTGCACAAATACTAAAGCATTTCCCTATTATTTGAAAGGAGAACTAAACCCTAAAAATGAATATGGCTGAAACTGCCATGTTTTATTTACTGCACTTATTGTGCCAGCCTAAAGTTTCAACTTCTCAATAGCAGCAGTGATTCAGGTTTTCAAACTTGTCAAAGGGGGTCACCATCTTGGAAAGTGTCTGCGACACTC
>CM044431.1:149470853-149499719 GCA_024363595.1 Xenopus borealis
GTGGCCCAAGCCTGTAAGTCGTCGGCGGGATGGAACTCGGAGCGATTTCATGAGGAAACCTCAGAACTAAGTGCTCAGAGTGCCATCCTGCCGGCGCTTTACATTTTAGGCTTCATCCAAGTGAGCAGATTCTGGGAGATTAGTCACCCCAGTGACAAATCGCCTCTTCTTCTCCCCAAACTTCCTTCTCCCTGCCCTCCGCCAGCTCTAACAAAAATCGCCTGCGGCAATTCACAAGTCTTAAGTCGCCTGAAGCTGCCTCACGAGGAAACTTTGGGTGACTTTAGAAAACGAAACGCTGCATGTGAATTGTCTCAAGGCGATTTTCATGTTAGCCAGCGGAGGGCAGGGAGAAGGCAGTACAGGGAGATGGTCACCCCGAAGAAGAGGCGATTTGTCGCTGGATCGACTAATCTCCCCGAATCTGCTGTTATGGATGAAGCCTTACCCAGTGGGAAGGCAGTGCAGAGAGATTAGTTGCCCCAAAGTAGAGGAGATTTGTTGCAGGGCGACTAATCTCCCCAAATCTGCCCATATCTTGGAAAATATGTTTTACCCCTCATGTGTGCGGCACTTGGATGAGGGGTAAAAGGTTTACAAGATTATGAAGCAAGTTCAGTTGATTTAAACTTATAGCTGATAGTGTATAATCCTTCCTGTAAACTTTCAGCCATTTGACAAAAATGTCCAATAGCTGCTGGATATAAAGTGCAAGAGAGGGCAGTAAATAGTGATGCACTGGGGGGAGGAGACAGAAGTCTGGGACACAACACAAAGCTTTAGGGGAGGGTGGGGGGAAGCAATAGTGCATGGGAATAGAAAGGCAAATGGGCAGTGAGAGGTGGTGGAACAGCGAGGTCCCACTGGTTCATTTAAACAAGAGGGAGTGGGCGCTGGAAGGAACCAGGCAAATGCACGATTATATAGTGAAACACACTAGTGCAAATCCACACCTAGCTAACATGTCAGCACTCCATGCTCCGTGTAACAGACAGAAAGAATACATGGCGCGACAGCACAGCAGTCTAGGCAGTATGATGTGTGTTTATGCAGCAAGTTGTAGTTCGCTAAGAAACCAGGGAACAGGCGAGCCATCTCCCCGCACTGCGTCCCTAGCTCACTACACAGGAACTTGCCACAGAATGGAGAATAAGACTAGCTCCTTACCTGTCCTGCTGCAGCTCCCCAGCACGGGCTCAGCGAGGGGAATGTGTGGAGTTGCTACAGCAGCCCTCCCGCCCGGTGCTCTACTCGCTAGCAGGTTCCCTAATGATCACAGAGCCGCACTGGCTGCCAGTGAGGGGGGGGGGGAGACTGCAAAACTGGGGGAGGGGATGTAACTGGAGCTGGAGAGAAGGAGGAGGAAAAAAGGAAAAATTGGATCGCCTGTAGAAAGTGCTATGTCGCCTACCTGCCTGCCCTCCTCACTGGCACACTGCTGCTTCGCCTCACCCATTCCATTCTCGGTTATCACGTCATACACACAGCATCATTTTTTTTATTATTAAAGTGGAGATAAAAAGGGCAATCGGACTTGGAGAAATGTTCTAGGATTGTCCGCTGGCGTCTGCAGAACATTTTCCGGCAAAGTCATCAAGCGAGCTGTTTGTTTGTATACTTTAGTCTGTATACAGATTTGTAGGACATTTATTTTAGTGGAAAAGACCAGAATGTCACTGGCAGCTTCCATGATTGTATTACTGGGTGGTGGTGGTGGGGGGGACTGGGATTCGAAATAGGCCCTGCCATGCCTGTTACACAGAGGCCCAAACAGCCCCCACCAGCCCACTTAATACAGCGGCTCTCTGCCAGAATCCACAGATTGCCAACCGGGGGTGAGGGGCGATAGGGTTGGCACCTTTTCTTGAAAAAAATCCCAACCTTCCTATATATTTATCTTTTTTTCCTATTAATAACATTCGGATCAAAAATACCGGCCAGGCCAGTAAAATACTAGTCAGGTGGCAACTGGCAACCCTGGGGGGGGGGGGCATGATGGGGATGCAATTACAAATTTAACAGCATTAAACTTAATTTGATCGGCTCAACTTTCAGTATGTTATAGAAAACATTTTTTTTTCTTTTTATAGTTTAGGTTATTTTCCTTCTTCTGATTGTTACCAGCTTTCAAATGGGTGTCACTTGCCCTATCTAAAAACAATTAAGGCTAAACATTTATAGTTATTGCTACTTTTTATTTCTAATCAGGCCCTTTTCTTATTCCCAGTCTCTTATTCAAATCAATGCATGGTTGCTAGGGTAATTTGGACCCTACCAACCAGATTGTTGTAATTGCTAAATAAAAAAAATATAACTTTCAATATTAAAAAATGAAAACAAATTGCAAATTATCTCAGAATATCACTTTATACATCATACGTTAAGTTAATTTAAAGGTGAACAATCCAGCCTTTCAGTTTTTTATTCTCCGGTCTGCTCCAACCATAACTCACCCTCCACTCATCCACACATTCGCCTGACACTTTTAATCAATGCTCTTTTCACTTTTACATCATGACCCACCCACAATATGTATCAACAATGTTTGACAATCTTTTTATTAATACAGATAAAGTGTTTTACTGTTTTTTTTTTTTTGTGATGTTTGAATATGTCTCCATGTTTGTAGTAGTTTGTGCAGTAGCCACATGCATCATTTACAGAGTGTGGGGTGGGTACAAACTGCGATATTCTTTTTACATTTGCACCTTCACCTGCACTTTGTCCCATTGCTCTATGTCTGTGTACTCCAGCCCTGTAATACCCCATAAAAACAGCACTGCTAACATTCCACGGTGGTGTATTCATGAGGGATGGGCTGAGAGAGGATATAGCCAGCCATTTTGCACCCTTTAGCAATAGCAGCCTTCATCTTTGCAAATTACCCCTTTGGTATACTCCTTGGATAAAGAAAATTAAAAAGGTAAAACTAAATGAAAGTATGGATAACTATTATATATATATATATATATATATATATGTAATTCCTCCACACTGCAGTGTCCTTCCAGTACAATTATAATACAGCTATAATACTGTGGGGAAAGTGGATTCAATGTTAAATTTATTATAAAAAAAAGTTTGTGGATAAAGTGTCAATAGGTCCTCAATAGCTTACAATTTAAAAATAAATTTGTGAGAATATATTAGATTACAAATTATGAGAGAAAAGGCAGTTTGGATACTTGGCAAGGACAGATAGCCTAGTGATATATAAGGAAGCCCAGAGGAACAGAGGAGAAATTAAATGGTTCTAATTACAAATTGAAAAAAAAAAATCAAATATTGTGGACAGACGCTTTATTTTAAATAATGTATGTGAAGATAGGTATTTAAAAGAGTTCTATGTATTTGAAAGATTTCACTTGCAACCTAGCAAAGACTATGGAAAACCGCAGGGAGCTTGACTGGAGTATAGCACTATAGCCTGCGGACTCCCCTTAGATCTATGTATTTATAACAAAGAGTAGAATTATCTGTTAGGTTTGTAAAATTTTAGAAATTCCTTCTTTGGAGATAAATCAGTGTTCACAATACATGAAATGGAAAAAATTTTTGCTCATAAGATTCTTGCATTAGATTCTTGGTAAGTGCTGAGATGGCTGAATATAAATATTCCTTGAAAACGCTGCAAAGGTTAGCAGTTTTTTAAGAACAGCATGTCTGCAAAATATATAATAGTGTTCAGAAAATGCTGTTATTGTGAGCTTCTGCAGTTATCCCTCAGAGGTATCCAGGCCATCAGAATTTAAGGAAATTCTGTTGGTATAGTAATGGCATAGCACAGGGTCATGTTAATTATGAATCCATCCTAATTTAATTTACATTAATAGCCTGCATCCAATCTGTGTAATTAAGGTTAGCTATATGCAGAATTCTAATTATAGATGGAGCAGATGAGATCACAATGGGTGAGTATATAGCGATAAATGTCCTGCCATCCCAGAAAAATACAAAAAAAGATGAATGAAGGCATTGTAAAACTAGATATTTAGGAAGTGTAGAACAGTGGTATTGGCCATCAGTTAAACTGATATGGAAAAAGAGGCCACACAGGCAGCAACATTACACTTAACGTCAAATCCTGTTGCAGTTTTAGTGAGAAGATACAAGTGAAACCTGTGTTTTCTGACTATCAGCTGCTTGCTAGACAGGGTCATCAAGGCACCACTAATGAAAGCCCAGGAATGCCTACTATGCACTGCTTATGCAGCAACTGGATCTGCACCCTTAGCATTTAACTTGTGATTTGCTGGCTGGCAGGTGCAACTTGATACCAACAGAGTGATTATATATTTTGCTTGCATTAAACTGTATGTTTGGTAACCGTGATAGCTAATATACAACTGCCAAAGGGTAGTTGTTATCTTCTATTTATTTCCATTTATTGAGGCACTATAAATGTATATAAATATTACAAATAAGAAAGAAATTCTACCCTCAGTTTGCTAGTCAGTAATTCTGCCCTATACTGCAAGTGCAAAGTTCTAAATGACAAACACATTTAAATCACAGTTTTTTATCCACAATTCAGTACTTTTTCACAGAATTCCAATATAATGGGAGCACCCACAAAATAGTGCCATAATTAGTATATCACATTAGTAAATGATACAATGTGCAAGCATGTTTAGGTGCCACACTCGTATAGCTTCTAGGCCCCCCTCGTGTCTATGTCCCTTTCCCAAAATTAAGTGTTTTTTTGAAAGAGATTGAACTAGCTCAGTGGTGCAAGCTTGAAGGAAGCTTCAGTTTTTGCTTGGCTTTGTTACACCCTATTGTGTGAATATATATTTTAATTCTTCCCATTCTTTCAACAGCATTACAGTGTAACCTGTCCCTTAGATCTGTATACTTACTGCTGTCTTATCTCTACATTGGCAATAAACAGCCTCATTCAACATGAGTTCAATGAATAGTGATTGTCCCAAAAATATTTTTTGCATATTATTTTGGTTTTTGATGGTTTATGTTATTTCTTTCTAAAACAATGTTACAGTGAAACTTAAAGTATTTTTAATTTTACCTTACCTGGCTCTTAAATTCAAGAGTGGAAAGAGAAGGCAATTGATTAACTACCAACCAGGTAACCCAACTGTATAGTAAACTCATATTAATCCAAAAGGCTGCAGGCAGAAGAAGGAAAGCAATTTTTTTGTAATACATATCTCTGTTGCATTAAGGCATGTTGTGCAAAAAAACAAAACAGAGACTGTTAGGGGCATATTTATCAATGGTCGAATTTCGAATTGAAAAAAATTTCATTAGGTGAATATTATGTGAAGTAAAATCCTTTGAATTCGAATAATGGTCGAACGATCGAATAGGAAAAATTATAAATTTGAATATTTGATGGTCGAATTTGCCCAATTTGCATATTCAAAGATTCGAATTTGAATCTTTTTGAAATTCGATCGAACTTCGAATTCTTCATGTGAATCTAGTAAATCTGCCCCTTAATGTGGCAAACTTTGGCAAATTCATCGCTGGTCTGGCCAGGCCTACGGTCACTTACATCTGATTCATTTTTCATTAAGAATTCTAATATTCCATTATCACTTTTTATTATAAACTATCGGGATCAATACTAAGTTATGAATGGTGGGGCCTACAACAAGAAGTTGGCCACTGCTCCTCTATGAACTAAAAGCAAAAGGGAAAACTGTGGGGCTGTAACATTTTAAAATTTAAAACTTCCATATTATCAGTTTTCTAAATACATTGGGAGGAGATTAGAGGTTGTAAGGGTTACTAAAATAATTCATTCAATAGTGTTTTATAAGTAAGATTAAAAACTTTTAAAAAATATTAGGACAGCATATATTTTGAGCATATGTTCAAGTTATTGTCCTTATGTTGAAGAAAGCAGCCATTCTTTGTCTCTGTCTGATTGCCGGAAGGAAGACCCTGTAATGCAACATGTAATATGTCAAATTTTAAATAATAATGACAAGGCAATTGCAAAGGATTTAAAAGACCAGCAAATTTATACAACAGGGAAGGAACTGTAAATGGGGCTTTAATGGTGCTTTATGGAAGTGGCCAGTCAACAATTTAATAAAGGTTCCTGTCTACAAAACCAGACATGAATAATGAGTAATTATTAGCAATCTGGAAGCAATTTATGCTTTAACACAAAGAAAAGAAGTAGAAGGAAGGAAATAATATAGTTTTTGTTCTAAGTTAAATTGGGGGATGTTCGAAAATGTTTTTTGCAACTTCTGAAAACATCCAATGCTCTTAGATCATACTATTCTTTTTACACAGCTCTTTGTTCAAACATACTAACCAAAAGGATAGAAAGCCTTGTACACAAAATCATAATAAATACAAAAATTGTCTTTAGTCCCCAATTTGCTGTAAAGTTGAACATTAGTGCCAATGGTTTCATCTTTTCCTCCTAGTTTCTTAAAGGAGACGGAAAGGCTAAAAGTAAGTAAGCTTTATCAGAAAGGTCTTTAAAAATACACCAGTAAACCCTCAAAGTAGTGCTGCTCTGAATACTCTTCAAAAGAAACACTGCATTTCTGTCCTTTTAGGGGTCCCCAACTTATATTTACCAATGAGCCACACTGAAATGAAAAAGAGTTGGGAAGCAAAACAAGCATGAAAAAGGTTCCAAGGGGGTGCCAAGTAAGAATATTGATTGACTATTTGGTAGTTCCTATGTGGACTGACAGCCTACAGGAGACTCTGTTTGGCAGTACAACTGTTTTTAATGCAACCAAAACTTGCCTCCAAGTAAGGAATTAAAAAAAAAAACCCCTGTTTTCAGGCCATTGGGAACAACATCCAAGGGGATGGTGAGCAACATGTTGTACTCGTGGGCTTCTGTATCAGACTTATTAAACCTCCAGGACTTCGACTTGAGCATGCTTAGTTGCTCCTTTCACCCTCCCTTTTCCCTCCTCCCCTCCCTGCTGTAATCTGAGCCCAGAGCTATGAGTGATCAGGGAGAGACTCTGGCAGGAAGTGATGTCAAACCAAGCTAATATGGCAGCTGCTATACTAAACAAACAGAGCTATTTACTCTAGTATGGTAAAGCATTCTACAGAATAAATATAGCATTCTAGTTCGCATGATTGTGGTTAACATATTGGCAGTAAACTGTCTTGGTAGCTTTCCTTTTCCTTTACATAATCCTCTATTTATTAATGTACATGGCTAATAACATGAGTATATGATTCCCAACAAATTCAAAAGCACAAATTGTGTGGTTCTTACACCTAGGTGCTACAATAAGGTATAGCTATTAGTGCATACTAAAGTCAGGACAGGAATGGATTGGTGTTTTCTCCACTGGTGTATAAAACATTGAATGAGACATTAGCTTTACAGATACAGTATATGCCAGTGCACACTATAATAAGCATGGGATTTTAAAGTTGTGCTAGTGGATTTTTATATGAAGCAACATACTAAATGCATCACGTGAAATGTCTGAAAATCTCCCTTTGTGCTATCCACCTAAGGATCAATTCTTTCCTTTAAAATGGTTGTTGTTATTTATAAAACTCTAACTATTCTGCAGCTCTGTATTGAAATACTAGTTGTCCTTGTTTTGATTGATTTTGTAGTTACTTAAAATTCACAGATGCCCTTGCTTTACCTGAAACATTTTTTAAATTGCTCTTTGTATAAGAAAGAATGACAAGCTCTGGACTAAAGAACCCTTTGACAGCAAATAACAATGTCTGTGCATTGTTTTACATATATGTACTTAACTGTGGAACTGAATATTAACACGCTTGGTTTACAGGCTCGTGGCCCAGATTTCTCTGGAAACCTAGCAACACCCTTAGTGTCAAATACGAATAGCTGAAGGAAAAAGAATGCACTACTCCCCTCTCTCTGCTCTTTTTCCCCTGTATACACATAAACGACAGAAAAACTGTATCTCATTTACATAAGCATTAGCAGGGTGGGGAGACTGGGTCTCTGTTTCTGCTTTCCTTTATTTTTATGAATTTTTGCTTAAAGCTGACAATCAGAGGCAAAATGTTGTCACAGAGAAGCATACTATGTGGCGTGGGCTCTACTAGTCTGGGCTCTGCTGGAGGATGCATGTTTTTTTTTTCAAAAATGCATCAGTTAATAATGCTACTCATGCAGAATTCTGCACTGAAATACATTTCTCAAAACAGACTTTTTAAATTTAATTTTGAAATCTGACATGGGGCTAGACATATTGTCAGTTTCCTAGCTGCCCCCAGTCATGTTACTTGTGCTCTGATAAACTTCAGTCACTCTTTACTGCTGTACTGCAAGTTGGAGTGATATCACCCCCTCCCTTCCCTCCCCAGCAGCCTAACAACAGGACAATGGGAAGGTAACCAGACAGTAGCTACCTAACACAAGATTACAGCTGCCTGGTAGATCTAGGAACAGTAGTAAAAAGCCAAGTCCAACTGAGACACATTCAGTTAGATTGAGTTGGAAAAACAACAGCCTGCCAGAAAGCAGTTCCATCTTAAAGTGCTGCCTCTTTCTGAAAGCACATGACCAGGCAAAATGACCTGAGATGGCTGCCTACATGCCAATATTATAAATTTATAAAAAATACACTTGCTGGTTCAGAAATGACATTTTACATGGTAGAAATAATTATTTGCAGTGTAAACAGTGTAATTTGGAAATAAAAACTACATAATGACAGAATCCCTTTAAGAAGGTTATTGTAAAAACAAATTTGTGAATCATACTTTACAGTAATGGGAAAGGAAGCTTAAAGTAAGTGCAGTATGCAAAGTGCAAATTGCCAGTTTTTTTACTCATAAAGCAGCATGTTTTCTCTACTTCCAGTGTGATTGTGACCACACTCCAAGTTGCATCTACTGCAAGTGTACGCAATGTGTCAGAACAGACACAACTGCATTTTGACACAAATGTGATGCAAATTGCATCTAGCATTTTCAGAGTGGGGGTTTGTCACTTCCAGCCATTAGTATCTAATTCACAGGCCGCAAGTCTGGTGCTCCTGTTGATACAACTGCTAGGACCAGGGCCCAAATTCACTAAAGTGTGAAGCGCCTAACGCTAGCGCTAATTCGCCAGCGTGGCGTAATTTTGCAACTTCTGAAATTCACTAACACCGACTTTGGCGAATTTTCGCTAGCGAAGTAGATAGACTTGCGCAACTTCGCACCTTTACGCCAGGCAAAGTTGCACACTGACAAAGGATCGCAATTACGCAAATTCACTAAGATCAAAATTTTCCTGAACGCTACCACTTACGCTAGACTTTACTTCGCCTGGTCAGACCAGGTGAAGTTCAATACAATAGATAGGAGTTTGAAAAAAGAAATGGAAAATTTTTCTAAGTAGTCTGAAAAAGATGTTTTTTTTTGGGGGGGGGTTACCCTCCTTCCCCCCTACATTTCCTAACATATGGCAACACAACTATATAGGGGGCACTTGTAGGGCAATAGGACAACTTTATTTTATTTATTTAAGGTTTCCTGGGCTTGTGTAATGTAATGTAGTGGCTGTAACATATGCTTCTATTATACCCTTAAGTTCCCGCCATATGCAAATTAGGCATCGCTAGCGTAACTTGCACTTTGCCTGGCGAAGTAACACTAGCGCAACTACGCTACCGTTAGCCGACCTGAGCGTAACTTCGCACTTTAGTCAATTTGCGTAGTGCTGTGAAAATTTGCCTGGCGAATGCTAGCGAACCCAACGCTAGCGAATTTTTGGATCTTAGTGAATTTCCCCCCATGTGTCAACTAAACCCTAAATGGGTCACTAAAATAACTACAATGAAAAGAAACATCATTAATTCTTAAATCAGTTTTAACTTAATGAACCTGATATAACCAAAGCTGCTCTTGGTGCCAAAATCTAGTGAGTAGTCTCACTGACTGTTTTACTAATTTGTAGGTGTCAGATGCATAGGCGTGGGCAACTTTTTGCACAGCAGTGAAGCATCATAGTCTACAGCAGTCAAAACAGCTGTTTGAAACAGGATGTTTGGCTGTTCAATTAACCTGTGTACTGTGAAAGATTATGTAACTTCTCTTTTGGGCAGCTTTTTGTAGATCCTGTAGGAGTGCCAGTTGAGGTGTCAAATGCCCCAGGTTTCATCCCTGCCTGAATTTGGGATAGGCAGAAGGGTCATGTGTATAGATCACAAAGATGGGGGGGTGCTAAGACCCCATGCACATGCCTCGTCCAACTGCTTGGGGCTCATTTATAAATTCTGTGAAAATTTGCACCTGGGCAGAAACCCATAGTAACCAGTGACTTTTTTTCAGCCACCTGCAGGTTGAGCAGTGAAAGCAAACATTTGGTTGGCATGGCAACTTTGCCCATTGTTTATAAATGAGCCCCTTTGACTATGCACATTGCATTAATAGTTGCAGTGAGTGTCACAGAGTTGGCATGTCTGTACGAAGTGGGAGAACTGAGTTGCACAGTAGAGTGCATTTGGGGATGGTGATTAGAGAGTTACTGTCCTTGCCCAGCTCTGTATATAATGGTTTATATTTATAGGCGTGATGTTGTATGTGACCATTCCATTCATCAGAAAAAGATGGGTTCGCCCTTATTGTACTTTTTGGTGCAGAATCTCCATAGAATTACATTCCAGAACAGTGGAATAGATGCTACCCATTCTTGGAGAAGATACTGAGATTACTGGTGCCATCACACTGCCCTAAAAATGCTTTAGACTTTGAACCAGTCAGTACTTGCTTATACTAAGAAATATGGGGAAAATGCTTGTTCTTGTATAGAAATGAAACTTGGAAGAAATGAAACCCTGTTTGGAAGGCTGGTTTTCTTGTTTTCACTTCTGTTCAAGGAGCAGAGTCTGGATCCTGAATTTGCTGACAAATTGTACATTTTTCTGCAGCTCTGATATGCTTTTTGACATTAAGAAATTGAAATAATATATTTCTAAAAGCAGCACATAGGTCATGCATACTAAGGGGCTGATTAATAATTTGTCTGTAATTTTTTGAAACCAAGCAATAATGAGAATTACTACTCCTACCTCCTAGATTTTTTTCCATGATTAATTATATCTTACCCACAGGGACGTTTCAGGGGCAGTAGCCCCGATGCCGCCCCCCTCCCGATCCGCGCTTCTATCTTCTAGCGTCAGATCGGGTGGAGGAGGGGCCGCATCGCTAGTGCAGCGAGCGCTGTTGCGATTGCTGCACTAGAAGAGCCGAATTTTCGTTTTAAAAAAATGGAAATTCGGCTCTTAATGTTACTCAGTTATTTTGCACAGCCATTCTATTTACCCAGTCTTTACTTTTATACTGAACAATTCCTTTAAGCTCATTTAAAAATCTCAACTGTCAATCAAATATTGTCTGCCACTCCTCTATGCCTAAAGCATAGAGGTGGGGCAGATACAGTAAGTAGTTTCACTTTCCATTCAGCACTTCCTAGATGCCACTGCTCCCCACACATTCCCCCATTTAATTGTGTAGCCAGGACATGGAGATAGACATTGGGTCCCCCATTCTGGTGCACAAACAAGATTCTGAGATGATGCAAGGCTTGCCTTAATAACAGTGTCCACAAAATGGCTCCTGCCTGCTTGCTAGAATTATGAATTCCAGACTGAAGAAAACAAGATTAAAATAATTTATATAGTGTAATTAATGTTCATTTTGCTTGACTAATGTGATAAAATAGGATTTTGAATATTTTTTTGGGGTGACGGGGTCCACTATACCCCCAAATTGAATACTTGAGCAACAGATAGTTTATATCAAATTAAGGGGCATATTAAAGAATCTTACCAAACTGGTATATATAAGTAAATATTGCCCTTTTACATCTCTTGCCTTGAACCCCCATTTGGTGATGGTCTGTGTGCTGCCTCAGAGATCACCTGACCAGAAATATTTAAACTAACTGTAACAGGAAGAAGTGTGGAAGCAAAAGACACAACTCTGTCTGTTAATTGGCTCATGTGACCTAACTTTATAGTTTGTTTGGTATGTTTGTGTGCACCATTGAATCCTAGGATCCCAGGAGGCTGTCATTATTTTTTAAAATGGTTATTTTCTATTTAGGATTACCCAATGGCACATGCTACTAAAAATTATGAAAATGGTTTATTTACATGAAGCTTTATGCAATATCTTTTTATAGAGAGCTACATTGTTTTCCTTTAATGGCATACCAACTCACATAGGGAAAACAGAGACAAAGAGCTATTATTGATATCAATTTTGGACAACACAGCAACAGTAAACTGCAATACACTTTTCAAACCATTTTAAAATTTGTATTTCGGTATTGTATTGCAATTTGAGAAATTCATAAGAAATTTTTTTTTTTTAATTCCAGCTATCTGAACTAGTTTTTTTGATATTTAGTAATCAAAACATTAAAAAAAATATAGATGAAAACAGTCAGCAGCTAAGACCTGTCAAATTTCTGTTAATAAGTAAGCGGGAAGTGTATTTTACAGATTCTAGCTATTTTATTTCTTGTGATTTTTTTTAAACAGTGAATTATAACAATGAATTTAAAACAATTTGAATTTTGTGATCAAAGTGATTGCATTTATAGTTGTTCATGTATATACTAGCATCAATTTTAATTGTTTTTTTTTCTGCAAATTTGAAAAACTGATTTATGAGCCTCGCCGTGTTTCTAACTATGCTGTATTATTACAATGGAAAACTGGATGTGTACACCTTGTTTCTGAACCTCCATAGAAGGTTTATGTACATTGAGTCACTGTTCCCATAAATGTTTTATAGGCCCAGCAGGTTTATAATAATTTGTATACTATATTTATTTTTATATTTCTTCCAAAGCTATTTTAGGTGTCCTAGGCAACCTGGCCAGTCTTAGCACCCAAAAGGCGTGCACGAGCGCATGCGTGAAAAGATGTGCATGCTCAAAAATTGTGTTCATTTGCGAAAATGCTGCACGCAAGGCAGCCAGCAGGGACCGGACTAGGGGGTAGGTTACAAGAAAGGTGTGTGCCTGGCGTCCCTCGAGCTTTGTGCTTTAGGCTTGTGCCTACTCTGCCTACCCATTGGCCCAGCCCTGCTTCAATCAAACAGTTTTTAAAAACTCCCATGAATTCGAAATTCAACCCTTGATAAATCTGCCCCTTGGAGTCAAATATACAAACACACATATTTCTGTCAAATTTCATCAGAACCGTCCATTGATTTTAGTCTATAAATAATTATGAAAAAGGCAACATGATAATTTGTACTTCACAGTAATACAGGGAAGTTGCGTGCTACAGTAAAGGGAACAAGGAAATGAAAAAGCGATGTGTGTTTAATGTTAGAACAAGAAAATAAGTATCTCGGTGGAAATGCTACCACCAACTCTAATGTATTGAAAGTTAAAACTATATATACTGAGGTCACAGCCTGTGTCGATATTGAAAGGAAGTTGAGCAGGTGTGTGGTTTATGGTCAGGGCCACAATCTATAAATTGCAGTTTAAAAGTAGAGTGTAACTTGCCTAAATGTCACAAAGTTTAATCAAGAAAATGGAAACATTTAGGTATTTTTATATTACGTAACCAGCTTATTTGTGCAGGTCTGTTATGAGGAAACCCGTTACCCAGAAAGCTCTGCATTATGGAATGGCAATCTCTCATAGGCTTTATTTTAATCACATTTAAAAAAAGGTTTTTTTTTTCCACAAAAAAAGCTTTAAAGGGAGAAAAGGCACAGGATTAGCTCTGTAGTATACAATGGGATTCTTCAGAACAAATCTATTATCTACTGTGCATCCTATGCACAACAGCTTGTTTATTTAAATAGTAGTAGTATTTCTGAAGTAAATATACCAGTTTTACCAATGAAGAGCAACAGCACATTACAGTATATTGTCATTCCTTTAAAAACATACTCGCTGAATTGAGTTTTTTCCATTCAAACCGTTAGTTTTTATTTGAGGCATAAAAAACTCTAAATTCGACCTTTGCTTAGTAACCCCCTTAATGTATGGAAAGCCAAATTATGGGAAGAGCCCTTATCCGGAAAATCACAAGTCCCAAGCATTCTGGATAACAGGTCCCATTCTCCCTTTTTATAAAATCCAATAGTAATTTCAGTGAAATTTCAAGTGAAGGTAGTGGCATCATAAACTCATGCCTTTATTAATTTATGCTATATTAAAATGTAAACAGTAATCACTATAGTGTCATAATATAATGAAATACTTATAATACAATGTAATTTTTTTTTTTATCAAAAAACATTTTTTTAAATCTATAAGCCCCTATTAAAAGTGTAGTTCACCCACAAGTTTAAGTGTGCACAGTACATTGGACCTGCAACCCATGACTACATAGCTATATAATACTATATTAACAGTTATTTTAAGGGAGAAGGAATTCCAGGGATTCTTCCATTGAGCACCATGGTGTCAGGGCCCGGAGGCTCAGAAGAGGTTTGTGGACCAAGGAGGAAGCAAGTCCAGCACAGTTCGAGGTATCCGAAGGGTTAAACAGAAGAGTGGTCAAAGTTCAGGCAAAAAGGTCTGTCCAGCCACAGAAGGTTCAGTAGTCAAAAGGCAGGCCAAAGTCAATAACAGGAATCCAAAACAGAATAAAGCACACCCAGGAACTCACTAAGTAAGACCTATACTAGGGCAAGGTCTGCTACAAAATGGCGACTATATATATACACACACACTTTGGTGCCAAAACAGGCGCGATGACGCCATCACACAGGCGTGCTGACGTTTAGACGCTGGCGACTACTTTGGCACTGGCGACCAATCTGACGCTGGCGAATAAGCGCCGACAACTTGTTCTGGTGCAAGTTTGATGTCATTGACCTGCATCCAGGAGAAACGGAGGGAAGATTGCCGCCATCTTGAGACGCCAGGTAAGCCTTCCTTACACATGGAGCAATTGTCTTCTGATTTCTTCTGTCCAGTGCCGGGCCAAGTTGGTCGGGAGCCCTAGGTTACCTGGCCGACTAAGTAGCCCACCTGCGCGCGCTCGCACATGTGCACAGGAGCATAGTAAGCACTAATGCACATGCACCTGTCATGCTCCTGCAGATGGAGCAGCAGGTTCTAGACGCCATGGTCCAAACTAGGGGAAGGTGTCAGAAGAGGTACGTGCCTGGCACCCCTCTACCTTTGCACCCTAGGCACGTGCCTCTTCTGCCTACCCATAGTTCCACCCCTGCTGCTGTCTTCAAGTTTCCCGGGGCAGATGGATGTGCAGTAGAAAGAAATAGCAGACTGGTGGAAGTATACTGGCCCATGGGTGTCAGGTAAGTACATGCGATTAATTGGGGTGCCGAACTTTTGGTACCCCCAAGTTTCTCCTTTTAAGTTAGTATAATATTATACAGCTATCTAGTCATTGGTTGCAGGTCCAATGTACTGTGCACACTTGAAATATAAGTATTCAAGAATCACTCCAATCCAGGCGTTGTAAAAACTAAAAAAGTATTTATTATGACTTGGGCATGAGCTCAGCCTTTACGTGCTTTGTGCTATTCTTAGCAGTCATACTACAATGCCTGTATTGGAGTGATCCTTGAGAATAAGTGCTATTTATTTAAGTGTGTATGGTTTATCCACCTTCTTTTGCTGTAGGCTTAGGGTAGTGTCCTGGGCCATCCATTTTACTGGTAATTTTCTCAACCTTCACAGCTATATCTTGGAATATTACATGAATAGGCAGGTCCACTTTACCCTAGCAACCAGTGTCTAGAATGAGAGACAGGAAGATGAACCGGAGTGGGCTGAAATAGGCTTAAAAAAGTAACACTAACATGGTAGCCTCACAGATCAATATTTTTTTGACTGCTTGGGTGAGCGACCCCCATTTTAAAGCAGGATAGATAAGCAAATAATTCCAAAAACCAATGTAAAGGGGTTGTTCACCTTCAATGTCCAAATCTTATGAAACCACTAACAATGCTCTCATTGTGTTAGACAATCCATTTTCCATCAAAAAAAGTAAAACGGTCATTGTAAAAGCTAGTTTATATACCATTTAAATCTGTCCTCTTCTCTCTCTGATCGGTTTTCTGAATAATGGGAGTGGTCTGTTTTATACCTGCACTACCTATGTGCTTACATCATCACTCCCAGGCTTTGACCTTACTTGTTTCCTATTGGACATTGATACTGCCCTCCCTTTGTAATTCATTGGTTGCTAGTGCACTTGTAAGCCGTCACATAAATTCAAAGGCCATTGGTTAATTCTTCCTAAGGAAACTACAGTTGGGGAATGTCTCCCCTGCATTGGCTGCTATCTTGTGTGCATTACTTGAGTCTGGCATAGGTATAAAGGCCCAGCATATCCCAAATCTAACACATTTTACTATGCAAATCAGCATATACATTAAGCACATCTTTTTATGTATTTGGCCCCATTTGAAAGTCTCTGTCCCCAAACATAAACATCCCAGCCTTGTAGCAAACAAGCACACAGCCATGCACATAGGGGTTTCACCTGGCTGCTATTTTACCCACCAGTAGGGTTGCCACCTTTCCCTGTGGCTGAAGCCGGACAGGGGGGCGGGCCCGTGACGTCACGGGGCGGCGCTATGATGGTGCAATTGCCGATTGGCCGATCGCGGCGTCAATCAAGCTAATCCCGCCCGGTTTTTCTTATTTGGAAAACCGGGCAGGAAGCATTGACCCGGGCAGCCCTTCAAAATACCGGGTTGTCCGGGTCAAAACCGGACAGGTGGCAACCCTACCCACCAGCCAGTAAAAGTGATGCATGTTGCCAATGTTATAAAAAGGGCAAAAATATAAACATCGGAAGGCCAGTATTTTTTCCAACTTTGCAATTTCAGCCATTTGGTTGCTAGGGTCCAAATTACCCTAGCAACCATGCATTGATTTGAATAAGAGACTGGAATATGAATAGAAGGGTGCTTAAATAGAAAGACAAGTAGTATGGTGGCAATAACAATAAATGTGTAGCCTTACAGAACTTCTATTTTTTAGATGGAAAGCTGGAAAGAGTCAGAAGGCAGAATAGAAGTAAAATACTATAAAAAAAAATGCAGACCAATTGAAATGTTGCATTTTATCCTATCAGAGGGTAATTGTTGTGTTTGGTAGCCGAGGGTGAGGAGAGTATAACAGTGCTTTATTAGCAGGTCATGCAGCCATTACATAACAGCATTAAGTCTTACTTTCACTTTCAAGTTGTACAGAAATGCACAGTGCCACCTGCAGGCCATTTGTATAAACACCACAGTAATCAAAACAGCAAGTGGATCAGATGCGTGTGGATGTGCATGCTTATTGGGGTTTTCAGTCTGATTGACTCATAAGACACTTTTCTCCTTGCTTGCAGGCTATAATTAATCCTTATTGAAAGCAAAACCAGCCTATTGGATTTGTTTAATGGTTACATGATTTTCTAGTAGTCTTAAGGTATGAAGATCTAAATCAGGGATCTGCAACCTTGGCTCTCCAGCTGTTAAGGAACTACAAGTCCCACAATGCAATGAAGGAGTCTGTCATGATTCATAAAGGCAAATGCATTGTGGGACTTGTAGTTCCTTAACATCTGGAGAGCCAAGGTTGCAGATCCCTGATCTAAATTATGGAAAGACCAGTTATCCGAACCCCCCCAGGTCCCAAGCATTCTGTATAATAGGTCCCATACCTGTACTAATAACACAGTAGCTTGTACTTGGGTTTATTTAATGTTTACTTAATTTTATAGAAGACTTAGGGTATAAAGATTCAGATTCTGGAAAGATCCACTGGAAAACCACAGGTCCTGAGCATTCTGGATAAAAGGTCCCACACCTGTACCAAAACAGATATCCATGTGTGCCAGTATTCTGTGAATTCTTCTGCTTTTGGCCCATATGTAATTGTACCCGACTTAAACCATAAAAAAAAAATCTGTGTTGCTGGTATTGTGTGTATAAATGAGATTAGATGCCAATTTTATTTAAAGGAAAAAATATCACAGACTATGGGGGCTGATATTTCTTACAGAAAACGGGTCAGTTTTAAAAGACCAGTAACATCAAAAAATGTAATTATTTTAAAGTAATAAAAATATAATGCAGTGTTGCCCTGCAGTGGTAAAACTGCAGTGTTTGCTTCAGAATCACTACTATTGTTTATATAAATAAGCTGCTGTGTAGTCGGGGGCAGAAAGGAGAAAAGGCTCAAGTTACACAGCAGATAGCAGATAAGCTCTGTAGAATATAATGTTATCTGTTATCCATTACTTATCCTGTGCCATATAGCCGTTTTCAATTTCCGCCATTGCTACTCAGCAGCTTCATTTTATGAACTATAGTAGTCAAACACATCAGTTTTAACAGCACAGGGCAACACTACATGATATTTTCTTTACTTTAAAACACTTAAATTTTTTGGTGTTACTGTTCCTTTAAGTACTAGCAGTATTGTGTATATATAAGTGATATTTTCTGGTACAAGCAAAGGTAGTTCCCCTTGGACAATCACTGATGCACACAGGGCATTTATATCTGTCTATTAAATCTGACAAACACGCACAATTCACTAATGTCCAACAGGCTGTTGCCTTTTAATATTATTGCTTCATATCCTCCTATTTGCACAATTATCAGAAAAACCTTACTATATGAGAAAAGAAAAAAAAATATCTCTGCAAAGTCCTTTTCCAATTATCTGATCAAAGAAATATACATATTTTCCTTCATTGACATGTACACAGGAGTTGAAGGTGAATATAAATCCCAGGGTTTGTACATAATGAGCAATGGCTGTGATTATAGACTAATTAAAACTTTATAGACTAATTAAAACTTTTAATTGGTGCAGGGTCCAACTGGCCTGACTTTTATGGGCCCCCACCAGGCCAGACCCCCTTCTCTTATTTGAAAAAAAAAAAATGTTTTTTTTTGCAGCATCGCTGCTTTGCGCATGTGTGCTGGTGCCATCCTCACATACTCATGGGGGGGTGGCCAAGGGCGGCTCTGGATAGCAGTCCCAGTTCGACCCTGAGTTGGTGTGTAAAATAAATCCTCTTACTTCAGCAAAATATAATGTACGTGACACAGGCAGAGTTGTGTTTGTCTGGAAAGGTACAGTGCACGGTCATTTCAGTATAGTATATAGACAAAAAGACTCTGCTAAGGTGATGTGCTTGTATTGCTCATTTATTTGTACAGCTTGTTGTGCAGAACTTTCCATTTCAAGTATCATTTGAAAGACAAACTCCAGAACCCTCTCAACACTTATTCCCTTCTAGAAAATGTCGATCTGTCCACTTGCAACTTACCCCCAAACAATGAAAAATGTCAGCTGAGCCCTGCCTGAAAGTGACAGTTCTCCCTCCACAGAAGGGTATTCTCCAGCACAGGAGCCTTGTGTGGCACAAACCCCATTATAACACAGCCACCCACCACACACAGACTTCTCCCTCCTCACATGTTCCCCCCCCCAAGTGACAGACCTCCTTCCACCCAGTGCTGACTTTACTTTCCCTCACAAACAGACACTCAATGAAGCCCTCCTGTGAATCACACACTTGGCCTGCCTCCCTCATTCAACCCCACACAAGTCTGTGCAGCCACACCCTCCTCTTCCCCCCTGGAAAAATGACATGCCAGCCTCCCAAAACACACAAAAGTGATTCTGACAATAAAAAATGAATTTTAACATATCACAGGTCATGTTGATCATTTTTTGCTGAGAGGTTTGTTTTTGTATATAATTGTTTGTTGAATTTCCTAAGCCTGACTCTCTGACACTCTGACTTTGCAAACCTAACAGTCCCATCTCAGCCTGTTAGTTACAGTTTCTAATGATAACAGATGCCTGCTGCACAAATATGGCAGCCCCTCATACAGGAACATGGGGGATCAGACAGGTAATGTAAAAGCATCATGCAAATACTTTATGGCAAAGGTAGAAGTAGCTTTCAAAGCCAGTTATAATTAGGTTTGCCACCTGGCCGGTATTTTACCGGCCTGGCCGGTATTTTTGATGGTCCATCCCAATGTTATTAATAGTAAAAAAAGATAAATATATAGGAAGGCCGGTATTTTTCTCCAGAAAAGGTGGCAACCCTAGTTATATTAGATGTAAAAAAGAGTTTAATTTCAGGTGTCAGTATCTCTCGGTTTGCCTCCTTCAAGTCAGCTCCTTCGCATAACACTTCTGTGTTCATACATGCTGCCACACCACGTCCTATCAGAGGAGTTCTCCTCTCCTCAAAAAAATATACAAACACATATACACACATACTATCCTCATATGTAAAAAAATGCATTAAGTTTTCCCAGGAGCAGTAATGCATAGGATCCAATAATTTACTTTTAAACACGTGACCAGCAAATGCTACCTGCTGATTGGTTGCTATGAGTTACTGTGCCTGGGCAAACGTATGGGGTTATGTAATAAAAGGAAATAAGTTTCCCAGGTGCATTAACCTATAGCAAACATCAGGTAGCATTTACCAGCCACCTGTTTAAAATCAAACATCTTATTGGTTGCTATATATATATCAAAGAGTGAATTCTAATTCACTAATATGCGAATTTGAGTCCTGGGTGCCAAACCCTGGTGACTTTTCGCTAGCGTTACTTTGGCAGTGCGAGCATTTCAAGGCAAAGATGTGCTAGCGTTCGTTTGTGCATAGCGAAAATTCGCTATTAATCTTACGCTTAGGTTAATTAAAGTTGCATGGGCGTCTTTATAAGAGATGTTGGTGCAAATGTTTGATGTTATCACTTTTTATTACAAATGTCCAAGGAACCTTAATAAAGACAAAAGAGTAAATATAATGCTGTACACATGGGCCCCCTGAAAAATGAATGCTCAGTATGTTCCATATGCTCTCAAATATCTGGGGAAAAAGCCCAAAAATGTTTAAGTGAGGACTTTTGCAGGCAATCCCGCTTAAAGAAAGGAAAAGTCGCCAGCGTATTTTTAAACTTTAATGCATTTTTGGCAGACGTGATATGATGTAATTGACATAAGATTGAAGAAGATCTAGCTTCATTTTAGCAGTTCGCCTGGTCTGAGCTGGCGGAGTCAACTCTGCCGAAAGAATTACCGTTCAGTAAAATCTGCACTTTGCAGATCATCGACCATTTGTCTGAGCGAAATGTTGCCTGGCGATATGAATGCTGGTGATGGTCCCGTTCGCTAGCGAATTGTCGTCTGTGCTTGTTAGTGAATTGGTGATGTCCCTGCAGATTGGATTTCTAGCGAGATGTCGCTAGTGTTAGCCACTTCGCCCATTAGTGAATCTGCCCCTTATTTCCTTATATCACATATGGGGGTAAGTGTTTTTATAACATGACCCCATATGTGCATACTTGCATTGTGTTTATTCAAATTTAGTGCTCATTAGTTGGAAGTAATGATTTGGTGTGGTATTGCAGCACAACACTGCCACTGATCCCTAAAACCCCATAGGACAAAACTACATTTGCCTGCTATGGATTCTAATGCATATTTGGCTGTCATTAAATATCAAGAGATGTTACATAATAAATCATAGTGCCAAGCATCAGAGCATCACGACTGGCACCTCCAACCAGGAAACAAATACTAGCAGGCACTGTCACAACTAAAATAGAACTGGGACACCAGTATATTCAGCTTTGTAATAATTTACCTTTAGGAAGTTCTGTTTATTTAGTGTACATGACCATAACATTTATTAGTAGGTCAAAGCAAACGTTTTGTTTTCTATAGCTTTGTGTAATACTATCTGGTTTAACATTTTCACACCTTGTGTGATAATTACTCATCTCTGCAATGGAAGGAATGCAGTCATACCGTTGTATTTTCATACAATCTATAACAAACATTGTCAGGTGCTTGCATTTGTTTTGGATGTATGCTTGTAAATAAATGTTTTGCTAAAATTCCAGTGTTTCAGCATGGTGTGTAGCATCATTTTTTAGTTGTGTGACAAATAAATCATGTTGCTATGTAAACGGGTCAGTGGGTTAATATGTCTACAGGCAACAAACTCCTAAGGCTGAGAAGGAGTTCCAGCTAGAAAAACAGCACTACAAGTGTGAAAGTTTTGGTATTAAAACAGATAAAAGAAGAAATTAAATGAGCTATTATTATAAAGAAAGACTTTTCTTTTTAAAGGACAAGGAAAGTTAAACTAAAGAAGTAGCTAGACATTGTGTTTTGAGCTTCTGTACCAGCCCAAGGCAACCACGACCCTTTAGCAGTAAAGATCTGTGTCTCCAAAGATGCCCCAGTAGCTCCACATCTTCTTTTATGCTGAATCACTGCACATGCTCTGTGCTGCTGTCACTTACTGAACTTAGGGACCTGCTCACAATATAGCGTACACATAGAATAGAAATGTCACAATATAAGGCTGCTTAATTAATATGGATAATTACTACATGGCAGCACAGAAACCAGTGCAGTTACCATCAGTATTCAATAATCAGCCCTGTAGTATCAGTTTATATTACAGGCTATCCTCATCTTCTGCTTGATAATTAGTGACAACCCACTGAGCATGTGAGTGTCACAAACACTTTCCAAGATGGTGACGCACCCTGGTGACAAGTTTGAAGTCCTGGATCATTGCTGCTATTAACAAGCTGAAACTTTAGGCTGGTGCAATAAGGTTAGTATATAAAACATGGCATTTTTAGCCCTATTCATTTTAAGGGTTTAGTTGTCCTTTAATTTCTGTAAAATTCTGTTAAATCATGCACAAGCGTCAATGTGCAGTATTGTGCAGGATCCTGCTATTAAATTGGAAAATGTATGCTCTATTTTAAAACACAAAAACCATATTCTAAAGTTTACTGTCCTCCTGAGAATGGCCTCAGCTAAGAGGTTTTACTGTCTCAGGGAAAGATTAAAATATACTCATATGATCAATATGCATTCAGCAGCCCCATATATTTTGTAACAATAATAATTTAAATGTAAGTGCATATATTTAAAAAAACAGAAGTTTTCATTCAACCCACATCAAAATGAAGCCCGTAGGATTTTAGCATTTAGAAGTTTACATGAATTGTGGGCTCATGTCCTGATGATTTGCAATATCAAAATCTCAGTTTTGCCACATTTCATTATGCATGAGATTTATATTTAGTACCCCACAATGGCATTCTTACTGCCTGTCATTTAGCCTCTCAGTTGCAACAATCAGAATCAGATACATAAAACCTTGTCTGTTACAATCCCTCCTAAATCCTTGTATTTCCTTCCATAGCTGATCTGAATGTGTAAAGGATTTTATCAAACATGCATATGTTCCCAGCTGCTTCTGTGCTCTGGTGCAGCTGTTTGTGAAAAACAGAAAAGTAGGCCATAGCAGCTTTATGTTAACGCTGCATAAATTAGTAAATCAACCCTTTATATTAATCATATGTTTTAGAGCAGATACAACCACATACACCCTCCATTTCATTATTTAGATTTCCAAGTTGTCACCAGTGAAAATTGTTGTTAAAGGATTAGTAACACCAAGAAATGAAAGTGTTTTAAAGTAATGAAAATATCATGTAGTGTTGCCCTGCACTGGTAAAACTGATCTGTTTGCTTCAGAAACACTACTATAGTTCATATAAACAAGCTGCTTGTGTAACAATGGCTGAATTTGAAAACAACTATATGGCACAGGTTTAATAGTGGATAAGAGGTAGTACCGTTATGTTCTAAAGAGCTTATCTGCTTTGTAACCTGACCCTTTTCTGCTTTGAATGGCTACCATCATTGCTGCACAGCTTATTTATATAAATAAAAGTAGGGGTTCTAAAGCAAACACAGCAGTTTTATCAGTGCAGGGCAACACTGCATGATATTTTTATTACTTTAAAACACTTTCATTTTTTAATGTTACTGTTCCTTTAAATTTATTTTCACTAGCATTAGCATTTTATTAAAGGGGAACAGTCACTATTTTTAATAACTTGTTATAAAACAGAATGAAGTGCTGTTATTTTGAGTGTCTTTTTTTGTCTTAAAGGGCACCTATGGGCCAAAAAAAAAATTCCCCAAACCGAAGGTGCGGGCTGGTAGAGACCACATTCCGGTTTGGGGTTCTATTAGTTTTAAAAAAAAAAAAATTTCCCCCTGCAGGTGCACATGTGAAGTCATGCGCATAATCCGAATGAAATAATAATTTCAGGCAGCTTTTCATACTGCGCATGTGCATGGACTGTCATGGTGGAAATTTTTTTTCTTAAACTACTAGAACCCCAAACCGGAATGCAGGCCCATAGGTGCCCTTTAAAGGACAATGAAACCCTAAAAATAAATAGGACTTAAAATGCCATGTTTTATATACTGAATCTTTTGCTCCAGCCTAAAGTTTCAGCTTCTCAAAGGCAGCAATGATCCAGGACTTCAAACTTGTCACAGGGGGTCATCATCTTGGAAAGTGTCTGTGACACTCACATGCTCAGTGGGCTCTGAGCTAAGCTTAGGGATCGTCGCAAATGATCAAGCAGAAAATGAGGTTTGTCTGTAATATAAGCTGATGGTACAGTGCTGATTATTAAATTCTGATGCTAATTGCACTGGTTTCTGTGCCGACGTAGTAATTATCTGTATTAATTACTAATCAGCCTTATATTGAGTGAGGTTTCTATTGTATGTGTATTGTATATTGTGAGTGGGTCCCTAAGCTCAGTAAGTGACAGCAGCACAGAGCATGTGCAGTGAATCAGCAGAAAAGAAGGTGGGGAGCTACTGTGGCATCTTTGCTGCTAAATGGTTGAGGTTGCCTTGGGCTGGTACAGAAGCAAAAAACATAATGTACAACATTTGTAGCTACTACTTTCCATGTCCTTTAACGTTTAAATTTTTTTTTAATTATTTATTTGGTCTGCTTTACATAACCTTACATGCAGCTGTTACCCTTCTGCTTAATTTTGTTTGGTCCCTTCCAGACTATACAGTAGTGTAAACAATTGTCAACAACCCTTAAAGGGATACTGTCACGGGAAACATGTTTATTTCAAAATGCATCAGTTAATAGTGCTGCTCCAGCAGAATTCTGCATTGAAATCCATTTCTCAAAAGAGCAAACAGATTTTTTTATATTTCATTTTGAAATCTGACATGGGGCTAGACATTTTGTCAATTTCCCAGCTGCCCCAAGTCATGTGACTTGTGCCAGCATCTGTTTGCTCTTTTGTCCCAAAGGGAGTTTGACTGGCTTATTTCTTATTGGAGTTAAATGCAGTCGATCCATCTTATTGTCATTTTTAGAAGTAATTAGCATGTATCACTTTTAAATTCTAGTGCATTTTCATACGAGTGGTTTCATGACCTTGAAACATTGTATAGAACCTTGAGGTTATACTCTATGGCAGCATTTTGAAAAATAAGAGTAGTGTACAAACTAGATGCATCTCCAAGACAAACACTTGTACTTATTAGTACTCTTGTTTTTCTCCCCTTTAAGTGGGTTCCATGATATAATATATTAAAATTGAAAAACAATGTGGAAGAGTAAAAATAGAATTCACCCCTTGTTATTTATCCCCCTAAAAACATTTTACAAATGAATGTTATAATAACAAACAAATAACTGGGAGTGTAAGTTTTTATCCCCCAAGTGATTCTTTGCAAGTGCTTCTCTTCTTTTAAAAGTGATCTGGCTCGCCCATGTTGGAAATAACAGTCTGTACAAAATTTTTTATAAAATCAATGAACTGGTTAAAAATAAAATAAAGATACTTTGATGCACTGTGGGCTGCTACTATCTTGCCCTGCACCCCTGCATAAGTTCTGCTTGTTCTTTGCTGTCTCTCTACTGCATATACCTATGCAAGTTATAACTTCTCCCCAACGACAACTCAACATGTGTTGCATTTATTTAATAAGTAATATAAAAACTTAATTGATGAGTAATATATGTCTCACTAAGGGTGGCCAAAAAAGCTATCCATCTGAATGGCTGGGAAGCATACAAGCCATACATGGTATAGTTGTCTTCCTAATATTCCAATCATTCTGGCAGACAGTTCAAACATTTGGAATCACAGGAAGTGAAGAGGAGGAACGGAGAGGAGTAGTGTTTTACTAAAGTTCCATCTGTTTGCATATATGTATGAATTCTGTTTAAAGGGAAACCATACCTCCTGAACATTGCACCTCTTAAATAATAAATATAATTGCATATAATTGGCTAGATTTCGACCAGGAAGGTTTTATTTATTCACCTCATCAAGTACCGGGTATGTACATTGATGCAGTCCTCATACCGACAACCTGCACAGCTGCAATTATGATCCGATAGTTGGCCCAAAGGCCAAATAATATGATCAGCTGATATTGGGCTTGTCTCCCAAAATGAGTGAATCCTGGAATGTATATCCAGCTTTACTGCTCTGGTGCACATTTGCTATGTGTTATAAATTAGCCCTATCAATAATGTTTCCAGCAATAACAAAAGAAAATCACTGGCATTGTCCTTTTTTTCTATATTTAGTTTAAACTCTTTCAGAGGCAGTCATCGCAGATCTTTCTAAAGTTACTGACCTAGATAGTCACAGGTCATTTATCTCACTTTCACTTTCTGTACAAGGATTCTGACTGTGCCATCGTCTATGACCAATCTTAGTCAGTACATTATCAATGTTTTGAAGCAGAGATGCAAATTCTTTTTTTCTTTCAAATAGTGATTGTGTGCTTTTGCACTTCAAAAGATAAGGTGGAGGCCAATACCATCAGACCCTGCTCTGAATCTATGGCTATTAGCAGTGGCGTAACTACTCCCTGGTGGGCCCCGGTACAGAATGGGCACCTGGGCCCCCCTGTTGGGCCCCTACCTCTATAAATCCCAGGTGGCCCTGGTGCAATTTCACCCTCTGCACCCCTGGTAGTTATGCCTCTGGCTATGAGCATTATTTTTTCCCCAGTAGCACACAATAATGTTAACTTAAACAGCTTAATGATATTTATAACCAATGATCACTACAGCATCTCATTAAAAACACCTAATAAGAAGTGCATTGTTCTCATCACCATTGCCTGTATAATTCTATTTGTTGGCATTGTTTTTTTCCTCAGCCTTCTAGCTCATTCTTTGCTAATTCTATGGCAGTTTTGTTCAGCAAAATATTCCCATACATTCTTTAGAAACATTTTCCTTAACACGTCAGACTTTGTTATTTTTCCCAACAGTAATATAAAGCAATCTTAAATGAGCCTGTTGTTTGCAATTCAAATAAGAGACATTTGATCCCAAGTATCCAGCCAAGCATTTATTCGGCAAGTTGATTGATTTACTGCACAGAGAGGGGAAAAATATTGTGTATAGTTAGAAACCACATCATGGTCAATACAATCTGTTAAAAATGATGTGTGTTGGACATTGCCTTGGCTTACCAGTACAAATGAATGGGGGGGGGGGGGGGGCATAAAGGAAGTTCAGTTGCCTAAAAATGAATCTGCAATGTCAGCCGAGGAGACAGAGTTCCACTCTGCATTGATTCTGTCAGTGACAAAGCAAAGTTATATATAAGATGACGCACCGATGGATCATAAATATTGTACAGCAATATAAACTTCCACTGAGGTTGCAATACAAAGTATCAATAAATAATTGATGCTCTACAGTAAAATATACTTTCAATAAATGTTAAGGTTACTGTTCCTATAATACTGGATAAGCCAATTGAATAACATTGTTACATTTGTCAGTATTAAGATGCAAAATCCTTTATTATGTGTAGGAGACTGACGCTTTAGTTGCCCTTTATTGCAGGCAGTCTCCTAAAGTTAGAGACAGCTAAGTGTGGTCTTAAGTTACAGTTTGTAGGGGAAGCTGTTTCCTTATCCTAGTTTAAAGGGGAATTCAACCCCCCATGACGCTGACCACACCCCCCTTTAGGACCCCTCCCTCTGGTCTACCTCTCCCCCCGGGCTATTGCCCCTAAGTTTCTTCTTACCTCTCTGTGTAAGTCCCCTCCAGTGAAGTTCACAGGGGCCATCTTCTCTTCCAACCACTTCTTCCTTCTTTCTTATGTTTCTTATGTCCCCCAGCCAATCCAAAGGTCCAATATATTTCTTGTTTTGACACCATTATTTGTCTGGTATATTAAGGTGTGATATAGAAGGTAATCAGTTTATTATATGGACAGAACTGGCCACACTGACATATTCAGACATCCCCACAATGGAACGGATAAAAAAAAAAGTAGCAAACAGTCGTACCTTTTATCCTAATGTATTCGTGTCTCCAGTGCTCAACATACCATGCCTTTATTTCCCTTCTTAGTGGCCCCTTGATGTTATAATGAAAATGAAATCAATAGGCAGCTCATTAAATCAAGTGTGCAGGATTGTAATGTTTATATGGCAGTTTTCCAGTTTGACCACATACACCATGCTAAACAGTCTCCTTGATTTATTCCTGTTCCTCGGTACAAGTATCAGTTATATGCCATACTTTGGGTTTGTTTCTGAATATGTTCCTGCCACTGGGACACATTTTAATGATTGCTTCCAAGTTATGGTGATATTTTTATTTCAATAACATTTATAACAAAAGATAACCCTACTGAGTCCCTCCATTATATAAAAGCCACAGTTACTGCCATTAGTGCACAGATGTTTATAAAAATTGTATTTGCAAGAAATCTACATTCAGATCCTTTCCAACAGCAAAGATATGATCTTTAGAAGAGCAATATTTGCCTTTTTACGTCCAACATTTTCCATCAGCTGTAGTTGAAGCTTAACAGCTAAATGTTAAATCCATGAAATCCAATGCCAATTTCATGCTTAATGTTCTGCTCATGCATTGAATCTGCGTATTCATCCAAATTGGATTTTCATCCTGCTTGATCAGCACTTCCTGCACTGAATTAGCAGCCCTTACTGAGGTGGGGTAATCTCATCTTCTGTGGAGGTTGATTGAATTTCATGTAATATCTTTTACGCTATTAAGTGAAATGGATGTTAAAGGGCTGGTAAACCTTAGA
>CM044431.1:149501590-149515632 GCA_024363595.1 Xenopus borealis
TATATATATATAGCCAAAATTATTTGGACAACCCTTCTAAATTCAATAAGGTTGCCACCTTTTTTTCAACCCAATAGCAGCCTTTGGGTCAGGGGGAGGGCTGTGACATAATTTGAGGGTGTTGTTATGACATAGGGTGGGAAGGGGTGAAAGAATAGAAACTAGGCAGGGAAAATAGCAATCTTGGGGGTGAAATGGGCAGTCTGGGGCTAGGAGATGAGCCTGGCAGTGGAGGGGAGGAATTGTCTGTATATTTGTAATACTGGGGCCAGCCCTAGCTAGTGATTTACTCAGTTGAAACACTCACCAATGAGTGCCAGACTATATTTGTAAGCCACGTCAGCACAAGAACTAATTATCTGGAATATGACTTGACTAGTGTCAAGTATTACCTGCAGATGTGCACAGTAACTACAACTGAACTCTAGAGCAGTTTCTTTGGATTGATGAATAACACTTTACATTTACCCTTTACCATAAAGCACTGGTGCTCAACACACCAAAATACTTTTTTTGAAGTCCACTATAGCTCAAAAAAAGTACAGTGGCACAAAAAATATCTGTGTTCAGACTTTTTTTGTGTTATAGTTTGATAAACAAGTCTGGGTTTGGTGTATGCCAGGAAAATGCAATCTGCCTTGATGTGTAATGATGACTGTAAAGTTTGGTGGAAGAGTAATTGTCTGGAGATGTTTTTCATGAATTAGGCTAGGGCCCTTGCTTACAGTAAAAGCACATTACTGACAATTTTATGCTTCATGTGCTTAGCCAACTTTTGACAGAAGCCCTTTCTTGATTCAGCATGGCGATGGTCCTGATCACAATGCATGGTCTATACAGAGTTGGTTTTCAGGGACAAGAAAGGAATTAGTTGCCTAGCTTGAATTAAGTTCTCCCCTAAACCAATGGTATCAATCAGAAACTGATTGCCCCACATCAGTATTTACTCTTACCAATGCTCTTGAGACAGAATTGAAGCAAATCTGTCCACCAATGTTCCAACAGCATCTTGTGGAAAGCCTTCCCAGAAGAGGTGAGTATGCTATAGCAGCAGGCCACCTTCATTTGAACACTTATGGTTTCAAAATTAATTTCAACCTAAGTTTGACCAAGGTCAGAAAGGAGAAAATTAGTCTTTGAGGTATTACTTCAATGACTAATTCTGTTGGCCACAAAATGAATGTCGAAGTGGTCTTTTTCAGTTCTCATGTTGGCTGCATATTATTAAGATGTTTCCTCTTACAGCAGGGAATAGAAACATATCAATAGCAACTACATTTTCATACCAAAGTTCTCCTAAAAGTGTTATAACTAATTCTGGTTACTGACACCTACAACACAGGTGCACACTATGGCCAAGCACCAAATTCCAATTAATAAACCTCTTTTACTAATAAAGGGCAAAGTGCAAAAACTTTTTTCGTTTGCTTTGCATTATTTTTTCCCAGAGTTTCAGTGTTAATGGCAAAACTTTGCTTTCACTACTAAATGCAATCAGTGACCCCATACTGATGTACAATTTGCACAGCTTTGTATATTTATATTATATATTTTTGTACATTTGTGGGCAAAGCTTAGAAAATTACACATGGTAAAAGAGATCAAAGGGAACCTGTACCTCATACTGATTTATAATTTGCACAGCTTTGTACATTTTGTGTAGATTTTGTGGGCAAAGCTTGGAAAATTACACATGGAAAAGAGATCAAAGGGAACCGTGTATTTACTTTGTTATTGTAATACTTGTATGTAATTTCTACCAAATAAATGTATACCCATTTTATAAATGAGGCCTAGGAGAAGAACACTTAGACGTCTGCATTACCTCCAATATTCCTGATTCCAGTATTTACACAATAGCTATACTCAAACACAATACCCTTTGCCTAAAGCTGAAACGTAAACGCTATTCCTTCGCTACCATTTTTTTGGGGCCATGAATTGAGACTTTTCAACAGCTGAGAGATGTGTGTCCATCTCTTCACACAAATGGCTCAAGTGAATAGCAGGACTTGTGATGTCCCTTGACAATTTGTACTGAACCTGTAAGTCACTGTATATCTGGTTAAAAAAAAAGACTAAACATTTGAATTCCTATTGATAACTTTATATTGTATGCTTGAGGTCAGTGCTGTCCAAGGTTTATTATTTGCCATTCACATGCTTTCTGGATGATTATACACTAGTAATGTCATACAAAGGACTGTGGAGACCTTGGACATATTGCAGTCATAAAAATCTAGCTCATTTTCCTCCCCTTTGACAGCCCTGCTTTCAGCGTAAAGTCAGTGTTAACTAAGGAGCCCCTATATCTTTAAACTTTATTTCAATGTAATAAAAGTCTTAAACATGTCTGTCAGTAATTGGTAATCCTATCCACACACAGCTGTGGAACAGGGCTTCCCAGTTCCTTCTTACTTTCCACCCTTGTACATAGAGAATCATTTTACAGTTATCATAAACTGTCATATTAAAATTATATTACAAGAAAGCTGAAGAATCATTTCATGAGCCCTATCAAGTAGTCCTTGCCTTGCATTCCCCGAGGATGTAATGTTATGGGCGTATACTAGGATTTGGTATTGAATTCTTACAATGAGATTTCTTAATTTGTTGCAGGGATAGATGGAAGCCACGGGCATACAGTTTTATAATCCTAGAACAGTGAAATTTAACCAATCCTGTCCTATAGCATAATGCATAGCAGTTATCTTTTGATGAATTCGAAGTTTGCTACACTACCGCTGTCTCTTTCCCAAACCCTTTCTTGCACTACTTCTGTTACTATCCACTGGAGACATGTACTGTTGGTACAGGGATTAGAATTACTGTTGGTGCAGCCAGTCAAGAGTTAAGTTTCATGGCAAAAAATAAGCACAGGGTTTTCAGACCCCCAGCTGGGTGCAACCTAAAGGCCACGAGAAGCTGGGCACAAGACCACATGAAAATATAAAACAAGAATAAAGAGGTTCCTTCAGTGGTTTAGCTTACTAAGTTGTTACTAAATACTGTTGAAAAATAAATGAAGGGCCCCATTCCCCAATCTTAAAGTAAGATGGTTTGTATTACATACACATATTGTACAGGTATATGGAAATTAAAAATCAGTTATATAGCCCACTGGATTCTCCAGCTATTTAGCAAGATGAATAGCATTGGGCTTATGTTTGTGTTCAGTCTGGCAGAAAGATATCATTCTTGCAGTGTACTTTGCTCCTTGCACCTTTTTTCGGGTAAATTGTCCCTATCATCTCTTCTCATTCTGTTACTTTATGTAAATAAATAACCCACTGGAAAAGCAAGTAATTCTACTGGGGTTTAAGGCTAGGTCTACATGAGGAGATTCGGGGAGATTAGTCGCCCCAGTGACAAATCGCCTCTTCTTTTGGGCTAACCCCCGAACCGCTTCCCCCTGTCTTGCGCCGGCTAAAATGAAAATCGCCTGCAGCAATTCACACGTGGCGCTTTGTTTTTCGAAATCGCCCGAAGTCTCCCTAATCTCCCCGAATCTCCTTGTGTAGACCTAGCCTAAAAGTGTCCATGTAGCCTATACTGTAATCTATTTATAAACCCTTTCAGAGTACAATTCAGGGGCACTGTCTATAGTTAAAATTTGTAAAAAATCCATTAAGGGGTTTAAATATTACTTTAATAAGTGAGAACATAAGACAAATTGTCCATGTTGGAATGTTGACATCAGTGTCCCCTGTAAGCTCTGGTGTGCAACACTTTTCTTTTGTGTGTGACTCAGGGTTGCCACCTTTTAGCCAGGTGGAGGCTGGACAGGGGGTGGAGCAGTGATGTGGCTGTGATGAACAGGGGCCGACAGTGATGTCAGGGGCGGGCTATGATCTCTGATCACCTTGTCAATCATAGGGAATCCCACCCACTGTACCTGATTTAGAAAACGGGGCAGGCAGTTGTGACCCGGACATATGTCTAAATGTGCAGTTTAGAGGGAACATTGGGTTATAGTAATGTAGGCTACCTATGTATTTTTGTCTCTCCTTTGTGTTATTTGTATCCCCACCCCTATGAGCAGTGGCGTAACTACCGTGGGAGAAGGAGGTGTGATTGGTCTAGGGCCCTCAGGGCCCCTCGGAAATTAACACGATGCTGATTCTGGCCGGATTAACGCAGGTTCCGGCTGGAAAATCACGTACGGAGGGGGGTGGGGGGCTGCACATCCCACGCCAGGGCCTGCCCCCCTCTAGTTACGTTACTGCCTATGAGCTGACAGGAAGGAAGGCCCACAGGAGGAAGTTCTGTTAGAAAGAGAAGCAGCAGAATGAGAGAAAGGTGCTGCAGGAACCCCAGTGAGAACCCCAGTGTGAGAAAAGCTCACTATTTAGGGTGCAGAAGGATAAGGGGTCCTTGTCAGGGCTCTGATGAGCAAAGTGTGCTCTTCCAATCTCAGGACTCTGAAGGAACTGCCACATAATTAGGGAATCCCCATAGCAACTCAGAGCTAAATAAATAAATTGACCTGGACAATCAGGTTTTTACACCTGCTGTCCGGTTCAAAAATACCTGCCACCCTTTGTCACTGGCCCAACCCACTTGTCACTGGACTGCCCCTTTTCATCACTAGCCCGCTCTTTTACATCATCAGCCTCACCTCTGATGTGACTGGTTCCACTCCCTGTTCGGATTCCAAGATAGGAAAAAGTGGCAACCCTAGAAATAAGAACAATAGAAATAATGAGTAATGTTGCTCCTTGCTGGCAGGCTGTATGTATCATGGTTATTTAAAGGAAGAGTAACATCAAAAAATAAAAGTGTTTTAACGAAATGACAATATAATGTAGTGTTGCCCTGCTCTGGTAAAACAGCTGTGTTTGCTTAAGAAACACTTCTATTGTTTATATAAATAAGCTGCAGTGTAGCAATTGGGGCAGCCATTCAAAGGAGAAAAAGCTCAAGTTACACAGCAGATAGCAGATAAGCTCTGTCTGTCTAATGGTGTTATCTGTTATCCATTAGTTAACCTGTGCCATATAGCCGTTTTTCAATTTCTGCCATTGCTCTACAGCAGCTTGTTTATATGAACTATAGAAGTGTTTCTGAAGCAAACACATCAGTTTTACCAGTGCCGGGCAACACTACATGATATTTTCATTACTTTAAACCCATTACATTTTTTGGTGTTACTGTTCCTTTAAAGGAAAGTGTCCTGCAAATTAACCCATCAACTTTTCCTCTGTGTGTGTGATTGCAGACCATGGAAGAGGGACTACTGCCCAGTCTGTCCTGACTCTGGGTGGAGGCACATTAAACCATAGTGTACCTGCTCTTCCTTGTATCGGAGACACAGGATTCTTGTAGTGCCATGAGGAAGAAATTCAGTGCTAGGTTTTCTGCAGTAGCAGACTAGGGCTACATTTGCATTTAGAATATATTTAGAACAGTTTTACGAGTTGCCTTTGCAAATAACATCAACAATAGTGTCAATTTCTATTACAAACATTTAGTATTTTGCTTTAGTTTTTTCATAAAAAGAAAATATAAATTAATTTACGTAAAGTCCTTTTTCAATAGATATAAACTCAAGAAGAGATCGTTTAGAGCAGGGGTGTCCAGACTGTCACTGTCAGATCTAGTCTTTCAACCTGACGCCATCATAAAATCTACTTTAACTTATAGCAGGATGGCACTGAGGGAATACCATGTATACATACCCCCAATACCTCAATTGCCTGAAATACATTGCAGTCTATGGTTGATTTTATGCGCAATCATTTTTTTACACGCAACAAATGAAAGTCTTGGGCACCCATGGTTTAGAGGGTTAACATTGTGATATATACAGAAGTGATCCAAAATGTCAGTCTTCTAGGTAAAAACTGAATTCTTTTATATTCCTAGATTAGAAATTAAAAATAGACAAAGGAATGCAAAGATAGCACAACTTATGCTGGAATCAGTGCCATCAATTGGGCCTTAGCTTACATGTAAACAAGTTGCACTAAAGGAATGTATTCTATGATGGAAAATACTAAATGATGTAGTTATAAAACAGTTTAAGAATATAAGGCTGTGAGCTATCAATATAAATGATATAGGATAGATACAGAGGGACAACCCATTTGTGCTTCATATGGGGGAGCTGTAGAACGGTCCATTGATGGTATTTAAATTAGTTGAAGTTAAAAGATACTTGATCTTTACTAATCAAAGGGGAAAAAATAAAAATGCTCTGGCATTTTTTTAATTTTGTGATACACGATATAGTAGTTGTATTGTATTATCTGTAATAGCCTACATAGAATGGTTCACTGGCTGAGTCTTATCTTTTTGTTTTGCAACAAATGGTTTATTGTCAGCCTGTGTATTTAATATACCGGGTCTGTATGTTACCAAATAAGTGATAAGAAAACAATGATAGTTGCCTACCAATACTTTTTCCCAATATCTGGGTTAAGAAACCAGGCTTTAGATGATGATGATGGTGATGATTAGAGCTTCATATAGCCATATAGCAGCAAGGGAATGCAAATATATGGTTATTGTGCTACATGTGTATATCTATATATCTACCTATAATATATCTATATATATCTATATATATATATTAGGGATTCGGTTTGGGATTCGGCCTTTATCAGCAGGATTCGGATTCGGCCGAATCCTTCTGCCTGGCCGAACCGAATCCGAATCCTAATTTTCATATGCAAATTAGGGCCAGGGAGCTAAATCACGTGACTTTTTTGGCATAAAACAAGGAAGTAAAAAATGTTTTCCCCTTCCCACCCATAATTTGCATATGCAAATTAGGGTTCGGATTCGGTTCGGTATTCGGCCAAATCTTTAGGGAAGGATTCGGGGCTTCGGCCGAATCCAAAATAGTGGATTCGGTGCATCCCTAATATATATATATATATATATATACATATATACACATCTACATAATAGTTTACTTTATTTTATTTTACTTCATTTCATGACAGCCTGAATTTAGATACTTTCTAGATGGCAAAAATACCTGTCCCACAACACTATTTCACATTTTAATTAAGGGAAAGGTTACTCACAGGTCAGCAACATGAATCAGTGCAGCTGCACAAGGAATTTAATCTGGGGACCAATTAAAACTTGTAAAGTTGAACAAGCTTTAGTTAGCCACTTTATGTATAAAAGGAAGGTGTAATGGAAGTACCCATGGAGAACAATAGCTCCAGTTACTTTTGGAATGTTATGTAATATGAGTTCATTTTCTGTGGCTTCTGCAGTTTTTTGGGTTTGTTTTGGTTATGTTTATAGTAAGTTATCATGTAGCTATGGAAGAACTGCTTGTTTAAGTCAATAATACAATATTATAAAGCAGGAGTGCCCATACTTTACTAGTGTGAGGTCTACTTTTAGTGATGTCATCCCATTATGATCTACATCCATAAACGCATTGTTAGTATTCTGTTCCATGGAAAATATTACTTAAATATTGATTTATGAGAAAATGTATATTCTGCTTTTAAAAAAACAACTATTTCCTATTTAACCTTAACATAATAAAAATCTGAATAGAAAGCATGAAATAGTTGGGTGATTTAGACAAGCCGTTTGTTGACAATGTCTTGAGATCTATTGACCACCAACTAAAGGTCTACTGGTAGCATTTTTGTATCCTTATAGAGTGCACCTCTGTTACGGCCTCACCCTAATTACAGCTGTGGATGATTATATATTCTGCCCTGTGTACAGAGAATCTCCACCTAATGCCATGAAGTATATGGTGCAGTATGGTCAGAAGCTAGCAATTGTCATATTAAACTGTAAATAGCCTAGAAATACTTTAGTCCTACTTTTAGTTCTTGTTACCAATGGGTTCAGTGCAAAGATCTTTATTGTTGAGCCTCTGCCGCCACCCCTAAAAAGCCATGGTAATTCTAACCTCAAGTTGGACTTAATGAGACAGGCAATAAATACATGTCATATAGTCATAAGGAGCTATGCTCTGGAACAACAATCATGGGACTAAATATACCATATCTCCGTTATAGATAATTGTTTTTTTTTTTATTAGAAATAGCCCTAGAAAAAGGGGTTGCCCACCTTTGAATTAACTTTTAGTATAATAGTAGAGAGAATATTCTGAGACCATTTGCATTTGGTTTTTGAATTATCATCTGAATTATTTAGCTCTTTTTTTAGCAGTTCTCCAGTTTGGAATTTCGGGACCTAGGGTCCAAGTTACCTTAAGAACCAGGCAACGGTTTGAATGAGATACTAGAACATCAATAGGATGGGGCTTAAATAGAAATATAAACAGAGAGAAAGCTAGATTAAAAAAATTAAAATTTAGTCTCGCAGAGTAATAGTTTATGGGCTGCCAAGATCATTGACCCTCATTTGAAAGCTTGAAAGGACCTGAAAACGCAAAATAAAAATGTACATCAAACTAACCAAAGATTTGGGGGCAAATTTACTATTATTCCCCAAAAATAATTTGTTTCTATTCGATATTCGATTAGCATTCGAATGTTAATCGAATAGTTCTAGGCTACCTTTTATTCGATATTCGATCATTCGACGATCGAATACAAATCTATTCGATCAGTCGAATAAATCATTCGACTGAACGAATAAATCATTCAAACGATCGAACACAATCGTACGAATCCTATTCGATCAGGACTTAGCCTCAGAAGCCTATGGGAGTGCTCCGAAGTAGGCAATTGAATAAACTTAAAAATTAAAATCATTCGCTGGTCAAATGATCGAATATTTCCATTCGACTCTATTCGAATGTATTAGATCGTTCGACCATTCCCTATTCGATGATCGAATATACCAAAATTCACATATTCGACAAAACGAATAAATCCTTCATTCGTAATTCGATCATACTTTGAATCCTTCACGTGAATATAGTAAATCAGCCCCTTGGATTTAAAGATTAACTATGCTTTTTAAATTGAAAAACGAAAATAAATATTGGTTTTAGAGATTTTCCATTTCACATAAATGAGAATTCTTGCATTCCTGGGGGATGCTCCAGCAAAAGTTACACCAAACAAAAGTTTTATGGTGGGCCCTGGGCAAATGCCATTTTGCCCAATCAGTCCTAAATATTCTGCTTAACCACACAAGACACAGACTACATTTTGTACTTCATTTTACACATTATTTAACAGCAGTGGTGTGACTAGCTGTGACTGGGTCCCCCTGCATAAAATGGCATACCTCCCAACATCTTGGAAATAAAAAGAGGGACAAAAATTTGGCATGTAGAGCAGTGAAAACTTTTTGTCCACGTCTGTTTTTGTGGCCACATCCTCTAATCACCATGTTCATTTTACAAAATGTGGCAGGTTATGAATGTTTAAACATATTTCTGTGTTTTTTTTTCAGTTATCACAGTTTTGCTAATGAAGGTGAATTGCCCTTTAAGATGTGAGTCTAAGGGCTAGTCCACACGGGAAGATTCAGGGTGATTTGTTGCCTGGCAACTAATCACTGCTTCTTTGGGACTACTAATCTCCCTGAATTGTTTTTGAGACTGCTAATATGTAAAGTCGCCTGCGACTATTCACACGCGGCACTGTGTTTTCATAAGTTGCTGAAAATTGGCGAGGCAATTTCGAGTGACTTAGAAAAAAAAATGTAGTGCCGTGTGTGAATAGGCCGAGCGAGACACAGGTAAGCAATTCAGAGATTAGTCGCCCCAAAGAAGCGGCGACAAATCACCCTGAATTTTCCCGTGTGGGCTAGCCCTAACTTTTCCCAAGGGGAATTGTTACAAAGCATCTTATTTGCACCTGTTGGCTGTTCTGGACTCTCTGCCAAAAGCCAATTAAGTTAGAAACGTTGTTTATTTTTCTGGCATCTTATTTGCACCTGTTAGATGTTCTGGACTCTCTGCCAAAAGCCAATTAAGTTAGAAACTTTGTTTATTTTTCTGGCTGTTCAGTGCAGAGAAAATAGGGACTTTCGAGTACAAATGAGGGACTGCAGGTTGAGCTGTCAAAAGAGGGTCTGTCCCTCTGAAAAAGGGACAGTTGGGAGGTATGTGGTCTGTTTGTACATGTCAACACATACATTAAACTTTTCTCACATTTCTTCCTGAAAATCCTAACCAAACTTCCAACCCAAAATTTGATAAAAAACAAAACACAGAAACCCCTAATACACTCATCACAGTTACCTGTTTCTTCAAAAACTATAAATTGTGCCATTTTTCTATGCTGAAATCCAGCTGTTCAACGGTTCTTCTCTTTCTGCTTCATTTCAAATCCTGCCAGGGAAGGAGGGACTATAACACTGATGTTACAAATTGTAATAACTTCTTCACAGCTTACAGACAACTTGCAGAAACTACATAACCCACAATGCACTGTAGTGTGATGTTCCTATCCTTATTAAAATCATGTGAGCAGGTAGGGTTGCCACCTTTTCTTGAAAAAAATACCAGCCTTCCTATATATTTATATTTTTTTCCTATTAATAAGATTGGGATCTACCATCAAAAATACCGGCCAGGCCGATAAAATACCAGCCAGGTGGCAACCCTATGTGCAGGGAATTGTGGGGTTTGGAGGATGCATGTTGAGGACAGCTGTAAAGATCAGCAGAAGATAAGGTTGCCACCTGACCGGTATTTTACCGGCCTGGCTGGTAAAAATGGTGGTTGATCCCAATGTTATTAATAGGGGAAAAAGAAAAATATATAAAAAGGCCGGTATTGTTTTCCAGAAAAGGAAGCAACCCTAGCAGGAAAGCAGGGGGCTATACTTAGGGAACTATTGCAGACCATTAAAAATCATGAAAAGTCTGCATATTTATGTTGCTTGAAACTATGTTCAAAAAGCTTGTTATGTTTTTGTGGATTTCCCTTTTAATAAGTGAGGCTGCTGTGCTTTGCCATAGAGGGATATAAGTAGTGACTGGAATTCTAATGGCCCGTAGTGTCACAAGCTTAGAGGTTTCAAGCTGTAGCCCTAAAATTGTGCATTTTGGGAGAATAATGCCATTGTCAATTTAACAAGTCTTAATGATAGCAGATCATGAGGTAGAAATAATTTATAAAATGTTGTAATCCACCAATTCTATACAAAGTTGAACTACAATGTTTATGGTTGATCCCATACACCATTGTATAGCATTGCACACTATTGTATAGCATTGCCATCTAGTGGTGATGAATATATTGTTTTGATTTGTTCAAAGTGATTGTTCTAATCTAACACCATTAATATACATATAATTATATGTAGCGGTGACTTTGGAAAAGAGTCACACCTAGGTTGGAGAGAGCTATGTAGGGTAGTGTTTTTTTAATTAAGGGTTTGGTTCTCCTTTAAGTTTTTATCCAACAGGGGTACACAGATAGGGTTGCCACCTTTTCTTGAAAAAAATACCGGCCTTCCTATATATTTAACTTTTTTCCCTATTAATAACTTTGGGATCAGCCATCAAAAATACCGGCCAGGCCGGTAAAATACCGGCCAGGTGGCAACCCTATACATAGCATGTTCTACCTTAAAGTCAATATATATATATATGGCCAGATGGATAACCTCTTCAGATGAGTTATATAATAAAGAGGCTTTACCTAAAGATTTCCAGTATGGGGTTATCCTTTACCCAAGGAGGTGGCAAAGATGGATCGAGAAGAAGATTTATTAAGGGATGGGATAATGCCAAAAAAGGAAGAGAACAAAGGGATTCAATTTATGATACACATTCCAAATGTATTAATAATATTATAAATAGATAGAGGCCTATTCTACAGAAAGGTTAGAGCACTTCCAAATATTTTGACACTTATGCCCTCTTTGTATATAGAAGAGGGAAAATGTGGGACGTTATCTGATATCTACTGATATTACAATACCATTAGTAATGAGCGTTTTTATGCGCAAGCCATAGATTCCTAATGTAGCCATGCGGGAATATTTTCATGAAATTGTGGCGAATTTCGCAGCGGAAAATTTGTCTTGGAAAAAAAAAATGCCCATAACAAAAAACAAAAAATTGAGTTTAATGCATTTGGAGAAAAAAAGTCGCCATAAGAAAAAATGCCTATTGACTTTAATACATTAGTAAAAAAAGTTGCAATAAGAAAAAAAAAACGCCCATTGACTATAATGCATTAGGGTGGGCACACGGGCAGATTCGGGGAGATTTAGTTGCCTGGTGACTAATCGCCTCTTCTTCGGGACGACAATCTCCCCAAACTGCCTCCCCCTGCCTTCCTGCCAGCTTGAATGAAAAGTTGCCAGCAGGATGGCACTTGCTGCGCTTTATTTTCAAAAGTTTGCCTCATCTACGTGAGGCAAATGCGGAAAACAAAGCGCAGCGAGTGCTATAATGCTAGCGATTTTACATTCAAATCAGTGGGAAGGTAGAGAAAGGCAGTTCGGGGAGATTGTCGCTCTGAAGAAGAGGAGATTTGTTGCTGGGGCGACTAATCTTTCCGAATCTGCCTGTGTGCCCTGACTTAGGAGAAAAAAGTTGCAAAAAGAAAAAAAGAACACCCATTGTGTTACCCATAAGTGTTAGTAAGGAATTTGTGGAGTATAGGTACAGTGTCAACCATAAAGTAACTACACAATCTTTAGGAGATTTGTATTAAAACATATTTGTTTTGCTGTTTGGGACATATATTTTAGCTTCTGTATTTGGGTTGTAGCTCCCCTTTAAATTTTATGAGCTGCATTTAAACTGATGATTTCATAATGCTTAAAATTCACTTGTTCAGCAGGTGATGATGTCATTATGCTCAGTTCACATCTTGAGCAACTTGTTGTTTATTTTACTCTCATTTGTGTTTTGGCTTTGGAGATGACTAGACTGTCCCTGAAGCAAAGAACAATGTTTTTCATCTTTTTATCAATGTATTTTTTAATTTCCATTTCTGAGAGTTCTGAGACTTGTGGTAAGTATTACTGACTTGAATGGTGTAATTTATTTTCAAAAGGAAAACATAAACAATTTCACCATGGGTAACTATATTTACATCTCCCAGCTTGGGGTTGCCTTAAACCAGCACAGTTGAAATAAAATCGCACCCTGGTGTCATCCAATAGAATGCGTGGTATGCAAGTTGTAACGTAGGTCAAAGGGGCTCCTCAGATACCATACAGCCATAAATCGAAGCGTTGTGAGTGCATTAGCGCAAGGATTCCTCATTCAGGCACACAGAAGGCAGTTTGGGGAGATTGTCGCCGGGCTGAAGAGGAGATTAGTCGCCTGGCAACTAAATCTCCCTGAATCTGCTTTCTGCCACTAGCCTAATAAAAACGCCCATTGACTATAATACATTAGGACAAAAAGGTTGCAATAAGAAAAACGCCCATTGACTTTAATGCATTAGGAGAAAAAAGTTGCCATCAGAAAAAAAAAAACACCCATTGACTTTAATGCATTAGGACAAAAAAGTTGCGATAAGAAAAAACACCCATTGACTTTAATGCATTAGGACAAAAATGTTGCCATAAGACTAAAAAATACCCAGTGACTTTAATGCATTAAGACTAAAAGGTCGCCATAAGAAATGCTAGTGGCAGACGAGCAAATTCGGGGAGATTTAGTCGCCAGGCCACTAACCTCCTCTTCAGCCTGGTGACAATCTCTCTGAACTGCCTTCCCTATGCTTAAATGATGAATCGCCTGCGCAAATACACTTGTGGCACTTCGATTTTTTTGTCCTAATGCCTAATGCATTAGGACAAAAAAGTCGCCATAATAAAAATGGCCATTGGCTTTAATGCATTAGGACAAAAAAGTCGCCATAAGAAAAAAAACGCTCATTGACTATAATGCATTAGTACAAAAAATTTGCAATAATAAAAACGTCCATTGACTTTAATGCATTAGGACAAAAAAGTCGCCATAAGAAAAAAAAACGCTCATTGACTATAACGCATTAGGACAAAAAAGTCACCACAAGAAAAAAATGCCCATTCACTAATGCATTTTGAGCAAGAAAACTTTTTGCATACGTAAAAATTTGTCTTCAATGTGTAGGGCAGACTGGGTGTGAAAACATTTAAATAAACACAGGAATAATATAAGCCATTAGGTAAGAGATGGTACAATTGTTA
>CM044431.1:149524738-149544577 GCA_024363595.1 Xenopus borealis
CATATATTGACATGCTCTCCTCTACTTTTTCAGGACATTTGATACACTGAGACTGGTCTTTGGAGCACGGCAGCTTTCTAAGTTGGGTCCGGAAACCCAGATTCGAAAGATTAAACGGATAATAATTCATGAAAAGTACTTGGCAGAAGGAAAAAATTCTAATGACATTGCTCTGATTATGCTGGATGAGCGCATTACATTTAATGACTACATCCAGCGGGCCTGTTTACCGTCTGATTCGCTTGATGTGGAACAAAAGACTCTCTGCTATGCAGCAGGATGGGGTGTTCTTAAAGAAAAAGGTAAGTCTCAATGCCTTATCACTAGCACATGGTAACTCACTCATTGTTAACAAATTACAGTTAGGAATACCCCAAGCATTTCTGGATTCAGCTCAGTAAACATGTTACAGACTGAACCCGAAACTAGACCTGAGTTGACTCTTAATTAACATATTAGAATTTGAGTGCACAAAAGATTTGTATTTTCTCAAGAGGTCAAGCATTTCAATTCTGTTTCTTTTTCATATTTAGGCACGGAACCTGCAGATATCCTTCAAGAAGCACGTGTGTTTATGATCAAAAATGAACTATGCAACAGCCCTGAATGGTATAATGGCAGAATATACAAGTACAACCTGTGTGCTGGCCATAAGGAAGGAAAGATCGACAGCTGCCAGGTAGGAAGAATATTCTACATACAAGCTATTGTACTTTTTCTATCCAGAAACTGTCTAAGATGCCTTTAATTTGGCCGTTCTCTTTTCCAGGGTGATAGTGGAGGTCCCCTTATGTGCAAGAGAAAGACGGGTAATGACTACATTGTGGTTGGAGTGACAAGCTGGGGAACAGGCTGTGCCCGAATGCAACGCCCTGGGATTTACATCTCTACCCAGAGCTTTAGCAAATGGATTCAAAACAATATCTTCAAGAAAGAAGAGAAAGAAGAGAAACGCAAGTCGAGGGTAAAGAAGTCTGTACTGGAAAACATCCTTCTTCCCAAACTACCGTTACCGACAACAGAGAGCAAAGTTATTCCGTCACAGACAGCTGTGTATATCCATGAAGAAAGATTGAAGCTACAACCAACAGATGTATTTAAACTGAAAGCAGCCAATGAACTTCTTACAGATACAAATCCAGATCAGCATGCCCAGCTAAAAGCAACAACAGATCCTGAACACACGGACTTGCATCTATCCTTATGGCACAATTTGACACAGGTTTATAGACACATCGTTGCCTATTTACGAAGTCTGCCTAAGTGGCGCAATTCTGTCCTAAAATAAATGTGATTTTTATTCAGATTACAATGATCTCCTTTGAGAGTTATTTCTCCCTGTGGGTTATACATGCTCACTGTGTGTTAGTGCTCAGTCCATTGGACTTAATTTTGTGTTTTAATGATCTACAGTGTTGATAAAGTTGTTTCCTACTGTGGTTTAAAAAAATAGCAAATGCTCTGCTGGCTCCGACAGGCAGTAAAGCAAGTGACCCCCCCACATAAAAATGCCAGCAACTGCCATAGGTAGGGTTGCCACCTGGCCGTTATTTTACCGGCCTGGCCTGTAAAAACGATGGCTGATTCCAATGTTATTAATAGGGAAAAAAGATTATTATATAGGAAGGCAGGTATAGTTTTCCAGAAAAGGTGGGATCCCTAGCCTTGGCACAGTAATTCCTTTCATATGAATAAGGAACAACAATAGGGAGGGAAGGGTGGCTTGACCTCAGCAAGTCCACAGGACTATGGTACACAATAGGACTACTTAGTAGCAGTTTAGACAAGGGGAATTTATCTTTACAAATTTTCTATTCCCTTGGCCCTCAGGCCAGTATGAGCCATTAGGGCTGAACGGCAGGGGTGATTTCAGCGCAATCCGGAGTGATGAAAATAAGGTAATGGGAATGTCTGATGAAGTCGCAGCAATCATGTGACACAACACGAGTGTCGGATGCAAACGCTGCGACTTCATCCGACATTTTTCCTCTCTTACCTTATTTCCGTCGCTCTGACACATCGGATTGAGCTGAAATCGCCCGTGGAGTTCAGCCCTTACAAAGAAAATTCAATTCATCAATATGCACTGGTTAAGCATTAAGGTGCAGATTTACTAAGGTTTGAATGGTACATTTTAAAAATATTTTAACAGGTTTAAAACCACCAACTCAAAATTCGTTTCGAATGAGATTTAGCATCCCCTACCCTGGAAGTTACTCAAATTGGATCACTACCTAAAACCTGTCGAGTTCATGTAGAAGTCAATGGCAGAGGTCTGCTGACCTATGTTAAGAAGTTAATAGCCTTTCTGAGTTTTTTCAGAGGAAAACTCAGCTTGAATTGCATTGGAATTGTGTTTGGATTCGATTCAAGTTTTCACACATGCGCCTCGAATTATGTGCTTCATTACATCAAAATTGATGTACACAGGAGACTCTGTTCAACCTATATATGATCAAATCTCATGAAATCATTCCACTATTATGAATGAAGTATTAAAATTGTTCTTTAAGATATGCAACAATGGAACCCATTATGATATTATGACTTGGAGGCAACAGAGAGTTATTCCTACAAAAACTTGAAACATTCTACATCTAAACTCTGGTAACATTTGGATCCTCTGGATATCAATCATGAATCTTTTTGTGAAAGATCTTAGTATAAGAATATGAATATGAGGGTAGAGTTGGGGGTAAATGTGTATAAAGGGCATGAACTTAAAACGATAATGTCATGGGAAAACATGTTTTAAAAAAAAACACGTCAGTTAATAGTGCTGCTCCAGCAGAATTCTGCTCTGAAATCAATTTTTCAAAATTCTCTATATTTAATTTTGAAATCTGACATGGGGCTAGACATATTGTAATTTTCCCAGCTGCTCCCAGTCATGTGACTTGTGCTCTGATAAACTTCAATCACTCTTTACTGCTGTACTGCAAGTTGTAGTGATATCACCCCCCTCTCCCCCTCCAACAGCCTAACAACAGAACAATGGGAAGGTAACCAGATAGCAGTTCCCTGGTAGATCTAAGAACAACACTAAATAGTAAAAGTCAAGTCCCACTGAGACTGACTCAGTTACATTAAGTAGGAGAAATAACAACCTGCCAGAAAGTTGGTCCATCCTAAAGTGCAAGTCCTAAAGTGCAGCACAAGTCACATGAGAAGGGCAGCTGGGAAACTGACAATATGTCTAGCCCCATGTCAGATTTCAAAATTGAATATAAAAAAACCTGTATAACAGCATTAGAACATCTTCTCAAGGTAGGCATTAAATACTTCCAGGGTTCCCTTGCATCCATGTATCCTGTACTTTACAACTTGCACCTAGGGCCACAAATAGGGGTAGGTAGAAGAGGTACCTGCCTAGGGTTCAACAAAATTTCTTCTTTCTTCTGCCTACCTCTAGTCCCTGTTCGCTACCCTGTGTCACACTCTCCTCCATCCCCATCTCTTTGTCAGTCTCCCCTCCCATCAGCCTCTCTCCCCTCCACCGTTCTCCCCTTGTTCACCTGACTTCTCCTTTACTACTGTGCATGCATGCGTACACAGGTTACGTACAGGCATTCTTGCATTCTGACGTTTGCACAAGGGCAGGCCCATAACTGGCAATCTGTGGGTTCTGGCAAATGCCAGAGGGGCTGCTATAAGGTGCCATAGAAAGTCAGTACTTAGTGGGTTGGTGGGGGCTGTTTGGGCCTTTGTGTGTGCTGATTGGGCCTCTGTGTAACTAAAATGCCAGGGCCTATTTTAATTCTCAGTCCGGGCCTGCACAGGGGGTGGGCTGGCTGGCCATGTTCCTGTATTAGATTAAGAAGTGAAGTAGCGGAGCTCACCCGTAATTCGCGTGTCACTCCTCCTGTGTTCCAGCAGCAGCTCTGGCGTGTGCCGATAACTTCCAATCAGCCATGTGCTATTCTCTAGTCTGGTTGTGCCAAAGCGCTCGCCGGAGTTAATGGAGGAGGCTCGATTTCAAAACTTCATTCTGGTTTTATTGTGCACATTTCAAAGTACAGACAGTGGGAATGGTGAGAGTTCCTACGCGTTTCGTGCCCTAGCTCTCCCGGCACTTCATCAGGGGGTGGGCTGGCTGGCCATGTTGCCTAGGGTGCTGTGTTGCCTAGGGTGCCCTGTCGGGTCGGCTTGGCCCGGCACTGCTTGCATTTTATTCAGCAAACTAACCAGAAATTCTGTGAAGGAGAGTAGTGTATAGATTATCATGAACTGATGCAAACTACTTTTTTAAATAACATTTCAATGGGCACAACTTTGTATTTTGCCCTGCGCCTTGCATCAGTAAATGAGTGTCCTGTAGTAGTCCTAGATTTTGACTCTAGCCATAGTGCATTCATTGTTTTCATGCTTGACACTTATGCAAATGCAAAAGTCCATTATATATAAATATATATATATATATATATATCTTTGCAAATGGACCCACACCCACACAAGGTGTGCAGGTCCATTTGCATTTGCAAAGTTGTATGACAAAATCTGACCAACGCACCGTCTTCGCAATATTGATCTGGTAATAGTGAGAACACTGAGCATACATTTTATATATACAACAGCGGGTTTAGAGGTTTTTGAACCCACAACTAAACTAGCTTTGTCTAAAAGCACAAATTTATTAAAAGATCCGAACTGAAAAAGCACAAATGGAAAAAGTCGCAGAAAAGTAGAAACATCGACTTCTTTTGACAAATAGTTATAACATAGCACAATAAATGTGCCTTTTTCGACTGTCCCACACAGGGCTGCTATTAAAAATCACTGGGCCCTCTACAACAAAATTTTCACCGCCCACCCCCCTTCCCAGTCCTCTCTGTACCCTCTGTACTCCCACAATGGCAGCTCTGCATGCAGTTACCAACAATACATAAAAGGTGACTTATGACCACAATAGCTGTTTGCAAACTAAAATTTTGGACATAGTTTACATAGTTTAATGTTTTTTTTACCCACAATATTGTGTTGGTGCAGCTGCGCCAAATGACTTGGGATGGTGTCATTTTTGGTGTTCGGAATCAAAATGACATTTGCAAATGTTAATGCAGCCTGCAGTGGGCGGCTCCATGTTTCCCCAGCATCACTAGACATTATTCAGTGGGCGCAATGTTGCTTGAAGCCAATACATGCAAGTGCAAGAAGCATGTTTGTATGGAGTAAATTTGTCAATTTTATTGTGCAACCATAATTGCGGTTGCATAAAAAAGTTCTGTAGCCATGCTATTCTAACTAATTTACAGACAGCTTTTTTTTTTTTTTTAAAGGAAAGAATTTATGAAGCTACTTGTGGTGATCCATCGTAAATATTAGGGTGCATAATTCACTTTGGAGTCTGTCTATTTTCTGGAATACTTTTTTTTCTGTGAAGCAAAGCTGACACTGTAGATTATTACTTGTGGAACCGAATAAATTAAGTAAATTTCCTTTTGGTAGATTGTTATTTCTTAAACTTTCAGGGACCTGATGTTGAACCATATTTAATATTGAAGGCCAGTCATTCCTTATTTCGGATTACCCAACCATTGCACATTGAGTATTGATTTCTGGTGTTGTTTATTCCCATTTGTCTGCGGATTTTATGAAATGCATGATGCACATCATGAGGTAACAGTACTCAGCCGTAGGAGCTGTTCTCCTAGTTTTCAAATAATTACATTAATTATGGTTACACTGAAGTTGTGCTGAAACATGCAGCCATTCTTTAAGTATATTATATACATATATATAATGAAAGGGGTGCCTTGGTTACCATGTTTGTCCCTTGTGTGGTTTAATGCTGCAGCCATCACTGCGTGAGAGTGAGATTTAGACAAGCAAATTAGTTTCTATCCTGGGAGAAAGGACATCTTTAACTCTCCCTTAATATATCTCCTGAATATAAAAACTCTACTCTTTCAATTGTAACAGCAGAAACACATTCATTATTAATATTTCTATGTACAAAATGAATGCCCAGTGCTTATTTAGGGCTCATTTACACCTGCAAGTGCAGTGAGCAAAGAGCTTTGTCATGAGCAATAGGCAGGTTTTTCATATACTGTAGTATTTGTTCCCAGAATTCCATTATCATTGTAGTCAGAAGTGTAAGTGGCACTTTGCACTTTACTGTACATCGGGTGCAGTTGTGCTGAATGTTGTCCAAGTCCCCATACACTCCTCATGAAGCTTAAGATGTTATTGTTCATAAAGAGATCACTTGTTTTGATAGGACCAAATGTGAAATTTCAGGACTTGTGGACATAGTGCATAGGCCGCAATCCAACTTAACCATGAATGGTTAGCATTTGTTCTGATTAGAATGCCATTCTAGGAAGAATTGTGGGACAAATAAATGGTATATAATGTGCAGGAGAGTAAAGGAAGTAGATGCATTTCCACCTCCCACATAGACATATCACTATGTAAAATGTCATACTTCAATATACTAAATATGTAATAGGAAAAGACCTAAGAAGGAAAATAATTTACTCAATGGCAATGTAATACATAAAATTCTGTGTATCTCTAAGAGTGCCAGGACAAGGTGTTCTGTGGGACGAAGGAAAGGTGTCTAAATTCAGCTTATTCGCTGTTATTATTCATCCTCCTTCTCAAAGCTATTTTTAACAGCACCAAATAAAAATAAATGTACACAGAAGTAATGTGGGTATGAACACTGAGCGTAATGGCAGAAGAAGAATCTAGGAGCATCTGCATCATGTTTTCAGCTTCGGATGAAGGGAATGCTATCAGCTTGAAGTTTTTGTTACCAGGTTCATTAATGCTTTTTATTGCTTACTGCAATATCTGCAGTACTAGCCCTACAAAATACGTACAACTGGTTATAATATTTAATTTGTGGGATGAAATATATATATATATCCCTCTTCTGCTACTGCATGAGATCTTTGTCACATTTACTTATATATGGCGCTACAGGTAGGGTTGCCACCTTTTGCTGTAGGCGGGCCGTAACGTCAGGGGGTAGAGCTATGACGACGTGATCGCCGATCGTTGCGTCAATAAAGCTAATCCCGCCCGGTTTTCCTTATTTGGAAAACCGGGCAGGAAGCATTGACCCTGGCAGCCTTTCAAAATACCGGGCTGCCCGGGTCAAAACCGGACAGGTGGCAACCCTAGCTACAGGAGTCCTGTGCCTCCACTATATGGGAGAGCAGGTACACTATGAAATGGAGTGCCTCCACCAAGGGTCAGGACAGGCTGAACGGTAATACCCCTCCCTGGGAACTTCTCTGATCCTCAGTACACAGTGGAAAGGTTGATGGATTTATTTGGCAGAACACTATACCTTTAAATGACAGTGATACAGGTAGCCTGCCAGCCAGGAGCAACTTCACTGAATTAATGCAGCAAGTGATCTCTGAACTGCTAAGGGAAATCCCCACTTATGTGGCAGTTGCTTCAAAGTCCTGAGAAGGACTCCCTTTGGCTTTCTGTTCCCTGACAATGACCCCCTTTCCTTCTGCACCCTAAAGAGAGCGCGCTTTTCTGCCAATGGGGTTTCCTAACAACTTTCCCACACAGAAACTCTGGGAACATGCACACTTGTACTATGCTGCTTTTCTCTCCCAGCAGAACTTCCTTTTTTTCCCAGCAACACTTTCTTTCTCCCTCTTCCTTCCTGTCAGCTCACAGAGGGTGGGGCTCCTCCCCCTCCTTGCACAGAAATGATACAGAGGAGAGACAAGTGTACACAACTCTCCTACATATATAAATATATATATATATATATATATATAAATATATACATATATATATATATATTTTTTTTTTTTAAATGAATGTTTCCCATGATATTGGCCTTATCAGTCTTAGGCAGACTTGCTCCCTTGTTTGGCTGATAGAGGTGATATCACTGCAATATTAAACTCTTGTTTGCTTTCCAAGATTTTAGTTAAAGCTGGTGTTCGCCTCTAAACTGGGATTCAGAATAGGCCATAACATCTCAAGTGCACAGAGGCCCAAACACCAGCCAAGTAAAATGTGACTATGGCATCTTACAGCAGCCTCTCTGGCATTTGTCTCTAAATTAACTTTTATTTAACCAAGTTAAATAATGTTGGGCCTATTGGACCAATTTAATAAGTCTTACCCTCATATGTAATAATCGGCACTACGTTTGGCCAGGAGCAGCAATAAGATGTTTTCTTTTCAACAGGTGACCAGTAAATGCTACCTGTTGATTGGTTGCTATAGGTTACTGCTTTTGGGCAAACTTTGTGCCTTTTATTACATAACCCAATATTTATGTGAATAAACAATGCCCTTGTTGACAAACAGTGCTATTAGATATTCGCTGGGCATATTAATGGTTGTTTCAAGTCACCTGACAAAGGGGGAAGCCCTACGAAACATTGTGTGACACAATAAACACACCAGGGGTATGACCCCGGTTTAATTCACCTTTTGTGCCAGCTTGCAGTGGCGCTCTGCCAATGAGGCGAGCCTCAGGCGGCAGCACCTGCTAGGTCTCCAGGGGCAGCACAAAGCCGCTCCTGGTGCCTTTAAAGGAATTGTTCAGTATAAAAATAAAAACTGGGTAAACAGATAGGCTGTGCAAAATAAAAAATGTTTTCAATATAGTTAGTTAGCCAAAAATGTAATATATAAAGGCTGGAGTCACTGTAAGTCTAACCTAAAAGAACAGGACACTACTACTTGCTTTTCAGCTCTCTTTTGTTTACACTGACTGGTTACCCTGGTGACCAGGCAGTAACCAATCAGTGACTTGAGGGAGGGCCACATGGGTCATAACTGTTGCTTTTGAATCTGAGCTGAATGCTGAGGCTCAATTGCAAACTCACTGAACAGTTATGTCCCATGTAGCCCCCCTTCAAGTCGCTGACTTACTCAGATTTAGGGAGCTGAAAAGCAGGATGTTGGATTCTGGCTATTATATTTGACATCCAGTCACTCCAACTTTTATAGTTTGCATTTTTCCCTGACTAACTATATTAGAAATATTTTTTTATTTTGCACAGCCTTTCTATTTAACCAGTTTTTAATTTTACCCTGAACTGTTCCTTTAAGAGCTGAGTTTTTGTACCCCTTGGGGACCCCCTGGAACATATAATGCAATTGAGAACTAAAGTAATGCGGTCTGAGATGATCACAGATATGCAACTTGTCCACTAGATGTCAGCGTAACACCTCAAACATGGCCATTAACCATTTTTAGCAAATAAGTGGCAAAGCTGTTCTTTCATCTTAGGGTAGAAGTACAAAAGTGTTTTTGGTCGTACCAACGCCCCGGTGACAAAATGCAGGTGACAAATCGGACAGAGTCGCATGTGACAAATTATAATTGGATTGAATGAAAAGTCGCATGGTAAATACTAGACGATCCGACTGTCGGATGAAGACGCTGCTTACAGAGTCCACATCCGACGTCGTGTCGCGTCGGACCCAATGTAGTCCTTACTTGCAACTTTTCATTCAGTCAAATTAGAAGTTTGATGCCTGCATCTCCATCGAATTTGTCACCTGCCTTTTGTCTCCAGACCTCCTTAATCAGTCCCCCCCCCCCACCAATTAGTAAATGCCTGCTATAGCTGTCAATGCACATCTGTCAAGTCACTGCAGGTAGCATTAAAGCCCCTGCTTTTTACTTGCAAAAGCTTACTGGATCTGTGCAGAACCTAAATTAGCCATGACCTAGAATAACTATGGACTGCAAATATGAAATTAATATATACATTCAGAATAAAGCATGTGTCAATAAAAATGGAATCAGAAGTATTTACCCGAGTTCAGGGACAGACTGGATGCCCAGTGTTGTACTGGTTCAGGGGATCATTGGGGCTGCCACCTCAGAGGCCTCCATACCCCATCAGGGCCCCCTGCCCCAGTCACAGGTTTTTCCTTGTGTCCCATTGGCCTAGTCTGATGCTGAGAATATCAGCTGGTGGGCCTGGGTAAACCAGTCTGATGCTGATCACATTTCCTAGATACCTGGAATAAGAAATGCTGTAGCTGCAGTATTATATTGTAATTTTAATGTGTATGGCTGTCCCTGATGGTTTCAGGAAAGAGCAGAACAGTAATTGTTTTGGGCCCTGAATACCCCATCCTTGTGAAAGAATTCTTGACGTTTTTGTACAAAGAAGTGCCGGGACTTATAGACAAACAGCATGTTGAAGGTGGAAAGGCTACACATGCCAAATTTACACTATTTATTTTTGCACAGCTTGGTCATGTGTAGTGATGAATTAAATATTTCAGCAGGCATGGATCTGCAGCAAAATGCCCGTCTCCAATGTAGTTTTCACTGAAAAAGTTACCATTCACCTTATACATTATTGCATTTGTTCAGGCCAATGAGCAAATAATCAGATCTACAGGAAGTAAATTGGAGCTGAAGAAGAGCCATGTATCTGCCAATACACCGTTCCCATTATTCTGAGACAATTTGCAATTTGGTTTTAATTTTTTATTATTTGTGGTTTTTGAATTATTTAGAATTATTTTCAGCTGCTTTCCAGTTTGAAATGTCGGCAATCTGGTGGCTAAGGCCTAAATAACCCTAGCAACCATGCACTGGTTATAATAAGAGACTGGAATATAAATAGGATAGGCCTGAATAGAAAGATGAGTAATAAAAAGTAATAGCCTTGAGGAGAATTTGTTTGCTCGATGGGATCAGTGACCCCCCATTTTAAAGATATAAAGAGTTATAAGAAATAGGCAAATAATTCAAAAAATTATCAAGGTAAATGGGAAAGTTGCTTAGAATTAGCCATTCTATAACATATTAAACGTTAACTTAAAGGTGAACCTCCCCTTTAAATCTTGGCTTGTATTGATGGAAAATCCTTGCGCTTAGCAGTCATTTTAGTAAACACTTTGCTATGCAGTAAGACATCTCAGGCATCTGTAATTTAAAGTCAACAGTGAGTGAGATAAGAGGCACCATGACAAACAAGAGCCTCCTGACACATGGGGCCTTATCTCTGCTTGTACAATGGATATACAACATACTGCCGCTCTTCCTGGTATGCTATAAACCTGTAAATAGCTCTGTTTTCAAGTTACTTTAGTCAGGTTGTCCCCATTACGTACAGTATCTTTGTTTTGTTGCTTTGTTATTTTATTGCTGGTGCTTACAAGTGTTGTCCTGCCTTTCCTTCTCTTTCAGATTGTTAGAGATCTGGCTGCATTGTAAAAATAGACTGGCACAAAGTGTACAGGCCTTCTGACAAAAGTCAGTGTGAACCTGGCCCTCTGTTATTAATAACAAGATTAGAAGAAGGATAAAAGAGTTGAGGTGGCCGATATCAGGCTGATCCGTTCGTGGGCCCTAGGGAAGCGATACGGGCGGGATCCGACAAAATTTTTTAACCTGCCCGATCGAGATCTGGCCGACTTTTGGTCCCACTCAGTCTATCGGCAGCTTTTATCTGTCCGTGTATGGGGGCCTTTATTCAAAGTTGAAAATGCACTTTACACTGAAGCCAAGGAATACAAAGTAAGAGGGAAACAGTACTGCTTTCATGGCTCATGGCACACTTTTTCTGTGCAGATCTTTTTCCTCCTGATCTCCAGGCTGGAATCCAAATCATTGCCTTGCTGGCTAACAACTCTTATAGCAATAAAAAGAAATGAAAGGTGCTCCAGAATGGCAATGTAAATACAGTAGCTCACCAAGCTGATTGTGTGGTCCAGATGGGGTTGCCACCTGGCCGGTATTTTACTGACCCCAATGTTCTGAATAGGAAAAAACAGCAAATATATTGGAAGGTCCAGGTGCACCAACCAGAGATCCCCAGCTTCAGATAGCAGCAAACCAAAATACACAGCAAAAAGATAGGGCCATTGGAGGAATCCACATGATATATATATAAATGCATCTCCATAGGCCCTACGCGTTTTGTACCTGCAAGGTACTTAATCATGGGCCTATGGAGATGTATTTATACTTTTAACTATGACTAATAAAAACTTATTTTTTTAACGTATACTTTTGGACCTGTGGATTCCATTGAGTGCCAAATAACCCTGTCATTTTGCTGTGTATTTCAGTACAACTCTTATAACCAGAAAAAAATTGCAAAGTAAAGAGTTGCCAGACTAAATGTTAAATAATTGAAAATAACACAAAACAATATAAGAAATAAGAAATAATAGCCTGTTGCAAACTGTTTAGGTGAACTTCTATTTTTTAGTTTGGAGGCTATAAGGTAATAAGTAGGTATAAGGTAGAGCAGATTTTGGGTGTGAACAATGTTAGCAGAAGAGATGACAAGACTTCCAGGATTCTTCAATATTTATTTTTATCTAAGTTTAATTTATTTACCAATCACTGCCTTGTTGTGTAGTGGAGTATTCCACCTGTTAAATCCCCAGCCAGTGCTGTGATAATCTACCACCAGTTTGCTCTTCCCCCATCCCACCCACTAGGTTGAAAATAATAACAAAATATATTTTCTACTTTATTTAAGACTGTTTCCCAACTTATTCATCAAGACTTTGTTCACTCTTGCTTTAAAAAATGTACCAGATCTGTACATGGCAATAAATCCCATCTGCCTAAGAAGCAAACAAAAACCCAAGCCAGGACAACAGCCCCCACAACAGCAGTGAGAATGAGCCAACAAAGCAGAGCGAAAAAATTCAAATTTTACTTTACTTATCTTTTTTTCAGCATCACATATAAAAAACATGAAATGTACCATAACAAAAGCAAAGAAGTGAAGAAAAGAAGAGAATGGTGAAGGCTTGGAGGTACCACCATTTCACAGCTACATCTTATAACCTTACATAAGTGTATTTAGAATTGATTCTCTGCCTTCGGCGTGTAAAGAGATGAGGGAAACTGGTACGTGAGTCCCAGGATCCATGTTTGGTTAGATCAGATTGCATTATTACTCCACAGAGAATTTTGTAAGTGACTCGTGATCCTAATGGCTGAGAAAATCCATGAAATTCATTTGTTTGTAGCACGACTGATTCTGTATGTCCATTTGTACATAACAGCTTCCAAAGGTCATTTCAAGATCCTCATTTGAAGAACATAAGGGGTAATTTACAACTCCAAATGCAGTGTGCAAACTACAATTTTGGATACCATGTTTTTTACCCACAATGCACTGTTTTCTCATAACTCCAGAATCATTGTTGTCTTAATGCAGGGATCCCCAATCTTTTTAACCCGTAAGTCACATTTAAAAGTAAAATAAATTGGAGCGCAACATAATCACGAAGAAGTTCATAGGGGTGCGAAATACGGAATGTTACTGGGAATTGGTAGCCCCTATGTGGACTTGCAGCCTACAAGAGGTTCTGTTTTGCAGTACACTTGGTTTTTGTTCAAGCCAGAAATTCAAAAATAAGCACCTGCTTTGAGGCCATTGGGAGCAACATCCAAGGGGTTGGATAGCAACATGTTGCTCACAAGCCATTGGTTGGGGATCACTGTCTTAATGGGACAATGCAGCTGCCGCAGGATCAGCATTGCTTCCAACACATAGCATCAAAATAACATAGGCACCCCATTTTTAACTACGTTTCTTTTCTGTTAAAGCAATTACATTATTATTACACAACAAAGCACTGACGAGGTAGCTAAGGCAAAAGGAATTTTCTTGCAAGAGAAAGCATTTATCACTCTTTTTATATTTTGCTGTTATTGATGTCTTGCCCAAAATGAAGCTGCCATTAAGGACATGGTTTAAGAGGGCCTGAAAAACTCTATCAGTGCACAACATTTTTCCCAATATGACATACAGGTTACTCACCATTCCTATGATTCCTTGTGCTGTCCCTAGTCATAAGAAGCAACATATACCCCCTGGCTTTGCCCACACTCTTAACAGGGTTGTTCACTTTTGGGTTAACTATTAGGGGCAGATTTACTAAATTCACATGAAGGATTCAAAGTTCGATCAAATTTTCAAAAAGATTTGAATTCGAATTTTCAAATGTTTTTGAAGACCACTTCAACCAGTGAATTTGGGAAATTCGATCGAATCGAATGAATCGAATAATTTGAATAAAAATGTATTCGAATATTTGACTATTTGACAGTCGAATTACTTCCCCTTTAAATTTTTATTTAACGCCTAGTTCGCCAGGTCAAAGCTATCGAATTGGGTTTCATTATTTTTGATCGTATAAAACAATTGAATTTTTTATTGAATGTTTAAAATCATTCGAATCGATCAATTCGAACAAATTTATTGATTGAATATTTTCTATTCGATAGTTCAACCAATCCAATTACAGTACAATCCTTCGAATTTGATATTCTAAGGATTTTACTTCCCACACAATTGCGAACTATTCCCATGGTCGAATTTGAGGGTTTTTTAATCCTTGAATTCGACTTTTAGTAAATCTGCCCCTTAGTATGATATAGATATTTTGAGTCAATTTGTAATTGGTTTAAATTTTTTATTGCTTGTAGTTTTAAAATTATGTATCTTTTTATTCAGCAGCTCTCCAGTTTGTGATTTCAGCCATCTGGTTGCTATGTCTAAATTACCCTAGCAACCATGCACTGATTTGAATAGGAGACTGGAATATGAATAGGAGAGGGCCTGAATAGAAAGAAGATTAATAAAAAGTAGCATTTGTTTTTTAGATTGGGTCAATGGCCCCCGTTCAAAAGCTGGAAGGAGTCAGCAGAAAACAGAAAAGAATGAAAAAACTATAAAAAATAAATTATGAAGATCAATTAAAAAGTTGATTAGAATGGGTAATTCTATAACATACCAAACATTTACTAACGGTGAAGCACCCCTTTAAGAAGGAAAGATGGTTCTTAGCTGCCGTTATACATAGGGACACTCAAAAGTGCAGATCGTGCATGGTTTATTGCAACTCTTAATCTAAATGTACATATATTTCGTATTTGTTTGTAATTAATTATTGCATTATATTGACAGCCCTCTGTTAATGTTAACTTCTATTGTACAGTGCTGAGTGCACAATTAGCACTATATAAAAAAATACGCATACATATACTGTAAATATACAAACACAGCTTATCATTTATTTTGCATCAGGTTTTTAGAAGGTTTTGATGTAACCCCAGGATTTCAGCTGATTTTCAAGTCAAACGCAAGGGTATTAAAACAATATCTGACTAACAGTATGTGGTTTGTGCACAAGGATTGAGTTCCGGTCAGCATTGTGCTAACAGGCGCACAGCGGCTTGCCACCAGTTAAAATATGTTAGTGAAGAAACATTATGTAGGCCATATGCTGTATGTTTTCTATGAGATGCAGTATTGGACATGTTATCCAGAATGCTCAGGACCTGGAGTTTTCCGGATAAGAGATCATTAAGTAATTTGGATCTCCATACCTTAAGTCTACTAAAATAAACATGAATTCAGTTGGGATTGTTTGCCTCCAATATGGATTATTTATATCTTAGTTAGGATTAAGTACAAGGTACTGTTTTATTATTATAAAACAGTAAAAAAAAGGACATTTGAATTATTTAATTAAAATGGAGTCAATAAGAGATGGCCATCTTGGATAACTGTTTTCCAGGTAACAGATCCCATACTTGTATTATTCTTCAAGGAACAGAATCATACTGTGTCAATAAGCTGAGATCAATATCTACTCTGTGAGATTAAGATGTTCCTGCCTGTCGTGTGTACTTAGGATCCATATGGACATCTGCATGAGAGGCAATATCAGGTGGTGGCCAATACTTGACCTCACACCTACCCAGGAGTAAAGCTTTCCCCAGGACATCAACTGTACACAGCTGTGCAAAAAGTTCCCCATTTGCACTACACAACAACACCTTCATCCTGCTACCATCCCTTCAGCACAAATCTAGAGGGGCTCCTCTTTTAAAGAGAAATGTATAAAAATGATTGCACATTTTTGTGGTTTAAATGCATTAATATAATATGTGTCTTTATAAACAGCTTTTAAAATTGCAGACTAATGGGTGCCCTTAGAACCAACCATGCATCAGTTATTTTGGGTGCTTCAGCCATACTTTAAGCACAACATAACCATTTGTATTCCCTTAAATAGCTCCTTCATCATTCAGTGCAATATGAAAAGACATTGCGTATAATTTTTACCAATTTATATGTATGTAAAGTTCCTATGTCCTGAAATAACCTGACATATTTCACATTGCATGTGATCCTGGTATGTTGGTTTTAGAACAGTTGTTCTTTGTTGCTGCCTGTGAGCCATTCCCTTGTCTGTCCTTGAACTTCCAAACAGCCACTGGAGCCTGGAGTGCACAAAGAAAGTCTATCCCCATGATTAAAACCTTTACTTGGTTCTATTAGGTTCCTGAAACCTTTTTCAATAGTGTATCATTGTGAAAATGCCAATAGTTTTAATGAAAACAGCTTGCAGGTCCTTTAGACAGATTGTATAGTACAGAAGCACCTGTTGGGTCGGCTTCTCTATGGGGGCCAAAAGCAGTAAGCGGGGCAGCCTGAAGTTCAATAAGGGGTCCTGACTTTATAAACATGTTATCATATATCTAAAGTTTTTGTTGACAAAAACCAGCTTGGTCGAGGTGAGGTGGCCATACACGCGTTTATGACCACTTGGTCCTTCCAGACAGACTTTCTAGAGATCAGCCCAGTGTGTGGGTGGCAAAATCAGGCCCAAATCCATTTATTTGACAACCTCACCATTATAGTGTATGGCCAGCATTTGACTGTATTTACAGCCCTGAGCCTAACTGGATAACTTTGGTATTGTTTTAGTTATGATGCTGTCATATTGTTTCTGTACAGAGAGCAATTTTCCATAATGGCTGATGGCTCTGGCACAAACACATTCAGCAGATTTCAACACAAATTGCAAAGTCTCACTATGCTTTGCTGAAATACTCCAAGCGTGTTCACTTCGGAGATATAGCATTAGGCATGGGGGGTAAATTTATCAAAGAGTGAAGTTACGCCACTAGGGTGAAATTCCACCGCTCTCCATTCATTTCTATGGGATTTTGCAAGGCGTATTTATCAATGGGTGAAGTGAAAGTTCACCCTTTGATGAATACGCCTTTAAAAATTCCATAGAAATGAATGGAGAGCGGCGGAATTTCACTCTAGTGGCGGAACTTCACTCTTAACTTCACTCTTTGATAAATATACCCCTTAGTCTCAGCTGAGGAACAGGTCTGGGCCAGCTGGGCTCATTGGGATATTTCCCTGTGTCCCACCAGCCAAGTCTAACCCTGTGTTTTTTCAGTTGTCTAAACCTGATGGGCCCCTGCTCACCCAGACCCATTCCCTGCTGCGACCTAAACAAAAGATGATGTGCCACAGCATCAGAGTGTTTGCACAAGCACGTGGGGGGCAGTAGTCTGGGAATGGCCCCCGTTGACTGCCAGGAAGCCCTTGGTACCAAAGGCCCCCAATACTTCAGTTCAACCGTGTTAATAATGATGCCTGGGCACTCTTTTATTAATCTACTAGTTCTATTTTTGATGTGGGCCCATTAGCGTTACATTCTGCTTTCTCCTACTATACAGTATATTCATCTAGTTTTTGAGTCTGCTTGTTTATTGACCTTGATCCTTGCCACCTATCCTGACCTTTATCCTGTACCTGATTATGTGTGCAGGGTCACTAACCATCCAATTATTAAAATTCTGGTGCCCCAAAAGAGCATCTATAAAGACTGGTGCTGTGCAGTTGTGATGTGTGGTCTGGCCCATTATGTGAAGAGCAAAAGTTGGTGCAGGGTACACTGGTAAACTCACGTATTTATCAGACTGATCAATACGTGAGTTTACCAGTGTGCCCTGCACCAACTTTTTCTCTTCACATATGTATTGTCCGCTCCCTTGAGCTGAGGGCCTGGGGATGGAGCAGCTGGTCCAAGTTTATATTGTGTTGAGTAATTCCACAGATCTATACTGTTTTTTATGTTTTAAATGCTTTTTTACCCATGGGTCCAAAGGGTACGGGTCGACCTCGCTGCTCCGTTTGCGGGTGACGTCATCAGTGGGGCAGGAGTGTCTATAAAACTTGAAGACATTGCCATTGATGTCACAAAAGGGTTGGCACAGGTCTATAAATGGAGGGCGGAAGCCAGGTGCGGGCGGGCACAGGTCGGATGGGTGCAGGTTTGGATCGAGCTTTTATCGGCTCACACATCACTACTTGGCATGTTCTCCCCTATTTCACGAAAGCAACTAACTCCAGCTGCCTCCCACGGACTGTTAAGCATACACCTTGGTCTTGTCTCAAATGCTGCTTAGTATGATAAAAAGAATGAGCGATTATTGAATAAAATGCATATTTATATTGACTCAACTGGATCAACCTCGTGCAGGGAATGTAGAAATAAGGAACTGACATTATGTGATAACTATGAGAACAATGGGCTGTAATAACTCTTGGGACTGCAATGAAAGCCCAAAGCTGTATTTTCTTCCAAAGGTTAATGTCCTCATCAAAGAGAATAAAACAAAGTGGGTTTCCTGGCTTGCCACGTGTGTGACAGCCCAGAGATAATTACAGGAACTTCAGCTGACATAACCGACTTCCCATTACATTGAATATGCAACTCTCTTGCACACAATGAAAGCACAACAGTTTGTAGGACGGGAGGAGGATTAGTTTGGGCTAAGGCACAGGAAATAGAAGGTATTAATGCTTGAGATGATATGAAAACAAGCCAGAGAACAACAATGAATAGAGGCAGTTTTAACACAATTTAGTTCTTATGATGCATGAATATAATAAAAGCTATTATTAACGGATTGCTGCTCTAAACTGGTTCATTTACTTTAACCCAGTTCAAGGACTGCGTACATTATATTCCACAAAGCTCCACATCCTCTTGCTATTAGTTTTCTTGCTGGAAGTGATGCTCTCAGCAAAGCAAGAGTTGCACTTGTATAGTAGAGAGAGAAATTCACAAGATGGAAGCATACAGTTTTTAAACAACAGATTTAGCACATAAGATGCCTCATTCAAGTTCAGTTCAAAAGGCACAGCATTGGTGCCGACTACCATATATTTTTTGCACCTTGTCCCTAACTTAAACGAATAGTAGTAGCATAAAAAAATTTGCGTTTTAAAGTAATAAAAATATAATTGCCCTGCACTGGTAAGGTCACACGGGGAGATTTAATCGCCTGGTGACTGATCGCTTCTTTTTTTGGGTGACTATCTCCCCGAACTGCCGTCTACCCCTTCTAAAATGAAAAATCGTCTGTGGCAATGCACTTGCGGCGCTTCAATTTACGAAGTTGCCTCATGAGGAAACTTCGGGCGAATTCGGAAATCCAAGTGCTGCAAATGAATTGTGCCGTGTTTTCTCGTTATAGCAGGCGGAAGGCAGTTTGGGGAGATTGTCGCCAAGAAAAAGAGGCAATTAGTTGCCAGGCGACATCTGCCTGTGTGACCTTACCCTAAAACGGCGTATTTGCTTCAGAAACACTACTATTTTGTATATAAATGATCTGATATGTAGAAATGGGGGCATCAATTCAGAGGAGAAAAGGCTCAGGATACACAGCAGATAAGCTCTATAGAACATAATGGTGTTATCTGTTATCCACTATTTAACCTGTGCCATATAGTCTTTTTTTCAATCTCTGCCATTGGTACACAGCAGCTTGTTTATATGAACTATAGTAGTGTTTCTGAAGCAAACAGATCAGTTTTAACAGTGCAGGGCAATATCACATAATATTTTCATTACTTTAAACACTTTCATTCTTTGGTGGTACTGTTCCTTTAAGACAGGGGTCCCCAACCTTTTTTTACCCGTGTGCCACATTAAAAAATAAAAAGAGTTGGGGAGCAACAACAACATGCAAAAACTTTATGGAGTGCCAAGATATGGTTGTAATTGGCTATTTGGTGGTCCCTATGTAGACTAGTA
>CM044431.1:149548328-149579608 GCA_024363595.1 Xenopus borealis
CAGGCCGAGAATATGATCCTCTGCTGCTGCTCTACCTGCACCCAGAAATATTACCTCTGCTCGTGTGCAGGCAGTTTTCAGCTTGAACTGCAAAATCTGGCATTTTGGTGCTGAATCAGCTCCCCTGCTGCTCCTCTGCCTGCACCCGATAGGGAGAGAATTCTCTGCCTGTGTTTCTTCTGCAGGCAGAGATCGGTAAAATGTGGCCCTAGCCTTAAAAGTATACTTACACTAAAAAACTCTTCGTACCTCCTGCTACCACCTACCCACCCTGCATTATTTAGATGTTTGATCTGTCACTCCTTGCAAAGAGAAGCACACCCCTGGGCGCAAGTCCTCTGCAGATGAGCACTAATGGGCATGCGTTTGCACCCCCTAATGCCTTTGTACTTGCACCCAGAGGCTTCCAAAATGACCCTAGTGTCTGTGTTATGGGTTACATAGCAGCAGTGGCGTAACTACCAGGGGAGCAGGGGGTGCAATTGCACCAGGGCCCGCTCCCTCTCAGGGCCCACCGGAGAGGCTAGGAGAACTCCAATGTGCAAATCATAGGGGGGCGGGAGCCCGATAGGGGGGCCTGAGTGCCAATCCTGCACCAGGGCCCACCAGTGAGTAGTTACGCCACTGCATAGCAGTTCTTATATGTGTATCCCAAGTGCTGTGTCATAAATGTCACTGATAACTTTCCATTCCATAGTGCTGCGACTTACCCAGTTCCCTTATGCCCCAGTGCTCAAAAATTTGGCAGGATTGAACACAATGCAGTAGAATAGTTTAAGCAAATTAAGTTGAATAGTTTAACAGAATTCAGTGGAAGAGATTAACAGAATTCAGCGGGAGAGTGGGAGGGAAAGGTTTGCTGAAGCTGAGCAAACACACTCAATGTTTTAAATTATGTGCATATACAAAACGGCCTTTTATGTAAATACAACTGGTGCTGTTAATGTTGTGTAGAAAGTGGCAAGGAACTGGGGTGATCAAAAAAGAATAATTGATAGCAGTTATCACTTTAATTAAGACTGGTTGCTCATAAATGTAAAGTAATGTAATGATTTTGTAATGAGCTAACTGACTCCAGCAATATGCATTTAAACATTGAAATGCTAACGTGTACAAGAAGTTTTTTATTGTACATCTCTGCTGGTTGCTTGCTTTGTTTTGTCTGTGCAATTGAGAATTCTACCTGGCTGGAAGATTGTTTTCATGCTAATTATGCCAGACACTAAAAGGGCTCACTAACTATATGTGTCCTTCAAAATAACATGGGAATTCTTCAAAGGTTCTCCGTCTCTGCATATTCCTCTGCCATTTTCACACCCCTGAAAGAAGGGTTTGTCTTGCTGATATCTTGGTTTCAGGCAACAGTTTCATGTTTATACGAAAACAAGTCTAGTAACACAGAAAAGATTAAAGGGAAACTGTCATGTTAAAAGTGCTGCTCTAGTGGACTTCTGCACTGAAATCCATTTCTCAAAAGAGCAAACAGATTTTTTTATAGTCAGTTTTGAAATCTGACATGGGGCTAGCCATTTTGTCAATTTCCCAGCTGCCCTGGTCATGTGAGTTGTGCCAGCACATTAGGAGGGAACTGCTTTCTGGCAGGCTGTTGTTTTTGCTTTTCAATGTAACTGAATAGTACGCAGTGGGACATGGGTTACTATTGAGTGCTGTTCTTAGATCTAACAGGCAGCTGTTATCTTGTGTTAGAGAGCTGTTATCTGGTAACCTTCTCATTATTCTTTTGTTAGACTGCTGGGTGGGAGAAAGGGAGGGGGTGATATCACTCCAACTTGCAGTACAGCAGTAAAGAATGATTGAAGTTTATCAGAGCACAAGTCACATGACTTGGCGCAGCTGGGAAATTGACAAAATGTCTAGCCCCATGTCAGATTTCAAAATGAAATATAAAAAAATCTGTTTGCTCTTTTGAGAAATGGATTTCAGTGCAGAATTCTTCTGAAGCAGCACTATTAACTGATGTGTTTTGAAAAAAATATTTTTTCCCATGACAGGTTCCCTTTAAGAAAACAATATATAATTTGTTTTTTTTTTTCCTTATTAAAGTAGTACTCCCATGTCTGACAGAAACTTTGCCCTAGAACTGTTAGGAAAGCTAAGTGAACATTTGACATTTTTTCTGATATTTGATCACTGTTTTTCATTAGAGACGATCAATGGGACTACATCATAAGGACAATCGTGGCTGATGTAGATGGACATGCATTTGCAGGTAATTATTCATGGCATGTGTATAGGAAAGTAAAATTAATGTTTACAAATAGGGTTCACAGTTTCTTTTAACTATAAATAATTCCTGGTTCAATCAGTGGCTCTAAAGCAGGGGCGTCCAACCTTTTGGCTTCCCTGGGCCAAATTGGAAAAAGAAGAGTTGTCTGGGGCCACACATGAAATACACAAACACTTTTGATTTGTAAAAGTAAAGAAAATGCACAGGAAAAACTATAATACATATTGAATAACCAGATTGAGCTATACTCTGAAATATGGGACACCTGGATATTAAATAGACTTATTATTAGATTATTATTACTACTAACTGGGCAATGGACAGAGTCCCCCCACTCCTGCCTACTCCTATTTCCTTTGCAATATGACATATATGACACAGGTTGGACACCCCTGCTCTAAGGGCAAAAACAGATGGAGCACTTTGTTGTCTGCAAGGTACATGCACCAAGATCATGACTTAATTAGTGATAAGAGACCAGAGAAAGATTAGTCCTCTTGTAGCCGCCACTGCAATCATGTATTCCTTTGAGAATAGCAACTCTGACTGAATTTTATTTTACCCAGAAAGTCATTTAGTTGTTACTATTTACCACTTCTTATAAACATGTCCGTAAATCTTATCCTCCAGTTCTATGTTGTATGTCAATTAATGGTTTAATGCAACATGATGCATAGTACCGCTTTAAATAAGATGAAATCAAAGCTCCTATAGATATAATATACTTCTACAATGATAAGATATTCCATTTCAGGCCTGAACTGGCAATCAAAATAGGTCCTGGCACTTCAAGTTCAAAGAGGCCCAAACAGCCCCCACCAGAACAATAAATAATGACTGTCTATGTCTTACAGCAGCCCCTCTGGCATTTGCCAGAATCCACAGATTGTCAGTCTGGGCTTGTGTCATTTAATAAACACACTTTAATTTGTTAAAGACAAGTACATTGAGATTGCATACAGTGGCACAAATATAATATATATAATAACAACAACGGGTACTTCAGAGACATGGCATAAAACAAGCAGATGAAGCAGAAGGCTAGAACCCAACCTACTAATTTCTCTGCCTACTTAATGAACCATGCAAATGCTTTTCCTATCATTCCTAGAACAAAGTGACTAAACCACAGAGCTTGCAAATGTCAGTGTAATAACTCGCAAAAGAAGGAGTTTTTAGAGTTCCCATCCAAATAATTTTCTGATCAAGATTACAATTAGCAATTCTATCTCAAGGATCCTATTTCAAGTCTATAAGAAATCAAATACTATACAAGTGTTTGCCAATGGTTTTCTGAAAGTTGTAGCTCAACAATATTTGTAGCGCCCCAGGTTGTAATTCTATTTATAGAACATAATTGTTACATAACAGGAGGATAATATTTGGGTGAGAAGCCTACAAGTCTTTATATTGAGCAATAAATGCAGCAGTGCAACCCCTCTTATAGCAGAAGGTATTCATATGTCCCATGCTACACACATAACATTCCCTTATATGCAAAAACTTTAGGTTTTTACTCTCACTCAACACTCATGGGAGGAGACATACAAATTATGCAAATCAGGCTGTATCTTTGCTAGTTAGCCAGCAGTTTCCTCTCCAAGGTAGACACAAAGCCCCAGTAAAGGAAGGCCCTAAGAAAGGTGAGATCCAACATAGTCATAGAATGGAAGTATCATAGTAGGGTTAGTCATGAAAAGGGAATTAGGTTAAAGCATTTCCCTGGAGGTTCCACTGGAGGTGATCCAACTCCACTTAAGGGCATCACATAAGTGAAGTGGGATCCTGCAAAGTGTGTCCTCAGGGGAAAGTCATTTCATGATATACTCTGCAATTGTATATTGCTATGACCGCTTTACATCAGCTCTTTCAGTGGTACTACGTGAGTTCTTTATTCTGTTTAATAGAAATATATACAGAATTTGTTCCTGTTTAAGAACTCCTGGAGTCCAGAAATGCTGTTTGTGCCACTGAGAGGTATAGTTCCGCAACACATTTTTTCTTCTTCCAAAAGGCCCAGCTCGGACCAGTATATGAGAGACCGGCTGAATCGGAGGGACTAATGTGACATTGCTCATTACCAGTTAAGTGTGAGCCAATCCTGGGAGGAAAAGTAAAAGGTACAAAAATGCATAGAAGTCTCTGTACTTCACATTCAAAAAAACAAAAAAGCAGCTCAAGCACTAACCCTGGAGAGAACCAAAAATGAATGTGTGCTGTTGCTAGACAAGTATTCATGTCAGTGTATGTTGTAGAATAAGCAAAATGGCAGGAGTAGAAAGTTACCATTTTGACTCAGTGTAGGGTGATTGCCACCATTTAGGATTGCCACCTCTTGGTTGATATCATACTGGGGGTGGGTCGTTTAGGGTCCTAGGCCTTAGTTGATGGTGGGCAATTCACAGGGATTCCTCAACAATACTTTGCATTTTTTGTCGTTACATACTTGTTACAGGGAGGTGCTACCTATTGTTAATTGCTACATAATTACTTGTAAAAGGTGCCAATATGGCATGCCCCAAGTGTGCTTATTCTATATAATATAAAAATGCAACATAATTAATTCATATTTCAGTGTTTTGAAGCCAAATTTTATGAACAGAGCAAAGAAGTCTAGCCTTACAGAACTAACAGCTACTGCACTGGTAAAGAATATTGCTTGTAGAACAGAATAAAAAGGACAAGTGTGAGGCTGTGATGATGTAATGATGTGATGATGCTGTGATGTCAGCACACATGAAAATACCAATAAAAGTCCCACTGACACCAATAAATACTGCCAATTTAGCAATGGACATCTTGCTGGTGGTAGGCTTTCATGGTACCCATACATCTTGCTTTTGTGACCCTGCATGCAGGGCCGCCATTAGAAATCACCCTAGCATCCAAGCCCTGCCCCTAATCCCTGGACACTCCACATCAAAGTTAAAAGACCACTAAAAACGTAACCCCCCAAGGCTCCCTTATAAGTTAAAAAAAAAATTGGCGCCAAGCCCCCCCCATTAAAAAACATCGGTGCCAGGGCCCCCCATAAAATGTTTTTTTTTTTTTTAAATTGGTGGTCAGGCCCCCCCGACAAGTTAAAAAAAAAGTTGGGGCCCCCCAAAAAATTTTTAAAAAAAAAAATTGGTGCAGGGGCCTATAGAGTATTAAAATAAAAAATTGGTGGCCAGAGGATTACAAAAAAAAACCCACATTGGTGTCAGTAGAATTGAACTCGTGGCTTCAGGACTTATAGCTGTTTTAGTGACTTCGGGTATTTTTGCCGCTTCAGGACTTCAGTGTCGGCTCCTTTCGTGACTTCGGGTCTTTCCGCCTCTTCAGGACTTCGCAAATGTACTTCTATGACCAGTAGTCCCTGAAACATTACTCTGGCCGCCTGGTCTTGAGAAATAAGAAATGAAGAGCAGAGAATGGGAAATAGTAAGGGAATTTTGTAAACAAGGATGAAGAGGGCACTGTGGACAGGTAATGGCAGAAAAGTAGAGAAGGGAGAAAGAAAGAGCAAATGAAATGCAGGAGAGATAAGTGCAAGGGAGGAGGATAGAGCAGATGGAGTGAAATGAAGGAGCAAAAGTGATAGATCGAGGAAGGGAGGAGGTCAGGAGAGCACATTGGGGAGTGATTGGAGAGAATAGAAAGGAAGGAATATTTATCTTTTATGGCTAATGATAAATTATCCACTCAGTTTTAAAAAATTCAGGACTGTATCATTATCACCCTAATGACATGAAATTAGGTGATATCTCACTTTCTGAGACTTGTGGGATAGATGGAGTGAAGCACAGACATGGTGGAGTAATTGGGCGTACAGCTGAGATATGAGTGCTGCACGAGAATGAATGGATTTTGTTATAGTCATCACTGGATCATTATCGGGTACTGCCTTAGGCCTGTCACTTTATCCATGCCATATCCTATGTGAGTGGAGCATGAAAAATTAAATAAGCACACACACGCACACTAGTCTGGTATAACAGAAGTATTCTCCCTCCCTACATGCCTCAAGCACCATATAGAAAATATGGCCCAGGTTATAACCCAGATTTGTGTGGTTTATTTTCATTATATTCAGCTATAATTTTGGTCATAAAATAAATGCCATACTTTAAAAAAAAAAAAAAAAAAAAAGTATTCTCTTTTGCATCTGTATAACTAGGCTTCCAATACAAGGAGTCACTTCTTGTCACAAATCACAAGTGCCCTGGAATTGATTGAATATCTGAGCAGAGGAACCATCTGCTTTAACGAACAGGTTGGGGGTGCATTGTAATTTTGACAGGCCAATCTGCTCCTGCCAAGGATACAGATGACCTCCACTCAGCTTCGTTTTAGAGTTATATTTCAAGAATATGGTCTCAGGGGGCATTTTCTGCATTTGCTATGAAAAGACAAACAAAGGAACTTAGATCAATAAGCCGGTCAGCCCAAAAGGGAATGCTACTTAAATGAATTTGATTTTTGTATGCTGAAACCTTTAGAGAAGAATGTTTCATATGAGAGAACACTTTGTAGAATATATATAACTGAAGTATTTTTTTCTGCTGGAGGGAGCAGTATTTCCTTCTTTCACAGCTATCTCATCCCAGTGACTCAGCAAAGGGCTGCTACATTTATTAAACAGGGTTGCCAAAAATTATAACAAACAGGGGTGCCCAAAATTATAAACAGTAGACCTTGAGCTGGTAACCAGTAGATTATATCAGCCCATTACATCCAATTATTCACACTCTGAGTAGAGAAATGGGTGATGATCTATGCCACAACAGTTTTTGTTTCAGTGTATTGACTTGGTAAATAATGTGATAGTTTCATTAAAAGTAGATCCCTCATTGGTAAAGCCTGATAATAATAACTTAATGAGTCCACATTTTCATATATATATAAATCTTCCCGTCTGGCCTTAACTAAAACTCACCCTTTCTGTTCTTCATGCTTTTGAAGCCCAGGCCTACCAACTTTAGAGAGGCAGCCCCACAGTTTTGGAACCAATTACTAAAACTATCCATACGTTTTTTAGCAAAGTTCCTAAATGAATAGATCATTGGACAATTTGGCCACCCATGTGCATGGCTCTCCAGACAACCATAAGAACATTATCTCTAACATCACACACATGGAGTGATAGTTTAATATACTGTACAGATAGTAGTAACACAAGCTAAAAATGTCTAGGAGTGGGATGCATATCTATTTTAGTGCTAGTTTGATTTAGCACATGGAATTTTTCTCCAGCCTGTTATTCAGATCTCTGAGCAGAGTTATACATTTGTATTATTCCTTGTATATAGTCTAGTCTTATTGCCTACAAAAGGGCAGTAATTCTGTGGTGCACATAAAACTGTTTCTCAATCCATGTAATGGATGATGTAAAGTGTCATGCTGGTTTCTTGTTTTTTTGCATAAAAAATGTCCTTTAGGTTCGAACAGAGAAACTTTAACAGCTTTTTGCTTCTTACACATTAGTATCACCAATTAAAATGTTTATTTAGCACTCAGCATATGGAAATGCTTGTCTTTTGATGTAGCAGCACTGCCAGAAACCAGTAATAATATGATTCAATAGATTCAATACATTCTCTGAGTGACTCAGCTCCTTTGGAAATGTCTGGGAAAGATGAAGCAGAAATGTCCTGAGTGGTCAAGAAGTTTCATGGTAGGAACAGGTATTTTGGATATTCCAGTAAATTCAGCCCTTGTCTGAAAGCTTTATGGTTTCTAGCATAAACTAGCAGCTCATTCCACTGCTTTCATGAAGAAAAAAAGCAGACTAGAAACAAACAGTAGATACAGCTTGACTGTCTGCCTCAGGGAGTAGTAAGAATATCTTTTCTGGGCTAAGGTACATGACGCATTTTGATTGTCACTGCCTACCTGACAGAGGAAACATTATGGGCTAGGTGCATTGTACACAAAACAGCTGTCAAATAAAGAATATTGGAACACATTATACTGCATAATATCTCTCTCTATATGTGCACATATATATATATGGTATACATTATATATATATTTTACATGTTGATTTTCGCAGCACTGCCATCCTGGTTGCCTAGTAATGTTGGAAAACTTGAGTTTATTTATTTATCTATTTATTTTATTTATATATGTTTGAAGACTGCATCACTCAGTCACCGTATATGGGATGATAGTGGATACTAACTCAGCAGCCTGTTGGTCAAAATAAAGATACCTGTGAGTAAGGCTAAAGCCTCCTATTGAGCCGCCAGATCAGGCATAGATTCACTTATTTGGCAACTTCACCATATGGATCATCCTTTGTGCGGCCAGCTTCAGTCACTGAAATGTTTTAGAAAAATCGTTTTCATAATTGAACTCAAATCTCTAATAACCTCATTCACAACTGGAAGTACAAGTGGATAACTCCACAATGGATGCAAATTAAGTGTGTATTGACATCATTCATAAAGGTACTTACATGTTCCTAGCAACTTGCAGAAATGCTTAATCAGCACTTGGTATGAAGACCCTTCATCAGTTATTTTCAACAAATTGCCATTTTATCTCATCAAACTGTAGCTGTTCTGTACAAACAGAAAAATAAATAAAATGATGTGTGTGTAAGGTCATAGGTTGACCTAAAGGTAATAGTAGCTTCACCAATGGTTGGGCCCCTAATCTGAGCTAGCGGGTCAAAAGAGATTTAGCTTTTGCCTAGGTTTCTTTCTGAGCCCTTTTTAGAGCAATGTAGCAACCAGATACTATTTGACTGTTCTGGAATTAGGTTGATCAGCTGAATATCGGCTGAAAAGAGTATGTTAAAGCCAAGAAACCCCACAAAAATATGTACCTAGCTAAAAAGTCGGATCTGGTTGTGCACATGTCCCAAATCTACAGCATATGGAGCAGTACACCAGAACATAAGAATGGATAGGCTTAATTTTTCACAAACAGGATTAACACACACAAAAAATGGCTCCTGTCAACAGGAACAATATTTTGTGATCAGCTAGGGACTGCCATCTGAGACAGCATAGCCATGTCCCTGTGCTGCCTAACCTCCCAAGGGTCTGGGTAGACTGGGTGCTGAGTTATGGGAGCCTTTTTATTACTAATAACACTCAAACTTCCTTTTTTAAACAGAATGCAGGAACTGGAAGTTGAACTCTAGTTCAATGTTATGTGTGGTTCCATGTCTAGCCTGGGTTGAAATATATGTAACTTCTTTTGTGGGTTCAAAATGACTGCAGTTGTGGCAGTCCCAATTAAGGCTTTGAGTCTCCTTTTTTGTGTAGAGTGCAATGGTATTTGCCTAATGTGCTCTCCTAGAAAGTAGTCAGTACAGGAAATACTCTAATTCCCAGAATGACTATTTACAGTGTGTATTTTCAGGAAAAAATGATAAAGCATGAAATATTGTAAAGGAAATATTCCTTTTATTGGAAAGTGATTTGTTCTAATTTCAAAAACACTGATGTCATGTTCAGTAAACCTTTCTAGTATTGATCAGGTGCAGATTAGTTTCTGAGTAGCAATAATCCCCTTAAAATCAAATACTACAAAGCCCTCGCTGTTCATGCAATCCTCAAACAGTGAGCAGGTTGGACATAACACCAGCCCTCAGGGAACCTGATTACCGACAGCTAATGCAAAGCTTTCATTCGTGACACAAATGCTGTGAATCATAAAAACGAATCGTTGTAGGAAGGACTGAAATCTTCACAAAAAACAAGTGAGTCACAAAACAACAAAACCTCACAAAAATGTAGAGATAAAATGCATTTCATTTTGCGTCTTGCCCTAACACTTGAATGAAGAAGACACAGAGCAACAGGAGAAGCATTAATTTAAAATTTCAGCTTTAATAGTCCATCTTAAAATCATTCCAGCATATCAATATATGAAATATTGGATTCTATGCTTTATGGGGTAAATTCACTAAAGCACAAAAATGCGCTAGTGTTGCCTTCTCTGATGTTCACCGCACTTCGTTAGGCAAATTTTCGACAGTGCTACGCAAATTCGCATGTTAGTCCGGTGAACGTCAGCGAAGTAGTGCTACCGTTACTTTGCCAGGCAAAGCACATGTACGCTAGCAATGCCTAATTTGCATATGGTGCGAACTTAAGCGTATAATAGAGGTGTATGTTACAGCCACTACATTCCACTACACAAGCCCAGGAAACCTTTAATAAATAAAATAAAGTTGTCCTATTGCCCTAAAAATGTGCCCCCTGTATAGTTGTGTTGCCATATGTTAGGAAATGTAGGGGGGTAATGAGGGTAACCCAAAAAAAAAATGTTGCTCTTTTTAAGACTATCACCCAACAAAAGGTAAAAAACGCCAAAAAATCTTTAAGTTTTTTTTTTTCAAACGCCTATCTATTCTATTGAACTTCGCCAGGCCTGACCTAGCGCAGTAACGTCAGCGCAAGAGGTAATGGTCACAAAAATGTTCATCTAAGTGAATTAGCGTAGTTACGTCCCTCGGCAGTGCGCAACTTCGCCTGGCGTAAGAGTGTGAAGTTGCGCAAGTCGATGTCCTTCGCTAGAAAATTTTCGCCAGGGACACTGTTAGTGAATCGGCAAAGTTACGAATTGACGTCACGCTGGCGAATTAGCGCTAGCGTCACACGCTTTTCTCTTTAGTGAATTTGCACCTATGTGTTTTGTGGCGTCTCTCCATCTGAGGAAGTGGCAAGATGCCACAAATCTTGTTATATATATTCCATATATTGATATGCTGGAATTATTTTAAGACGGACCATTAAAGCTTAAATGTTAAATTAATGCTTCTCCTGTTGCTCCGTGGCTTCTTCATCTTTTTATGGATGACTTTCTGTGGGGGAAAGATACACGTGTGTAACAGAGTGAAGTGTTTATGATGAAGTATTTGGACCAACACTTGGCTTTATATAAAATAACTGTAACCTATTCTGGGATTAATGCTGCTATGCAAAAATACAACTATGCCCACTGTGACATGTTCTTTAGGGTAATGTAAGACAGGTGCAAATATGTACCAGCTAAAACCATTAACTCCTAGAAGTCAATCAGCAGAGACATTTACTCATATGCTGTTTAAAAGCAAAAATCTGATTGGCTGCTAACAGTTAATACTGTATTATCTTTTATTTACATGATGCTGGAATAGTACACGCTATGTTCTGTTTCATATGAAGCAAATGTACCTGCCTTTGTGATTTTGCAATTGCGGGAAGAAAATGGATTAACAGACACCCAGACACACACACAGACAAAGTTTGCTCCTTTAATTGCATTTCCTTTTGGTGTTTGGATTCCCAAGATCTTTGCAGGTCAAGAACTGTTCAGCAAAGTGTATATGTAACCTAGTATAATGAAAGATCATTTTCCTAGATACTGACTGAAAGTGTACTATACAGTCTAGTGTAGTAGACAGTCCTGCTATAGCTACCCATTTTTCCAGTTTCCTCTGGGACACTTGAAGCTATAATGTGAAATTGTCAAAAAAATGATACCATTTAATATAAGCCAGATCCCACAACCAAATAAGATTTGCACTGGCTGCATAAATGAAGGAAAGAAAACATGAAATGATAGTATCGATTTAATGGACTATTGTGCAAAGGGCACATGTTCTGACCTGCTGTTTACATTACTGCTGCAAGATAAGGCAAGTACTGGGAAGATAAGTAAAACCTAGCACAGTTACATAACAGAACCTTGCGGTAAATTATGTAAAGATAAACAGAAGGTAAAACATATCAATAATAATAAAGGACATAAGTCCATCAGGTGTTTGTGGACAATTTGCCTATTTTAATTAGCAATTTGCTTATCACTCTAATGTGTTTCTTGGCAGAGAAATGTCTATGGGTCTATGGGGGGCTTTGGGTGGTGGTCTTGCTTTGGACATTATAGGGCAAATTTCCAAAATTCACGTGAATGGATCGAAGTTCGATCAAATTCGATCGAATTCTGATCGTACGTTTTTTTTGGAGGATCGAATAGTCGATAGTCGAATGCTTATTGAATTTCGAATAGATTCGAGGGATTTTTGGGGGAATTATAGTAAATTTGCCCCTATGTGTAGGCTATGCAGAAGTGGAATCATTTGGCTAGACGTTGTAAAGAATGGGAAAGCAAGGGCAGAAAACTGTATGAATAGCACATATTAAATACATCAAGGGGCCGATGTACTAAATTCACGTGAATAGATCGAAGTTTGATCGAATTCGATCGAATTTCGAACGTAGGATTTATTCGTTTGGTCGAATATGCAAAGTTTATTCGATTGCCTACTTCAGCAGATTGGACCTACCGAATTGCAATAGAAGCCTATGGGAGCACTCCCATAGGCTTCTGAGTCTAAGTCCTGATCGAATAGGATTCATACGATGGAAGTCTTCGATCGTTCGAATCCTACTAATCATTTGAATGATTGAATGATTTATTCGACCGATCGAATGATCAAATATCGAATAAAAGGTAGCCTAAAACTATTCGTTTAGCATTCGGCATTCGAATGCTAATCGAATATCGAATTTGGTCGAACTAATTTTGGGGAATAATAGTAAATTTGCCCCCAAATGTACAAGTGATAAGCTTCCCTATATATTAACTCTGAAACCCTGTAAGTTTTGATGAAATACAGATTCCAGCTCAGACATTTCTCTGCACTCAGGTTGATTTTAGGATAGCTGACCAAGGGCTGAATCAGTGATCTCAAGCAAGGCCATAGAAGGTTTTGTCCCTGTCAGTTCCGGGTCAGTTGATGCCACTGGCAGAGAGGATTAGGGGATTGCTACCTGATGGGATCACAGGATGGTTTATTGAATCCACCATCACCAGTTTGGATATGCTCCGTACATATATACAGTAATTGCAGGCTCTCAGTGTACTGCTAATCCTGCACTTTAAATAATAAAAAAACAGTAAAATTTCAGCTTCCTTCCTTGTGGACCATATGATATGACCAGGTTGTTACAGTAGCTGCCTCGAGTGCTAACAGGATTAATGGAGGGCGTCTGTTGCACACTGAGTGAAGTCATCTCGCTAACAGGAAATCCTTTTCACCCCCTGTTAAACACACTAGGAAAAGGAAAGAGGAAATCGGGACACATAATTAGTAGCCGCAGTAAGATGACAAGTTTCTCTTTTTAAGCTCTATGACCTTTAGTAATGAAGCTGTCTGCTCTGTGTCCTGACTTCACACAGATGTCCAATAAAAAAAAACAAAAAAAATCAAGGATTTTTACAGTATGCTGCGTCTGTAATCAATTATCCTCATTTTTTTGTTCCTTTTTTTATTCTCAGCTTAACATGTAAAGTTATATTCCCAGCAGAGGAAATGTATCAGACTATACATACACACATATTTCAAGTGATTTCAAATACAGTTTAGAATCTGTTTAGTGCCTGAAACACAGGGCAACTAAGGACCTTACACAAGGACCTGAAACAGGGGTCATTCCCAGTACTTCCAAGGACATAGTCCCTGAGCCACTGTACAGAAATACAGGCAAGAGCATTCAGAAAAGATCGGAGACAGCTTTCCATCTGCTACTTAGCTACGGCATCCATTGTACCAGGGGCTACTTGAGGTTGTTGGACTGGGAGTCAGTTTAGGTAAAAATCTACATTGTTGCAATGGGGCTAGTGCTCTTTCCTTGAATACTATAAGTAGTATCTAAATGTAGCCCAAAGACAGAATGTACTGGGTTCTATATAAATAAAAAAATTCTATTTTACATAAATCATATCTCATCAGTATTTCAAACATTCCATTGCCTTGGTAGTCATAGGAATAGAATTCATTCTTGTGTGGTTTTGGCAGTCAAAACAGAGACCTTGAATAAATTATAAAGAAGGATTCAACATCTTGGCTGCTTACATTGCTCACTGTTCTTTAGTTTGGTCCCAAAAATCATGTGCAATTAAATAAATTTGGAAACATATTGTCTAAAAATTCTTATATTCCCCTGCAAGAAAAACCAGGCGGTGCCTCTCAAGTTGTTTAAGGGATTTATGGGTATGAAAACAACTTATGTACTGTATGACTTTATTGTTGAATAAGACAAAGATGCCACAACTAATACGAGTATGGGATCCGTTATCTGGAAATCTGTTAGCCAGAAAGCTCCAAATTATGGATTGCCAGTCTCCCATAGACTCAATTTTATCCAAAAAATCCAAATTTTAAATAATAACCTTTTTCTTTGTAATACTAAAACTAGGGATGCATCAAATCCACCATTTTGGATTCAGCTGAACCCCTGAATAGTTTGAGAAAGATTCGGCCAAATACCAAACCTAATTCAAATTCAAATTCAAATTTGCATATGCAAAACATTTTTTACTTCCTTGTTTTGTGACAAAAAGTCTTGCAATTTTCTTCCTGCCTCTAATTTGCTTATGCAAATTAGGATTTGGATTCCATTCAGCTGGACAGAAGGAGTCGGCCAAACCCGATCCTGGCCGAATCCCAAACTGAATCCTGGATTCAGTGCATCCCTAAATAAAACAGTAGCTTTTACTTGATCCAAACCAGAGGTGGGCCTAGACGGCCGGGATCCCTAGGCACCCCAGCAGGGCAGCTCGCACCTGAATCTCTGTCTTTTGCGCATGCGCATTAGCGGCACTCCCGCACAAATGAGCATTAGTTGCGCTCACATGTGCATGCACATTATTCGCACGTGGAAGCGTTGTTTGCAGGGGCGTCTGTGCGCACATGTGTTAGGAAACACTCACGGACGGAAGTCTAGAGCCAGGTCCGGTCTGGGGTTAAGCAGAAGAGGTAGCTGCCCAGCGCCCCCCAGTCTTTGCGCCCTAGGCAGCTGCCTCTTCTGCCTACCCCTAGTTCCGGCCCTGATCCAAACTAAGATATAATTAATCCTTACTGGAAGCAAAACCAGTCTATTGGGTTTATGTAATGTTTACATGATTTTCTGGTAAACTTAAGGTACAGTATGAAGATCCAAATTACACAAAGATCCGTTATCTGGGAAAACCCCAGGTCAGAAGCATTCTGGATAACAGGGTCCATAATTGCACTTCCGTTCATTACTTACTTGTCTCTCCTGTGCCTACTCCATATGATGCTGCAAATTATATCTCTTCTGGCGCAACAGCACAGATCAGCCCATTACACTAAATAGATAACTGCACAGTTTCAAACTCTACTTCTATTGCCTTGACCTTATAGTTGATTGCCTCCATTTCTTCATGCTTTAGTTTTAGATGAGCATGTCTTTTGCATTTAACATTCAAGGCCTCATTTATTACAAATTGCAAAGGTCGTGCCTGCAAGTGCTGCATTTAGGAGGAGTAGCACACGGGCAGGACATGGATATCCCCTCACATGCTCCCAATTGGAACCTCATTTAATATGTGCGAAGGATGAAGCACCAGGCGACACAAGTTTCTCCAGCACCCTCTACTTTAAACAGGTGTTAAACACAGGCCCAAATTTTTTTTGCAAATAATTCCCTTAGATTATGTTTTAGTCAAATAATTCACATTTAAAAAAAAAAAAAATTTGTCTCTGTAGAAATAACATACAGTTGATCCCAACTAAGATATAATTATTAATTATTGGAGGCAGGCTTATTTGGGAATATCTGCTTGTTGCAGAGTAACATAGCTTGGAGGACCCGAAAGACTGGATTGAAAGAAGCATGGGGTGACCAGGTGGTGAAAGGGTATAGGACCAAATACTATCCTGTCTCAAGTGGTATATTGGGCTGTATAATCCATGTAGATTTAAACGTAGATGTAGTGTATTGCAATACACACAATAAAAAAGGATGAGCATTGCTCAATCAAGTATGCTGTATATCCACGTGCAAATAAAACCAGCAATCAAATATGCACTTTGTTGAGAGTTATATTTTTACCTGGCTGTGGTGTGACACAAAGTATCATTTTGAATTATTGGCAGCCTTCATTGATAAAAATGTTGCAGCATCTGAATAATCTCCAAATTGTTCCTAGAGTTAATTTATGCATACAAGTGCCAAGCTCAAAATTTACAATGGCAATTGCACCTTTCACCTTGTACTTAAAAGCCAATGATGAATTGACTTTATGCACTTGAGCACACTGGAAATGATCACTTGGATGCACAAACTCACTGCAAATGCTTTGTGTAACTGCATATGTGCAAACTTTTAGGGGCCGATTTACTAAATTCACGTGAATAGATTAATTCGATTGGTAGAATATGCAAATTAGGCTTATTCGATCATCGAATAGCGAACGATCAAATGATCGAATAGATTCGAATGATTGAATATTCGATCATCGAAGAACTTAAAATTTTAAATTTATTCAACTGCCTACTTCGCCAGATTGAACCTACCGAATTGTAATAGAAGCCTATGGGAACCCTCCCATAGGCTTCTGAGGCTAAGTCCTGATCGAATAGGATTCGTACGATCGAAGTCTTCGATCGTTCGAATCGTATGAATTATTCGAATGATCGAATAATTCATTCAAATGATCGAATGATTGTTATTCGATCGTTATTCGATCGTTAATCGATCATCGAATGATCGAAGATTGAATAAAAGGGTAGACTAAAACTATTCGATTAGCATTCGAAAATCGAATGCTAATCAAATATCGAGGATAATCAAATTTTCTGGCTAAATCCAGCCCAAACCACGATAACTTCAAATTGATATTGGTGTCTCCCCCATTGACTTATATGGGACCTCAACAGGTTTGAGATGGCGGATTTTCGAATCTTTTTTTTCCCACTAAAAATATGAGCTTTTGCCCCAAAAAAGCCTGACCAGAAAAATGTAATAAATATCCCGCTTAGTGTATACCTTTTGGCATATTATCGACTTTTAAGCATCAGATTAATATATAACATTATCAGTAGGGGTCAGCGAGAAACAATGATAGTTACAGTCAGCCAAACAAACTATTGCCTGTGTTATATCAATTATTACCCTAATAATACCACTTTCACTTTGTGAAAATAGCGGGAGTATAATGACTGCTTTCTAACATACTTACTATAAGCTCTGTCTTCAATCCTAAAGTGTGTCCTTACAGATCCCATCCTACCCACTTGTGTACCAAAACTAGCATTTAATATATTTTCTCAGTTTCCCAGCCTTTACAATATTAATGCTGCTTTCCTGGTTAGGCTCAATTCTTTTGGCTTTATAAGAACTTGCACATTTGCAGTCAATAATCTAATAATTTACACTAAATGAAAGTTGTTTCACTAGCAAATATATGTGGCTGGTTGGCCATAAACATTGTTTTAAGTGTTTCTTTCTACTTCAATACACAATCACTTTTAGTATGATGCAGAGAGCGACAACATGCAATCGTTTTTCATTTGTTATTATTTCTGGTTTTTTGAGTGATTTAACTTCAGAAGCTCTCCAGTTTGCAAATGCAGTAGTCTGATTGCTAGGACCAAAATTACCCTAGCAACAATGCACTGATTTGAATAAGAGACTGGAATAAGAATAGAATATAAAGATGAGTTATAAAATGTAGCAGAAACAATATATTTGCAGCCCTACAGAACATTTGTCTTTTAACTTGGGTCAGTGACCCCCATTTGAAAGATCAAAAGAGTCAGAAGACGAAGGCAAATCATTGAAAAACTATATAAAAAAGAAAATGTGAAATATTGCTTAGAATTAGCCTTTCCATAACATACTAAAAGTTAACTTTAAGGTGAACCACCCCTTTAAAGCAAGAATAAATGGAGATAATATGCCAGAAGAGAAAATGTGATAATTGAAATGCTAATAGTTCCCGTTCCGACTCCTTCATTAATTATTGATCTTGTTTGACTTATACATAATTCTAACTTGTTTGTGTGTCATTTCATTGTATCTATTTTTTTCTGACGTTTTATTTTAGAGTCCCTTTACATGGTTTTATCCACACTGTTGATGAACAAATACATCTATATATATATATATATATATATATATACATATACAGGATGTCTGAGGGAGAAGGGGCATAATTATTGGTGAAGAGAAGAAGCTATTACTCAATCTCTTACCCAAATGCACCAGGACAAAATAGGACAATCCTCTCACCTATACTCAGAACTTGAGCTGCATATCCTCAACAATTATTTTCATATATTATTTAACTTTTTTGAGTGTTGTCATGGAGTCAACTACAAACCATTTTGTTGGCAACAGATACATCTGCTGCGGTCTGAAAACATCAGTGGTGGTGGAGGGGGATTGCTCAGGGGCCACCCTGCAAACAAGTTCTTTCTCTGCAGGGGTGGGGGTTGGATTACATTGTTAAACATATGGTGCAGGGCTGTCCAACTGTGCACAATGATGTTATTCTGCAGCTACCTTATAAAGAGCCCTAATCCTTCCATAACTACTGCTTTTTTCAAACTATACACAAAGCACAGTATTCTGACTGTTACAGTAGTAGGAAAGGCTTACATTCTTAGCAAATCTGTCAATACCCTTGGTATTTTGAGGATCACCAAAGAAAATGCATACTCTGTATCACGTTAAATAATAATCTTTTGTAGTTAATTTTAAATGTCTCTTTTAAATGCGCTCTCTTTACTCTGAATTAATGAGGATGTATGGGGTACCTAGATAGAGCAGGAAGGCTGTAAGCTATTAATTCCCTGTGTAAAATAAAATATCTACAAACGGTTACGTAAGATATAATTGTCTGTATAATTTTATTATCACAGCACTTTTGGGGCAAATTTACAAAATTCACGCGAATGGATCGAAGTTTGATCGAATATGATCGAATTACGATCGTACGATTTTATCGGGTATTCAAATATGCTAAATTTGGCCTCTTCGATCATCGAATACCGAATTATCGAATAGATCGAATGATCAGATATTCGATAATTCGACCATTCGATGATCGAACGATTTTAAATGCCCACTTCGCCAGATTGAACCTACCGAATACCAATAGAAGCCTATGGGAACCCCCCCCATAGGCTTCTTTGGCTAAGTCCTGCCCAAATACCATTGGTACGATTGAACACTTCTATCGTTCGAATAGTATGATTTTTTCAGAGGCTCGAAGGAAAAAGTACTATTTCTCCGTGAAATCAAACGATCGGTATATATCGAATATGATAGCCTAAAACTATTCGTTAAGCATTCGATAGTCGAATGCTTATCCAATATCATGGAAATTCGTAGGATTTTTGGGGAATAATAGTAAATTTGCCCCTTGATGTTAGTGGGCCCAGGGCAAATGTCATTCTGCCCTAACAAAAAGTAGCCCCTCCACCATGTTGGATATCAAAAAGAAAACACTCCATTCACAGCAGCTGAACGGCTTCTTTGATACATGTGAAGCACTCCCTTTGTTCTGAAACTACTCTTCTTTGCTTCAATATACCCTACAATTGAGGGGGGTGGATCAAGGCTGCACATTTTGCACCTGTCAGGAAACAAACATTTATTCAGGTAAATGGAATTTTTTTTTTTAAATTACAGGAACAATTCTTTGTTGCATTAAGAATAGAGAAGCTGTTCCATCCATTCTTGGAAAGATTTATAGGACTTTTCAGTTGATAATGTGAGATTTGGTTTTTGGATGTTACATTTTCCAGCTTGTGTATGTACAATGACAGGGTCCTTCTGTGACACAATGCCTACTATTATTTGTGTTATATTCTGTTTAGCACGCTGTATAGCTAATGACTTGTGCTGTGATCTGTACAATTCTAAATGAAAAATAATGGCAGTGTATCAGCAAGAAATTTTAAAGCTACATAATTAGTTTTAAGCGATCACTGACATGGTCTCAGATGCAAAAAACAGGGATGTCCAATATGTAGGTCTTCTACAGCCACAAGTAAGCAGCCATATCAGTGGGATATCTGGATAATGTACACTTTGGCCATACACGTTAATGCCCATATTGACGCATATTTATTTGCTACTCGATGGTCTAAGCAGGCTCACCTAAAAAGTCATTTGTGCTCTGTGGCTTCTGAGTCTACTTATTCCCTGTGCACACATACACATAGGAGTGTGTAGAACAAACTGACTGCAACATTATGTTATTTTAGGACAGTCTTTTCAATACCTATTGCAGTGGCTGGGGAAGTATGGCTATCTTAACAAAGCAGCTTCATTTCAGCCTCAGTGCTAATCCCCTTCAAACAGTGTTAAGCAATATGGTATGTACAAACACTATATTGCATAATTCACTGAATGAAGGGGGTGGTGCTGAGACAAGCAGTGAGCAAGAATAGTCTACTATAGCACAGCTCACTCACTGGTGTGCATTGCAAACACAACAGCAGTTTGAACAGCTGCATGATACACTCTGTATGTGTCTCTGAAAGCAGCTGCTTAGAAAGCACCAGGGGGCTGCAAAAGCATCCCCACCCATGCTAATGACTAATGAAGCAGAGCGGCATACTACCTCTTCCAATGGTTTTATAAGCCAGTATCATTTACTAATGTTAATAACAAGCTCCTCAGCTTGTTCAGAAGACTCCCAGACAGATACACGTGCATTGAATTAATTGATAATCAGTTTGTGTTTAGCATACTTATGATACTTTATTATTATTTATTCTTTATTATCCTTATTCTTTATTTCTATTGTACCATTATAATCTGCAGCACTTTAAGGATATTATAAACCAGGGGTCCCCAACCATTTTACCCAAGAGCCACATTCAACTGTAAGGGCTCTTACGCACAAGTGTTTTTTCCTGAGCTCCTGCCAACCTGCGCAGGTATAAACACACTCAATACTTTTCAATGGGGCTGTACTCATATGAACGCATGTAGGCGCCGAACGCAGGTTTAGACGCAACATGCTGCATTTTTCCTCCGTTCGGCGCCTACATGCATTTGTGTGAGTACAGCCCCATTGAAAAGCATTGAGTGCGTCTATACCTGCGCTCCCATATGGCTGGACGCAGCAAAAGGGAGCGCAAGCAAAAATGCTTGCGTGTAAGAGCCTTAAAAAGAGTTGGAGAGTAATACAAGCATGAAGAAGGTTCTGGAGGTGCCAAACAGGGCTGTGATTGACTATTTGGACTCCAATGTGGACTTGGAGTGGACTTGGAGTCTAAAGGAGACTTTGTTTGGCAGTGCATCTAGTTTTATGCAACCAAAACTCTGTGCCAAGCCAAGAATTAAAAAAACAAGTACCTGCTTTGAGGCCACTGGGGGCAACATGTTGCTTGTGAGCCACTGGTTAGGGATCACTGTTATAAACCATTCCACCTGCCCCAATGGAGTTTACAGTCTAAGGTCCCTAGCAAAGCCTGGTCAAATTTTTAGCTTTGGAGTATGGCAGAAAACCAGAGTACCGGCTTTACGCATACAACTAAATGGGACCTGCCATGACACATTATTTAATTTAAGCAACTACAGCCACCAAAGGAGTTGATTAAAAGGAGTAGATCTGTAGCGATGTAGCCACCCAAATGCATCAAATTAGCTTTTGGGACAGTTATTGAATATTTGCCTGATTTCACCCTCAGAGTGATGGGCCAATGAAGATCACATAAAGACCAATGCAAACCCACTAGGAATGGACCAAACTGTGTTCTTATACTGTCCTCACCCAGTGAGAATGTTAAAGCAGCCAAATTAATATATGACCAAGCTCTGATTAGTCTTTGTATTATGAAAATGACAATTTGGCCCCAGTAATCTGCCAAACTTAATCAAGGGGCATGCTATATTGGCCCTTATATGGTGAGATATAGAAATGCTTTGACTCATACTCAACTGCTTGCTAAAGCCAATATGGCAGACAATATGGATATTGGTAGCACTGCTACATTGCAATGTACACAAGATATTTCCTTTTATCAGTGCAGAAATACAGGTAACATGCAAGTTAACCAGCCTCTAATCCAAATTGGTTTAGTGAGGTTTACTTGAAAACTAGACTAAAAGTAAACCTACTTTTTTCTAAACTCTAAAAAGTGCCACAAACACCCAGTCAGGAATGTAAAGAAGACTTAAAAAATAGATAGTTAACACATTTTGGAAGCTTTATCTAATGAAGAACTGAGAGATGGGTTTGGACAAACACAGGGACAGAAAAAGGAAGTTATTAAGACTTCTTAATACACTTAGAAAAGAACCCTTCTACAAGCTGTTTGCAGGAGAATTATTGGCCACTTATGGCTGCAATCAAATAGATTAATTTAACTTTTTACTTGCTTCAAACAACTGGCCCTGTTGCCACCCCCACGCATTTTGCACGTGTTCTTTGTGCATGTGTTTGTCCAGGATAAATACATCACTTGTAGAGCTCATTATTTGCAGTGCAGAAACATTTAGATTGCCCTGAAAAGGCACACTGTATATTTGATTCTGATTTACACAATAAAAAGGCTAATTGTATTAACCAGGTGTGGTGATATTGTTTCTTTAGAAGAAATTCAAAAACAAGCTGTGAAGGAGTCAGTTTGAAATTCTGGATTGAATGTGACACATTTACTCCCTAAAGCCATTTACATACTTCTTTAAAAACAATGACGCCCCCCCCAACAAACACACTCTCTAATACAGGGGTCCCCAACCTTTTTTGCTCGTGAGCCACATTTAAATTTAAAAAAGAGTTGGAGAGCAACACAAGCATGAAAAAGTCCATGGGGATGTCAAATAAGAACTCTGATTGGCTTTTTGGTAACCCCTATATGGACTGGCAGCCTACAGGAGAGAATGTTTGGCAGGACATCTGTTTTTTTTTTTTCTAAGCCAGTAATTCAAAAACAAGCACCTGCTTTGAGGCCACTGGGAGCAACATCCAAGGGGTTGGAGAGCAACATGTTGCTCACGAGCTACTGGTTGGGGATCACTGCTCTAATAGTTAAAGTGGCCATAGACCCACCGATAATATCGTACAAAACACATTTTTGTATGATATTTGCTGTGTGTATGGTTGGAGACGAGCTGACCGATATTGGCAGAAGACTTGGATATAGATTGGGCTGGCTGCAAAATTTTGATCGGACACCTTTGAAGGCACCCAAAAATCTGCCATTGTTAGTGCTGAATTGTCAGATACAGGTAGAATTCTATTGTTTCTATCTGTATATCTGACCATTGAGCTCTATGGCCACATTAAGACTTCCTGGATTCTAGGTGTCCAACATGGCACCTAATGCTCCCAAACATCATTTATCTTACACTGCCATACAAATTGAGGACACATTTGTTTTCAGGAACTGTTGGGGCTTTCATTTGTTCCATGAATGCTTGTTTCTTAAAGAGATACTGTCACGGGAAAAAGTTTTTTATTTTTCAAAACGCACTTAATAGTGCTACTCCAGCAGAATTCTGAACTGATATCCATTTCTCATATTATATATTATATTCAATTTTGAAATCTGACATGGGGCTAGACATTTTGTCAATTTCCCAGCTGCCCCTGGTCATGTGACTTGTGTCAGCACTTTTCTGAAAGACTGTTGTTTTTCCTTTTTAAAGGATCAGTAACATGCCAGGCGACAGATCTCCCCCGAATCTCCCTGTCTGGCCTTGCCCTTAGGGAGCTGTTATCTGGTGACCTTCCCAGGCTTCTGGGGGGGGGGGTGGTATCCCTCCAACTTGCAGTAAAGCAGTAAAGAGTGTTTGAAGTTTACCAAAGCACAAGTTATGTGACTTGGGGCAGCTGGGAAATTGATAACAGTTGCCTGGTAGATCTAAGAACAAAACTCAATAGTAAAAACCTATGTCCCACTGAGTTCCATTCAGTTACATTGAGAAGGAAAAACAACAGCCTGCCAGAAAGCAGATCCCTCCTAAAGTGCTGACACAAGTCACATGAACAGGGGCAGCTGGGAAATTTACAAAATGTCTAGCCCCATGTCAGATTTAAAAATCTGAATATAAAAAATCCTGTTTGCTGTTTTTAGAAATGGATTTCAATGCAGAATTCTATGGAAGCAGCACTATTAAATGATGTGTTTTGAAAAAAACATGTTTTCCCATGACAGTATCCTTTTAAGGAAAAAAGAAAGGCTCTGATGAACGGCTGGATATCCATGGTGGGCGTGAATTGAAAAAGTCAACAACCACTTTCCTAACATCAGATTTCCTGTGAAACATAAGATACTGCAATTTTGGTTGATATGAAAAGTAGAATTCAGATTTATGAATCAATTTCCATATTGGCAAAATGAAATATATCTGTTTGCTCTTTTGAGAAATGGATTTCAGTGCAGAATTCTGCTGGAGCAGCACTATTAACTGATGCATTTTGAAAAAAATATATATATTTTTTCCCATGACAGTATCCCTTTAATGTGGTTTTAGTCTGTTATTAATTACTCATTCAACTTTCTGGGAATTCATAGCGAGCACAAAATACTGAATGGCTGCCAAAACTGTAGCATATGATAACCTAATGTTCATCAATATAGTTTTAGGGAACTACAGGAATAGAATAAAAGTGTTTTCGCTAATCTGAAGTGTAAACGCTCCTTATCTCTCACTCTTTGGAATATAACAGGGAACTCTTTTGTCACATGGTTTATTTTTCTCTTCCCTGCAATATCAAGGGAAATTAGTCTTCCTGTGTGTGGTTGGAAGTGACCTGCAATGATCCCTGATGTTTAGATCACTTCAAATTCTCAGTGGTAATCATATAAGGACATTATGCCTGGGCCCTTATTGCTTACTAACGGACACAGGCAGAGAATGTTAAGTGACCTCTAACTCACTCATTCCCAAAATGTAGAGCTGCACCATAACGCGAGACCTCTTCCAGCTGCAGGGGGTGTAGGTCACTGCCTGAATGCCAGTTACTCTTTTAGGCGAGTTACACTGATAGATACCCTTGAAATCCCAGTTTGAAAATCAGTTTAGATGAAATCTGGGGGTGTGAAGAGTTAATCGCTCTTAGATATTCTGAATTAAAAATTCCTATATCTGTAACCTTGTTAAAGGGATACTGTCATGGGAAAAAAAACTTTAACTGCATCAGTTAATAGTGCTGCTCCAGCAGAATTCTGCACTGAAATCTATTTCTCAAAAGAGCAAACTGATTTTTTTACATTTCATTTTGAAATCTGATATGGGGCTAGACATACTGTCAATTTCCCAGCTGCCCCAAGTCATGTGACTTGTGTTCTGATAAACTTCAATCACTCTTTACTGCTGTACTGCAAAGTGGAGTGATATTACCCCCCCCCCCCCCAGCAGCCTAACAACAGAAGAATGGGAAGGTAACCAGATAACAGCTCCCTAACACAAGATAACAGTTGCCTGGTAGATCTAAGAACAAAACTCAATAGTAAAAACCTATGTCCACATTCAGTTACATTGAGAAGGAAAAACAACAGCCTGTCAGAAAGCAGTTCCCTCCTAAAGTGCTGACACAAGTCACATGAACAGGGGCAGCTGGGAAATTTACAAAATGTCTAGCCCCATGTCAGATTTTAAAATCTGAATATAAAAAATCCTGTTTGCTGTTGTGAGAAATGGATTTCAATGCAGAATTCTACTGGAGCAGCACTATTAAATGATGTGTTTTGAAAAAAACATGTTTTCCCATGACAGTATCCTTTTAAGGAAAAAAGAAAGGCTCTGATGAACGGCTGAATATCCATGGTGGGCGTGAATTGAAAAAGTCAACAACCACTTTCCTAACATCAGATTTCCTGTGAAACTGCAATTTTGGTTGATTTGAAAAGTAGAATTCAGATTTATGAATCAATTTCCATATTGGCAACTGTGATGGAAAAACTGAAGCAAGTATGGGGTGATTTAATCTGACTGATTTGAAATGCCTTGGTATCATTGTATTTTTGCTAATTAACATATTCTTACTTTGTCCACAAGAGGACACTATGTTACTGAAAAACATAAACATTTTTCCATAACATTGCCAGCTTAGTCTTAACAAACCCTTGTCTTACTGGGTTCATAGAAGTAGCAACTTGCTCTATTGAAGACTGTCAAATACCCCCCTGAAGGGCAACATGTTTACCATTGTGGTCTCCAGCTCAGAAGGCCTCAGTGTGACTTTAAACTTACAGTAGTTCAGTATTTTCCTGTATGTCTGGAAATACTCTAAAAGTGTACACTAATTCTGTATTGCTGCATATTTCCTGTATGTACTCTTGATTAATTTATCAAGCATCTTTTTGTTCTATGTTTATGTTATTTGTGTTAACCAATAAACACATTTTATTAACATACATTTTGGTAGACAAAGTACTAAGTAACCCCAATAGGCTGGTTTTGCTTCCAATAAGGATTAATTATATCTTAGTTGGGATCAAGTACAAGCTACTGTTTTATTAATACAGAGAAAAAGGTAATCATTTTTTAAAATGTCCATTATTTGCTTATTAAGGAGTCTATGGATCCCATACATATGATGTAGCTCAAGCAGTGTAGTTATCACATTCACTGGACACAAGTAGGTGTGATTCTGCCAGCTCAATGAAAGCCAGTTCCAGAGTACTACTAGGTTGGAAACGAGTATCAGAGACTGATTTGGTCCTACTTCTGCTAACTGCTGCTGCTCATTCGTCTGCTTCTGTCTGTAAGGAACAGCAGAGACAACAGCATTCCTGAGTGATCTCTGGTCTCTCAGTAGCAGCATCTGCCACAGATAGTTTCCTGTTTAGATAAACACAAAGCACCTGTCAGTTTGGATGAGGGTTTAGACCACTGCGGTTCTCAATGAGAGCACTAAAGTGATCTAAATGTTTGTGCCACAAGCCTAGAAAGTACAGGAAATTTGTTGCATCACTTTTACCAGACAGCTGTCCTCTAGTGAGCTGTGGGTCAAGAAGAAGTCAACCTGCACTCAACCCGAACCGCAAAAATATTGCTATTGTAGGACCTGCACCCAAACTTCTCGCTCTGTACACTACTTTTGTCTGCCCCTCTGGTACCTTCTTTGGTAGAAGAGAAGGAGTGTACTAACGCAGTCTGACCAGCACCTAACCTGACCAAATTTCAACCAGAATCCATGGGTCCCTGCATGTTTCCGGTCAACCTGACAGCACTACTGTCCACCTAAGACTGGATTGCAATAGTCCTCTGCTGCATTGCTTTTTCTTCATGTTTTAGTTGCCGATAACACTGAAGCAGCAATATCAGATGCAATAACAATATTATGTACTTTTGCAGCAAATTGCACAATATTACAGGGAACTCTCACTCAGTTTGCATGATTGTATGAACCCAACAGAGTGTTTGCGTGCAGCGAGCTAATAATGGCACATACAATGGCATTCAACACACTGCCGACCCATGCACTATGAACTAAACTGTGAGCGCACACACCTTCACTGTGAGTGTCATACGCACAAATATTGACAAAATATGTCTACCTGCATCTGGCACACATAGCTGTCTTCATAGTGTTGCTGTACAATTCAATGCATATGGCATGAAGCTGCAGTGCATGTTTACACAATATATACACTAAATTACTTAAAAACACTTGTCTTTGCATGCTGTTAAAAACCTGCTTATTGTATGAACTTCTGAACACAAAATTCTAGTTTGGATTGCACTGCATAGTAATTATTGAAAAGAAACCAGAGACTGATGAATTCATTATCACCCTTGCTGTCAGTCTTGCTTCATTTGCAGATTCTTCTGGGGCGAAAGTTTAAATCATGCAAGGCGTGTGTCCTTAAACAGAAAAAAAAAAGGGAAAGATAACATTCAGACTGCACTGTGATTGAAATTTACATGTGTTTCACTTCTGGGGAAAGGGTAACAGCTGCCCACCATCATAGTATTGTCTGTGTGTGTGTGGTGCAGTGGGGGAGTATATAGGCAGAAAGTAAGGGGGATGGTCACTGAATGCTCATAATACACAAGAATATAAAGAGCTTGATTAGATCCTATGTATTGCATGCATAGAAAAGGCTCATAGAATCAGATCATAATATGGTAAAGAATTAAGAAAAAAAATAAAATTGTCTAGATTTTTTAAAATTGATTTTGTTTAGGCACATTGCACATACCATTACTTAATGTGTGATGACCTTATTTGTTAAATGCCAAACTGGAATTTTAATAGTTGTGAGCATCCGGACCTTTAAAGTAACATGTTGGGTTTTTTTTGTATTGGCGGAATTGGTGGGTTGTGAATACTGTCTATCCCCCGGTTAGTCATAATATTGAAAGGAACAGCACAGTTGTATGTAAAATTCATTCATTATAATTTACTAATTTTAAACAACTTACTTTAACCAAATATGGTTAAAGATGTTTATATTATATTTTGCCCAGTATCTGACATTGTAGCAGGTGACAATGAGTAAAATACTACACAGATTTTGCATACTGATCGTGATGGTAAAATATAACTTGACATTTAGATGTAATAAATGACTCTGTTACTAAATGTATATATATATATATATATATATATATATATATATATATATATATATAGTACTGTATATATATATATATATTTATATATGTCTAAAATCCACAGAAAAAAAATGTTTAAATACTATGCAGCTTTAGTAATATTCAAGGTTATGTCTAGCCAGAAGATGGCGCCTGTTACCTTCCCAAAGGAAACCAGCGTATGAGCTCTGAATATTCCTCTGCACTTTGGAGTGAGACTTTTTTCAAATAAAAAAGTAGCAAGACACTTTGGTTTATAAAAAGACAAACTTATTTGGGGTTTCTTTGCAATCAGGCATTTAACAATACACATGGCAATGGTACTCTTGACAGCTTCTCTGGGGCGTAGGAGAACAGAGGGCCTAGTTTAGGTTCTGATGTAGGCAGAACCTATGCTTTTAAAAGGGGCTTGGATGATTTTTTGGATAGACATAATATCAAAGGCGACTGTGATACTAACTCTAAGTTAGTATAGCTATGGGCATATACGGTTTGAGTGAAAGAGTGGAGGGGTGTGTGTGTGTGTTTGTATGCTGGGTTTTAATTTGGAGGGGTTGAACTTGATGGACTTTGTCTTTTTTCAACCCAATTTAACTGTGTAACTATGTGTAAACTGGTATATATCCCCCTACTATTTTACAGTGCTGGGGAATATGTTGGTGCTTTATAAATGTAATAATAAAAAGAATATAAAAGATAAAAATAATAAAAAGAATATAAAAGATGTATCGGTAAGGCCCACCATCTATAGTGATTTTCCTTTAAAGTGATACACAAAAAAAATACTTTTTAATATATGAATGTTACCTATAGGTCATTTTGATCATTTTTTGCTGAGAGGTTTGTTTTTATATATATATAAATTATGTATATAATTGTTAGTTGAATTTCCTAAGACTGACACTCTGACTTTGCCAACTTGACTGTCCCATCTCAGCCTGTTAGTTACAGTTTCTAATACTAACCGACTCCTGCTGCACAAATATGGCAGTCCCTTCATACAAGAACATGGGGGATCAAACAGGTAATGTAAAAGCATCATGCAAATACTTTATGGCAAAGTTACAAGTAGATTTCAAAGCCAATATTATAATAGATGTAAAAAAGAGTTTAATTTCAGGTGTCAGTATCTCTTTAATTTCAAGGCCACTTTCCATGCAGATATCATCAATCCCTAGAGCCCTTGTCTGTCCTTTGGGGAAGGGGCATTATTGGGATTATGAAACCATCTGTTACCCATGAATTACAGGTTACACCATTAACTATGTTGCTTACAAAGACATAAAATTAAAATAGCTGTTTGTATTTTTTTTCCAGCAACTGAAACCTTGGCATATGACCTTACGTCCAGGCACGGATTTGTGGAGAGACCACCTAGGCCCGGGCCTAGGGCAGCAGGATTTTTGGGTGGCATGCTGCCCAACCACACCCACACTGGTTGAGAAATGTAAATTTCCTGTGTGCCAATTCCCATTGCTCTGTCCCGATGATGAAAATTTGAGCAAATAAAAGGGAGGGGACAGGGGCGACAAACAACAGCGGACCAAGGGGTGTCCTCTAGGTAAATCCAGCCCTGCTTACATCCCTTCCCGAATTCCCAACATTAGTGCAGAAACCTTACAGCTAGGGTTGCCACCGGTATTTTTGATGGTTGATGCCAATGTTATTAATAGGAAATTTTCAAGAAAAGGTGGCAACCCTACGTACAGCAGACTGTTCTGTTTATTTAAATACTACAGGGCACTAATTCTCATTAATTATACAGGGATATAGAATTTAGATGACACATAGGAAAAGCATTATGGGCGAACACATAAAGTCACTGTGCCCATGTACAGCAGCATTCCTGGGAATGAGTCACTGGGCAGAAGCTCGTCTCACTACTACTATACATTGAATTCTTGTAGAGAGGCTGATCATTTCTGATGGCTACAAACTCTTATTAGGCCAGATTGCTGGCACGGTGCTTCTCTGGCTGCAAGTGATTTCAGGACATGTCAGAACAAGTGCTTATGGCAGAGGTTAGCCGTGGTCAAGGCTGTGCAATCCCTTGACGCCCAGTAGATGGCGCTGCAGAACAGCACGAGCGATGGCACTGCCAGTACTGAATAATGATGCTTATTGGAAAAACTCTGCACTCCGGTAAACTTTATCCTCTGGAGTTCGTGGTCTTTGCTTAGCGATGCCACTATCTATGACTACTCTCTGACGGTAAATCAGTAATAGCTGTTCCGTCCCATTGCAGGGAAGCTGAAGGATGAGCAAAAAGTGAAATCACTGTCGCCCCCCATGTTGGACAATGCACAATCCGCCCGAGCATGCAGTGATATGGCTACTAGTATATACACTCATCCTAGGGTTTTTATTTCAGTAAACTGATGTTGATCGCAGCTTCCACTTTCCCCAGACAGACAGCCTTTGGCTGAGAGCTGCAGTTAAGCAGGAGACAGGGCGGCCCAGATTTATATAATAATAAATAAGTAGCAGCAGTGGGTGCCAGTGTGCAAGAGTTGGCTTCCTTTCCTTCCTCTGTCTGGAGCTACAGCCGCGTGCATTCCACTCTGTCTAGTCTGGTCTGGTCCTATTCTCTGTGTCTGACTGAGCTGCTGCTGGGTAGCGATGTCGCAATGCATCCTCCGGAGGCTAATGTGCACAACACGGGGGGGGGAGAATGACTTGTCCCTGGCGTTAGCCGATGACTAAGGGTTAGGTAATTGTCCAACAAACATGAGCAC
>CM044431.1:149583679-149665469 GCA_024363595.1 Xenopus borealis
ACGAGCCACACCGTTCTGTTGCTCTATTAGCATTACAATGTCTCCCCCGCCCGACCAATCAGAGAACAGGAGTGAGGCAGACCCCGCCTACGCCTCTCAGCGCATAAATACCGGCTCCGCTCCTTCGTTTTCTCACACTTCGCTTGGGATTCTAACTGCTCTTTGGCTTACTGTGGATATAACAATACTTTCCTTCTTCCGGACCTTTTGGTGGATATTTGAGAAGTCTCTCGCTCTCACATTTTTGTGGCTTACCCGGAAAATCATGACTCTGGAAGAAGTTCACGGACAAGAAACCGTTGTTGAAAGCATTGACAGGTAATTTCAATTCCGGCTTCTGCTGTTCTGTGGGACGATTCTTTTATTGTGCTAAATAAAAAAAGGGTTTTCTGGGTTTTGTAGTTGAGCCTCAGCTTTGCAGAGGGGTCGCAGTCAAGTAAGGGAGAAATATGGGTTTCTGTGGCAGGCAGCAGGGTGCATATACTGTAGGATCAATGCCATTGATCATATAGGGAAGTAGACTATGTGTCACTAGCAGATGACTGCTCATGAGTGGGTGGCATTAGCTAAATCTCCTTTTATGGAGTGTGGGGATTTCTGCCCTAGCATCTAGTCTTGCAAGCTTCTATAAAGGGAAAATGTTCACTAAATGCATTTTTTTCCTTTTGTCTTGTGTAGAATGCAAAGTGCTGGCAAATCTCTGCATGAGCTACTGGTCTCTGCCCAGAGACAGGAATGTCTGACCGTTGGAGTCTATGAGTCTGCCAAAGTCATGAATGTGTAAGTATCCCACTCCTTTGCATTGATCCCACACACACACCCTTCACTCATTTACACAACCCACACACTGTCCCACTTGCAGCAAAACTAATGTGCTCTTTTTATTTGTCTCAACAGTGATCCAGACAGTGTGACATTCTGCATTTTGGCTGCTGATGAATACGATGAAGGCGATATAGCCCTTCAGATCCACTTCACTCTGATTCAAGCTTTCTGCTGTGAAAACGACATCGATATCGTGAGGCTCAACGACACAGAAAAAGTTGCTCAAATTCTAGGCTTAACTGATGAGTCTGCAGAACCCAAGGACCTGCACTGCATCCTTATTACGGTAAGTGTCGTGTTCCTGCTTATCTGTGCTATTTGGCTCCGTGCCCAGTGCTGTGACTTGTGCAATTTCTGGTAAGCACAGTGTTCTCATAGTTTCTTCCTCTTCTTTTCTCAGAATCCAAATGAGGATGCCTGGAAAGATCCAGCTTTGGAGAAGCTTGCTATATTCTGCGAGGAAAGCCGTAAAGTCTATGACTGGGTTCCCACTATCACCCTGCCCGAGTGAACAACTTTCCTCTACGTTGGGTTGTGAAATCTCTGCATTATTATCATGGTGTTGTGCACCTGGATGGACCAGCAGCATTCCGAAGTCTGTGGATTACGCTTGTTGTGGTCAGATTAAGTCGCCAAGACTGGCAAAGATGTTGGCTCTTGTGGAGCAGAAGAGTAAGGAGGAAAACTTAATATGGACTGATCTACAGAAGGAAAGATTGGTGCCAGTGTGAAGCCTTCCAAAGCACTGTGGGGGCAGTCATGCCATGAAGTTGGAGGAGTTTTGCATGTGTGCAGGACTAATGGGACTTTTTTTGGTGAAAGAAAAAAGGAAGCTTTTAAGATGGATATGAGGCAAATGAAGCAGTTTTTTAAAGGAAAAACCTGTTCTGTATCTGCTTTTGGAGTTTGCTGAGATATGAAACATGAACTTTATACACATATTGGAAGTCTGGGACTATGCAGCTCTGGATTGCAAATTGAGACTGAATATTCTATTCATTGCAATTTATTATTGGTCTTTACAGACAACTACCCAGATTACACAGAAAAAAAAACTTTCTGTATTTTCAGAATCTTGGCACTGTTGCAAACTGAAGTGCTTTTCTTGAAAACATGTGACATTTATACTGCTATTTTATGTCATTCAATAAATCATTTTACATTTTACTCTCTTTGTTTTGATTATGTTTTTATCTGGAGGGGTGGTAAAATTTGAGGAATAGTGCTTGTGGGACTAAAACTACATTATTTACAATTACAAAACCATACAATTTACAATTACAATACCAACATAGGGGATTCAACAAACCAAATGGCTGTTGGGTCACAATTCGGCTACTTTTATATAAAAGTTTGGGCATCTGCAGAAACCCAGCCTGTTTCGCCCCAGTACTTTGGTTTATTCAGCAAGCAACTAATGTGCTGTAGCCATTCTTTTTGTTAGCAGTGCACAATAAGATTTGCATAGAAAGGGGCTGTGTTACTTGGTATTATCCATAGTCTGCAGCAGGCAGCTAATGCTTTCTATTCAGCCCTGACCATTTGACCTCCGGCTCCTTCAGCAACAGCTGCTTATCACAAGAGCGTGCAAGCTCTGAATGCCTAATGAGTGCATTACAGTTACAGGGGGCTACTGCATATATTATGTTATTGCATAGACCAAGAACAGCAGCTGGCATGGTGTTTTAAGTAAGGGATTCCCCAAATCTCACCCCTCTGGTTTTAAATTCCCCTTCATCCAATGTGACATTTACCAAAGTGCAATCTGCTTCAGCTTCTGGTTTTCAGCAAAGCAAAACTAACTACACAGTGTTATGGTATAGCACAAACATTTGCATGGGTGCATAGCTCATCTCTTCCTCTAGCATATGTACATGGAGTTTACAGTGACACCTATCCTTTGCAAGTCGTGGGTTTCAGGATATGGCACTAGGGGTGATAAAAGTTTTAACTGGTATAGTTACCTAGAGGGAAAATATAAAACCCAAGCAAACAGATTCCAAGGCCAGTGTGCTTTTATTTACCATGACCAGCCAGTAATGCTGGAACAGAGTGCCTCCAACCTAGTCAAATACCTATTACTAGGATTCAGGTTGTAGTTCCAGGAACTAGCTTTTTTTTAATGACTATGGTCTGTGATAGCATAGTGTGCCTGCTGAGAACAGCAAGCCTTCTTATCTCTGCCAAGGACAGAAACTGGCAGCAGAACATAAAAATATAGACCTAAGACAGAAGAGAATCCTGGAACAATTGCAGGTATTCTAATATGGAGACGTTGAGTGTGTGTACACAAGTGCTCTACTTCTCCAGAAAGGTCAATGTGTTCTGAATTATGAACAAGGAGAAATCGTATTGTAAGCAGCCAATCCACATTCTTCTGTGATTAAATAGGGACACAGTGTTATAGTGCAGAACTGTGTTTCAGTATATCACCTATAAAACTGGCCAAAGGCTGACTCTGCACTAACTGCTACTTTTCATGCAGGCTGACGGTAGGTCATTAAGGCAACATGGAAGAACTGCAATAAAAACCAAAACAGAAGCAGCACCACTATTCTGTAATTTACACATACGCGTGTAGAACTTTTGGTTACTTTTCTTGCCCTGGCTTATAGAAATTTTATTTAATATACTTTCGACTATGGTGAAATGGGCAAACTGTCAAAGGATGCTAGGAAGTGTAATTTACAGCTGAATTGTTTCTAGGAAAAAGTCTTCTTTAAAATTATAGCTTCCCTGCTCCTCCCTCTGGCAGAACTTAAATTAAAAGGGATTAAGGGGGGGGGGGTTAAGCAGTTTAACCAAGGTAAGTCTACCAGAGAAACACAGAATATGTCATTTGCATGGAGTATGATTCCTTGGCTCCTGCTTTATTGCTGCTTGGGGACTTGCAAATGACTTGTGGTGAGGACACGGCTTTGCAAAAATATAAATTCTTTGTGCACCTTTTTTTTTCTCATTGAATGGCATGGCCGTTATACAAATTACACTATTTGCATAGGAATTTGCAGGCTGAAATGAAGAGACCTCCAGGCTTGTTGTTAATAGAAGCTGAGGATTGTTCCTATTCCCTGTAAAGAGAGCATTTATTCTTTAGGCAGGAGCCATATGGCATTATATATATATGTAAAATGCAAGTCACTCTTCTAATGTTTTATTAGTGCCAGGGTGTAGCTAGATGTTACTGGGTCCTGCATCAAATTCATTTTGGGTCCTGCAACATATCCAGAGGTTGTCCTTTTTTACCAATATATGTTGAAATTGCTAATGAATTAGGGCCTCATGGGGCCCCTATACCTCCTGCACCCCCTACTTCCTCTGTAATTATGCCCCTGGATGCAATACACAATGACGAGTGAGAGCCTCCTTGTTCATCCCCATCATGCATCAGCACTTGTCATGGTACTTGTATGCTGCTCCTATTATATTATATATACTATATATTTATGAACAGGCTGAGTGGTGACAGAATATACCTTTAAATTCTTCACATCCTACTTGGGTGCTTCTAATAGTAATCTGAATAGGAACAGGTAAGATTGCAATGCTGGTTGGGACAGACAGGCCCGCCATCACGAGCGCAGAAGCGTGTGCTCGGCGCGAAGTCCAGAGGCAGAATGCGGAAGTGCCGAATAAATACGAAGTCCTAAAGAGGCGGAAAGACCCAAAGTCCCGAAAGGAGCCGACACTGAAGTCCTGAAGTGGTGAAAATACCCGAAGTCACGAAAGGAGCCGACACTGAAGTCCTGAAGCAGAGAAAAGAACCGAAGTCATTAAAACAGCTATAACTGAAGTCCTGGCTCCTGAAATCCCCTGGCCACCAATGTTTTATTTTAATACTCTATAGGCCCCTGCACCAATATTTTTTTAAAATATATTTTGGAGCCCCTTTTTTTTAACTTGTGAGGGGGGCCCTGGCGCCAATGGTTATTAAGAAAATATTCTTTGCGGCTTGTAAGGGGGGCCCTGGCACCAATGTTATTTTTTTTAAATATTCTTTGGGGCCCCATTTGTTTTTAACTTATTAGGGGGGCCCTGGCGCCAATGTTTTTTGTTTTTTATATTTTTTGGGGCCCAAATTTTTTTTTAACTTGTAAGGGGGGCCCTGGTGCCAATGTTTTTTTTAATTTAACTTATAAGGGAGCCGTGACTATCAATATGTGTGGGGGGGGGTTACTTTTTTAGTGCTGATATCTGTGTGGTCTTTTAACTTTGATGTGGAGTAGGCGGGATCAGAGGTGGGGCTTGGGTGTCAGCGTGGGCGGGTCCCAGGGTCCCCCGAAAATGTTGTTGTGCGGGGCCCCGTGATTTCTAATGGCGGCCCTGGGTGCAGAACTACAGCTTCCAGAGTTCTGTGTGTCTGTGTGCTGCTATGTGCAACAAAAAATGATAGGTAATGTTAAATGAATTTCTGTCATGCTGAATAGATGAATATTTTAAAGGAGAAGATATTTACATTGCCGTGCTCAATGTTATCTAAGCAAGAGATAAACAACATCTTTAAGAATATTTTTTAAACATTACTTTGCTAGTCTGCATCTCTGAGGCCTGTAATGTCAACCTAGAAGTGGTCACTAGGGTCAGCGACCCCATCAACAAGAAAGTAGACTCAGCCTAAGTCAAGATACTGTTGCTGATTATGTCGTTTACAAAATGTTCATTTTTCAAGTTGATTTCCTCAATAATTTTTCTACTGATTTGTTAGACAACTTTTCTACTGATATGTTAGGCAGCACAAAGCAGTAACCATGAATCATATAAAGATTGTCTGCTTGAGAGCGAACACGCTTCCACCACCCAAATGACTTCATTTTGCTATGATCAATATCTCCAATAGAAACAAACGATGGCCTTATGAGTAATTTATGGGGGTGGTTATCAATAATCTTTCTAGTGTAATGGAAAAAAATCCCAGAGATGGAAATGCCCCTTGTGCACTGAAATGATGTGTGACAGTGTAAGGCACACTGGGAATGATTTAGTAATAACGGCACACACTGATTTGATTATGTACAGTACAATAACACTAGTACCATTGGTGCAAGCAATTATTTCTGTACATGGTACTGTCACATTCTAAAAATGTAACGCAATTCAAATGTTTGGGGAAAACACGTTTTAAAGCTAGATATAGCTTATTTGTTAAGGCAGGCGTTAATTAATAATGTAATCAATAACGTAATGCTGCACCAAAAATAGTGTTTTTTTGCCTGATGTCCATACTAAAAAAAGTTGTACTGATTTATTGCATTTGCCCCCATCTGTAGCAATAAGACTTTCTTTCTCTGGTTGTCCTTTTGACACCCTCACACCCAGTCTGGAAAGTGCCTGCTGAATACCTTGTCTGTAATGTGTGTAGGAGATAAGAGACGTCACAGCAGCACACTCACCGGCCCTGCACCACAAAGCTGAATGGGCCTCACTGACTGCAGTCACCTAAGTAACGTCACTGGTGACACATTTCAATGGGAAGAATTTCGACTGCAATCAAAGAAACAGTTGAATGTTTATCACTTCAATAGCAGTGAATTGGTGGGGCTGGATTTTCTTCCTGAGCAGAACCAGGGCAATCAGCCCTAACCTCGTAAAATGTGCAACATTTTAAATTTGAATTGATATTTGTATTAGTATCACATGTAGTCTGCTATATGTTCAGATAATTGGTTACATTACATGTGCCTTCCACATTATTTCCCCCTCATGTCATATAACAGTGGTGTTTGTGCCATGGTATAGAGTCCTGCGCGGGTCCATTTTTTGGGACCCGAACCCGACCCGTACCCGCAACCCGAACCCGCGACCCGCATTTTTACCCGCTTGGACCCGCGACCCGAACCGTACCCGCAACCCGTGATCCGCGACCCGCTGACCATCAAGAATCAGGAAGTGCTGTCATCATAAACAGGAAGTGACATCATCGGAAGTAGCCAGGATCAGAAAAAAAAGGAGTAAAACAGGAAGTGCTGTCATTGTAAACCGGATGTGACATCATCAGTAGTGGAAATGCTCAGAAAAAGGAGTAAAAATCCCTATAGCGAGGATCCGCGACTCGACCCTCAACCCGCCAACCTGCAGGACCACCGGCCCGCTTCTATACCCGCACCCAGAAATTCTACGAGCAACCCGCAGGGTACCGCGGGATTTTGCGGGTAACCCGCGGGTACCCGACCCGCTGCAGGACTCTATCATGGTATGGTGATCTTTGCAGCAGGGTGAAGCAAGGCAGGCATGGATACAGTTATATAATGAAATATAGAGAGGGTCTCCACACAGTAAAATGATTACTCACCACATTAGGGAAGTGGCCCAAGTGCACTGCCCTGAGCCCTTAGCATAGGGAGTGGACAACTGAAAATCTAAATCTGAAGGCAGTATTCCACCAAATAGTCACAGCAAAGCAAAGATTTATTGTGTCCTACACCTTACGCATTTCATGTCTCCAACACTCAGGGGCAGATTTACTATTGGGCAAATTTCGAATGAAAAAAACAATTCGTAATTCGACCAGGGAATAGTGGGGGAATAGTTGGGAATTTAAAAAATTCAAATTCGATTTTTTTTAAAGCGCAATTCGAGTTTTTCAAATTCGATCTTAGAGAATGATCCCCATTTCGGTAGGTTTAATCTGGCGAAGTAGGTGATCAAATTTAAATTAAAAGGGGAAGAATTCGACCATCGAATTTTCGAATATTTTCGAATAAAATTAAATTTGAATATTCGAATCATTCGAATATTCGATGGTAAAAAATAATAGGCCCCACTTTGGGGCCATTGGGTCTACTTCCCATATTGTTACATGTAGCAGTTCAAAACAGTCAAATGCAACAGGACAAGATAAGTAAATGTGTATGTTGCACTAACATTTGTAATTGTTTCTTCTCTACCACATGAGGCAACAAAGCCAGTGGTGCCACATTTCAATTCCCGATTTTGGACTGGGCAAATGGGCTTGGGGTCTTGACTATAGAGACTCACAAACAGATGGTATAGAAATGGATTCTCACTTGCTGAATAAATGTAAAGATGGCCAAAGACAGGGAGATATCTCCAAACGAACGGATCTCTCCCCGATATGCCCACATTGAGGTGGGCGATTTCAGGCTGATCAGATCGTGGGCCCTAGGGCCCAATGATCAGATCATAATGGAGACTGTACGGACGGTCGGATCGCTGGACAGCATACACACAACCTGCCCAATGGAGAGCTGACCGACTTACATGCCAAATATCGATCGGGGAAGCCCGTCAGATGGCCCCACACAAGGGCCAATAAGTGCCGACTTGGTCTGTCGGCAGCTTTTATCGGCCCGTGTATGGGGGCCTTAACTTGTTATACATGTCTGGGCATAACCAGGTCCGAACTTGGATTCAAAATAGACCCTGATATTTTAAGTACACTGAGACCCTAACAGCCCCCCTCCAGTCAGATAAGTAGTGGTTGTATATGGTATCTTACAGCAGCCCCTCTGGCATTTGCCAGAATCCATAGATTTCCAGTCCAGGCCTGGGCATAACTCTAAGGTTTTGGCTGTTGGGTCAAGTAACCTCAATTTCAGCCTCTGTAGTTATTATCAACACAGAAACTCCCTTTTTGCTGGAATACAATCCTTTTTGATTTCCTATGCTACTTTCCAAACAGCAAAAATAAGAAGTTCTCTGAGTGTTCTTATCTCTCTCGCTCCCTTAGTTCTGGGAAATGCAGGCTGGGTTTTATACTGTTTTGTTAATTCATTTGGCTTTTAGCAGCCTGGTCAGACACAGTATGATTTCCTCTTCCTCAGAAATGAGGGGGAAATGTAATCAGCTCTTAACAGCAGTCACATGTCCATATTCATAGCCAAAGTCATCATATACATTAGGGGACGGGATACTTATTAGCTGTTGGAAATTCCAGATCAGAAGATCCGGAATGCCCATTTGCAGAAGGCAAACCAGAATATAATTTTGATAACAGTAATAAAAAAATGAGACAGAGTAGGAAATACTCTCTGTAACAACAGGACAACCTGAGACTTCTGGTGGATGATGGGAGTTGTAGTTTAACACATTCAAAAGACCTGAAACTGAACACTGCTGCTGTACAAACAGGTCTGGAAATTCCAGTCATTTAACCTGTCAGAAAGAAGAGATTCAGTAGGCAAGTTAAAGATTCTTTCCTATAGCAAACTTAGAATAACCCACTCTTGGAAACTATTTTTTCCCCTTGTACCCAAGTTGTTTTTTTGTATTTCCCAGGAATGCCCAGGGGGGGGGGAACCTCAATTAGAATATACTTTCAGGGTAAAATGAGTCAAGCTCTAGTACCTTTTTTACCCGTGAGCCACATTCAAATATAAAAAGAGTTGAGGAGCAACACAAGCATGAAAAAGTCCCTGGGGTTGCCAAATAAGGGCTGTGATTGGCTATTTGGTAGCCCCTTTTGGACTGGCAGCCTACAAGAGGCTCTGCTTGGTATTATACTTAGTTTTTATGCTATTAAAACTTGCTTCCTAGCCTGGAATTCAAAAATAAGCACCTGCTATGAGGACAATGAGAGCAAAATCCAAGGGGTTGGAGAGCAACATTTTGCTCGCAAGCTACTGGTTGGAGATCACTGCTCTAGTAGATGTAATGAATACCTCTGTCTGCTTATCAGTCTGCCCACTGTATGCAAACCAGACAGGTAGAAAGGTTAGGCGACAAATGACTGTAGAGAGGAAAGACAAGCAAGTGTCATGCACATTGTATTAGAAGAGTCTGCAGTTCTCAAGGAAGGAATTCTGAGGATGGAAGGCTGCAAGTTACGTCTGGAATATTTTATTGCCTTCTCCATTATAAGTTAACGTATGGCAAATGCTTACAGTGTTCAACCAAGCGTGAATGTATTTATATAAACAGAGTTCCCTTAAGAACCAAGGAGAGTAGTATATGAAATCCTATTTTGGAAGTATTCCTGAGAGTGACCTAACTAGTTGCTGGGCTCCATGGCAAATTCTCTCATGCAGCTAGTGTTAAAGTGACACTTTCAGACATTCCCTCTAAGTGTTTCCAGGAACCTTTCTGTTGATTGGTCAAGTAGTTCATTAAGTATACTTAATTATTATCTTTATTTAAAGGTTAACATATTGCAATATTACATTCATTTATAAAGGGCCCACATATTCTGCAACACTTTACATAACAGTCTATCACAATTGAACACACAGTTGGCAATGAGGTTGCTGTATTAATATTATATTGAAATATTAGGTTGCTGTTGTGGAGACATAGGGGTAGATTCATCAAAGAGTGAAGTTCCGCCACTAGAGGGAAATTCCACAGCTCTCAATTAATTTCTATGGGATTTTTAAAGGCGTATTCATCAAAGGGTGAACTTTCACTTCACCCATTGATGAATACGCTTTGCAAAACCCCATAGAAATGAATTGAGAGCTGTGGAATTTCCCTCTAGTGGCGGAACTTCACTATTTGATGAATCTACCCCTTAGAAACAGCAAAAGTAAAAGTTTGGGGTCATCCCAGTCCTGCAGAATACAAACGGTGATACTTAACCCTTGGGTGTGTGTTTGTGTCGGGGTGGAGGAGTTGCATGGTCCTCAAACCATTCAGTACTGGGGGTTCGGAATTAAGTCACTCTTGTATTACTCAAAATGTTTAAGTGGCATCATACATTTTGTTGTGCCCCCTGGCAATCTCTGAAACCTTTATGGATCCTCCACTCTCCCGGTACTGTTTCACATGGGTATATGGAAGCTGTGAATCAGTAGTGGCTTTTACTGGCGGTCCCTCTATACTCCTGGGCTCACCAGCAACTGCAGGGTCTGGTGGTTCTCTAGTAAAGCTTCTGTTTCCTGATTTCTAAGCCTGCTAAATGTAGTTATGTTGTTGTCTGCATATATGTTGCTTATGAGTTTTACTTGCACAGGAGGCCTGTGATCTTGGAGGTGATCATGATCTTATCATAAAGCATGACTTATAATTGTGACAGGAAAACATACCTTCCTTCTGTTTCATTTATTTTTATTTTTATCTATATAGGGAGACAGGGTAATGAGAGCTACATTAATATTTGGACTGATAGTGAAGATGACGTTCAGGATATTAATATCATTGCAAGAAGGTGAATGCCCTCTTGTGTTTTCCCTGTATAGTCGTTCAGGGTTCATTTCCATTCTTGGTGTGACGTTTGTTTTATAGATAAAGGAGAAGGAAATGGAGATGGTTATAGTACAAACATATTAACTTAAAATAGTTTTTTTCCCTCTGTGATGTATTTGACATTAAAGAGATTATGACACCTGAAATTAAACTCTTTTTTACATCTATTATAATAACTGGCTTTGAAAGCTACTTCTAACTTTGCCATAAGGTATTTGCATGATGCTTTTACATTACCTGTCTGATCCCCCATGTTCCTGTATGAAGGGACTGCCATATTTGTGCAGCAGGAGTCCGTTAGCATTAGAAACTGTAACTAACAGGCTGAGATGGGACTGTTAGGTTGGCAAAGTCAGAGTGTCAGAGAGTCAGGCTTAGAAGTTTCAGCTAACAATTATATACAAAAACAAACCTTTCAGCAAAAAATGATCAACATGACTTATAGGTAACAATTAATGTACATTCATATGTTAAAATTAATTTTTTAGTGTCAGTATCACTTTAACATTACTAATAGAGAAGTAGGTGTAAGCCTGCCTGATGCTTATTTATAAACAACATGCTCTATGGCATTTGTTGCTATTTGGGGAAAACAACTTTACCTGGTTGGTGTCTTAGTTACATGCAATACAAGTACACCTGCATAGTGAAAGACGCAATGACATGCAATTAGCAGACTACTCCTTTTACAAGTAAACAGAGATGCATTTTAATACCTTGTGACATTTTGGAGAGGGGGGGGGGTGCATGCATTGCCAGTGAGCCACTTGCCAACTTTGAAACTATAGCTAAAATAGAAATGTCTTTCATATTTGAGAGTGCTTTGTAGTGCCACTCTAAACATGCTTTAGAGAATGCGGTTCTGCTTGGGAATACTGAAATACAAATTAGGAGATGCCACAAAATAGCATATAACTGTATTATTGCAACACACTTAAATTAAGGTGTGACCTGTGCATTTACAGAATGACCCATCTTTCTGTTTTAATTTTGCTTTGTTTTCAAGGGTGATTTGACTTTCCCAGTTCCTCCAGCAAAAATGTTTCAGGGTCACCCTCCACCATGCATGTGGCCTGCTACCCCCCCACTCCAACCCCACATATACATTTGCCAGTATAGATATATTTGAGTGGCATCACCACTTCAAAGCCATGTATTTGCCAAAAAAGAATGCTTAGTTATAACAGATATTCAGATAATGATTATTACAGAGATTTATTAGCCATGATGAATCCCCATTCCCTTCCATACCTGTGAAAAATGGTTGATAGAATATTGAGCCATTTAGAAAGCAAGACGAGGACCTACGCTGCTCCTAATTCCTGGTTGTTACATTTTAAACAATGTTGCAAAAGCCAGTCTCCTCCAGCAAGGCAGGTCTGTTAATCGGTTGGCTTGTGTTACATTGTTTCAAAAGCCAGATCAGAGGATAGAAAGGGACAAACACTGCTTTCAATAGCAATATACGTACAAATAACTTAAAAACCATAGAAACTGTGTAATGAATGTATATTGCAAAGCTGCTTAGAATCATGTTTTCTTTTATTAGGCCAAAAAAAAATATATATATTTTTGGGGTCGAAATGGCCTTGACATTATTGGGGTTTTCCAAAATCTTCAAAGTTTTGTGAATTTTCAATTGGTTTTGCCAATAATTCAGTGAATCAAAATGGGACAAATGTTCTCATTGCTAATTGTGGGTTGTATCAAATAAAGATGTCCTGCGCCAGAATTTGAGGCTGTTGTTTCTAGAAACACTTGTTTCCCAGAGACAGTTTATTTACATTGTATTTTGTTTCTATGCAGCTTGGGACTCGTTGTGGCTGGACTCAGACAACTCTGGGTGTTATAGACACTGGCAGAGTGATGCTGACTACTGACCCTGCAAATCACAGTGCATGCACATCAATCTCAGACCTAGGGGCAAATTCACTAAAATTCAATTTGCTGGCATCTCTGTTCTCTCTACCAGTCTGGGGCAGACTTTGCTGTCATTTTGCTCTCATGTATCAAATTGGTTAGTAGGAGGACTGATGTGTTATTTTTTTTTCTATGAAGGGTTCATCTTTACCCTGGGCCCCCAATGTCAGGAATGAGGATGTCAGGGAATGCTAGGAACTGCTGTAAAGCAGCTGTGGCTACCTCCTTGAGATATATATATATATATATATATATATATAACCTAGGTGATGGCCCTAGCTGCAATGATACCAGTAAATACCCATTGCCGCCTAAGTCTTTCACAGAGAAGTTGTGGTGTTCCCTTAGACTAGTGTTCTGCAACTAGTAACATGTTGCTCAGCAGCCCGATGGATGTTGCTCCCAGTGGCCTCAAAGCAGCTGCTTATATCTGAATGCTTGGCGGCAAGTTTTGGCTTTACAAAACCAGGTGTACTGCCAAACAGATCCACCTGTAGGCGGCCAGTTCATATAGAGGCTACCACAGCCCTTATTTGTCACCCCCTTGAACTATTTTCACCTCAACTCCTCAACCATTTTTACAAAGGTTGGGGGACCACCATCTTAGACTCACACACTATTGCATAGACAGATATTCCACTAGAGGACTTAAGGTATGCACCTAGGTTCAGCAATCCCATGGGCCTCAAGCCGGACATAACATAAACAAAGTTGTGCGTCTTTTTCTGCAGAAAAACATACTCTTTAATGTCATTAGGTACAGACATATTCCTCAGATCCCTTTGCTAGGTATTTCCTATTTGGGAAGTGAATGGAAAACTTGTTCTAGTTCTCAAGCTCCTGTGTGTGAGCAGAAGGGTTACAAAAGCCATGCTATACACTCCTTGGCCTCCTAGCCAAGTTCCATACATACCAGGAATGCTTTAAGGCTTGCCAGCTGTGACTCTCCCCTTAAATGTGCCTTAAAATAGCCCAGCATCCTGCATTGCTCTAACGCCCATACTGCTCAGTGCCCAGACTGCTATAGCTTTGATTCTTAAGCGTGCAGGCTGATGTAGGAGTTTAGGAACGTGGAGCTGTTTGCAGTGCTATTCTTCTATACCCTGTAAAACAAAACAGAGATTTCTCATCAAGTCCAACTTCCGTCAGCTTTGTATAAAAGATGTTGAAACATTCTGAAAGCAGTTGCATCATTAGAGAGAAACCAATTTTAAGCACCTCTCACACACAAAACGTGGAAAGCAGATGCAGAAATGAGAAATCCAACAGTATGCAGGGTTCAGTATATTAAACTGTTTGTAGGACTATCACAGCAAAAATAGTGTTTCGTTTATATCACTGACAGATCTTTTGTGTTGTCCCCAGATTCAAACAGATATTGTGGCATCTTCTATAAGAACTGCTATTGTTGGCGGGACCATGTATAAATGGTCCAGTGGGGATCAATATATTTTTTAAAAATAATGTCTTTTTCTCAGAGATTGAGGGGAACTACAAGGATTTTGGTATTATGAATTGGTGTTGTGAACACAGTTTATATCCATAGGTAAAAAGAATCAGTTGAGAACAAGATATGGAGAGTTGGTATTTCTCCACTGCTGCCATTTAGACTGGCTTAATGTGTCCAGCAGAAAAAAGAAGCTTTAAAGTAGACATTTGGCATGGACACCATCCAGCTACTCTTACTCTGCTAACTAAAATACCACAACACACAACTCAGAGTTCAGGAACTATTTGCAGGGAGGGAAAGTTGTTTGCACTCATTCCCCAAGACAAACACTGGAGTCTTACCTCCCAAGGAAAGATGGTATGAAAAAGAGTCTGCATATCCTCACTTTGATGCATAGCCATTTCTTTCTTCTCTGCTAGACCAGTAAACCCAAGGGGCTGTAAAACATCCATGAGTTCTTTCCAGGTATAAGAAAATGTAGCGTACCTCACGTAGGTCAATCACTTTTTTCCATGTATATCTCTGTCTTTCATTTGACTTCTTCTTTCAGTTAAGTGAGGTGGACAGGCTCGGACTGGGTTTGGGCAAAAGGGGCTCCTGTAAGGTGCCATAGAAAATAACTAATTAGTGGGCTGGTGGGGCTGTTTGGGCCTCATTGTACTTGGAATGCAAGGGCTTATTTTGACTCGCAGTCCAGACCTGGAGGTGGGCATCGCTCTTTCAGTTTCTGGGGCAGTTTCTTATGTCCTTTAGGAATCCACTTATCATATAAACCTCACAAACCAAAAATCAACTTGTTGTATAGAAGGTTTTCATAGCTATTCGACTCAAGTCCAAACCATTTACCGATGTGGTGTGATGAAATATTATATATGTTAATTATATTAATATTATTAATTAATTTATTATATATATATATATATATATATTAATTATATCTTAGTTGGGGTCAAGTATATGGTATAGTTTCATTATTACAAGGAAAGAGGGAACCATTTTTAATAAAAATTTCTGTGGGAGATAGCCTTTCTGTAATTCTGAGCTTTCTGGATAAAGGGTTTCCAGATAATGGATCTCATAGCTGTACAATAATCAAATTATATTAATTTCAACAGGGTGAATAGTGCACAAGGAAATTACGTTATACATAAGAGGAAAATGTGCAGCTGTTTTGCGGCATACTGGATATAGGAAGTAACAGTGTATGTTTAATACACCTAAATTAGAAGAAGTCTCCTGAGATGTGCCCTTAATGTGACTGGACAGAGCACTGTGGGAGGTGCCAATTTAATTTCATATTGGTTAGTCAGTAGTCCATGGTCTAAACATTGGCTTGTGCCTGAATAACCAAAAGGATTCAAACAGGATTTGATTCATTTAGGGCCGGTGCACACGGGCGTTTTGGACCTGCGCTCCCCTGCGTTGCGTTTGGCTGCGCTCAGCCGCAGGGGAGCGCAGGTCTAGACGCACCTCATTTTATTCAATGAGGTTGTACCCACTAGACGCGTGTAAGCGCGGAACGCTGAATCTTCAGACGCAACATGCTGCATTTTTCCTGCGTTTGGCGCCTACATGCGTTCATGTGAGTACAGACCCATTGAAAATAATTGAGTGCGTCTATACCTGCGCTCCCCTGCGGCTGAACGCAGCAAAACGGAACTCAGGGGAGCGCAGGTAAAAACGCCCGTGTGTAAGGGCCCTTAGGGTAATGTAATAATTCAGTAACCAATTATATGTTTGTTTACAAACAGCTGACCAATAAATACCAATACATTTCTACTTTAGTAGCAAACTTTCAACATTTAGTGTGGTTAGGAAGTTATTTGGGTAATTAAAATGTTGAAACTGCATAACTGACTCATGCCAATTCCTGCTTGATCACCCTAGACAAGAGTTGGCCAGTAATTATTATGCTTGATGCCAATGTTTTTAATAGGGACAAAAGGAGTATTTGTTTTAGAGGTGGCATCCCTAGCCTGGATGCGGGGCGTTAATGGGGCTTGATACTAGGTGGCATTGGGATGGGTCACTCAAGAGAATTTCACACAATTTTATTAAGGAGGGGGTGGGCATTTTGCTGGGACCCCATTAATAGTTTTTGTGTCTTCAGCAGAAACCTAGTTAAGCAGATCATACAATGCCAGATTCCCTCATATTGCAAGATCGTACTGAATTGCTTGCTGGCCCATCATAAAATGGGGAGTATTGTGGAACGTTGAACATTGACTGCATCAACACACCAATGTGCCTCATTCAATGGAATTTTCAAGCCTGCACAATTGATACCTGGACATTATCCAGGACTGGACTGAGAATTAAAATAGGCCCTGGCATTTCAGGTACACAAGAGGCCCATAAGCCCACATAGAGGCCCAAACAGCCCCCACCAGCCCACTAAACACTGACTTTCAATGGGACCTTATAGCAGCCCCTCTGGCATTTGCCCTAACCCACAAATGGCCAGTCCGGGCCTGACATCATCCATTGGTTGGACCCCATATACGGGTGGACAAAGTCAGCAGCTTTTTATACAATTTTAATATGTTTTATTTGTGCTGCAGGGTCTGGTCGGGCACACCTGCTGGAAAAAGAAGGCAGACAAGGTGTGTGTGTGTGTGTCCAGATGCATGCAGATCCAGTCACTGGTGCGTGCCAAACCCAACACAGCATAGAGAGCTCAGGTGCACCTGTGCCTGTATCTGGAACCAGCAGTAACCTAGAAAGAGGGGGCTGTGTTGATGTAGCCTAGGCTCCCCACACCAAAAATACCACCCACCCACCTTAACTAAAATTTGTAAGCAAGGTTGGCTTTTTAGTCACACGAGTCACAACTGTCACAGGTCTGCAGTCTGGTACCCATTTATCTGGTAAATATTTGCAAACCTTGCCAAGCCAATGCAGGGTAAAGTTGCCATGTCATGGTTACTTTGGAAATTTGTCAGGACTTCCATTTTTTTTTTACATTAGAGACTTGACTTCCATGTAACTTTTATAAGATGAGCACATTGTTTACCCTAGATTTGTAAGAAAGTGACTAATCCCAGTAGTGCTAACTGATAAATAGCAAAGTGGAGGAAATTTCTGCAAAAAGGTTCTTGGGAAAGAGTAAAGCTAAGGGTGCAGAAGCTAGCCCTGGGGGAAGGATTCCTCCTGTCCAGTTACAATGGTTTCTATTGCAATGGTTTCTCAGTTCCCATGCTAAATGGAAACAACATTGATATTACAAACAGATTAACAGCAACCCTATACACTGACTTGCATTTCCCAGAATCCACAGAAAACCCTTGGAAGTGCCAGGTTTTTTTTTTATTTCTGTTTATGCTTGAAAAGTTATTGAATTTGCATATGCATTGTTTATATCACATTTGTTCTATTCCTCTATTTCTCAGCATGCTCTGGAATTTGCAGCTAACTTGTTCTGAGAAAAAGACAACCTTTCCAGTTAGACTGGAATAACATGTTTATATGACCTGGATTTATTTGGCAAGCACAATCGTGTATCACTTCTCCCTTGCAGAGGTGAGTGCACTGGCAATTACCCATTAGCTTATCAAGTGAAAGTAGCCAGAAAGCAAGTAACAAACCTGTGCATGTATCAGGGTACTGATTAGCCAATTAAAAATTCAGCTCAAATGGGATTCCCACCCACCTAGCACAATGTTTACTCACCAGGCGCACCACTGAAACACCACCATTTATAAGCTATATAGGAAAAACAGAAACTAAGCTAAAACGTCAAACTTCTGAATTATTAAAATATTAAATGGGAACTCCGGCTTCCAAACCAAAATTTGATAAAGAGGCCCACATAACGCAGAAACCCGTAATATAGCCATCACAGTTACCTGTTTCTTCATTTCTATACTGAAATCCAGCTATTTATCCTTTCAGGGAAGGAAGGACTAAACACTGATTTTACAAATTGTAACAAGTTTTCTACAGCTTACAGACAGCATGCAGGAACTACATAATCCACAATGCATTGCACTGTGATGTTCCTATACTTATTGAAATCATGTGTGCAGGGAATAGTAGGGGTGTGGGAGTTTGAGGATGCAGGCTGAGGGCAGATTGCTGCTGCTACAAAGTAACTGTAGTCAGTCAGATCAGCAAAGTAGTCAGACAGATCAGCAAAGTAGTCAGTCAGATCAGCAAAGTAGTCAGACAGATCAGCAAAGTAGTCAGACAGATCAGCAGAAGAGCAGGGGGCTAGGCTGAGAGAACTGTTTTTAATTGATGTACATTGCAAAGTTTCTTGAAATTATGTTTATTTTTCAAAAAGCTTAAGTCATGTTTGTGTAGAGTTCCCCTTTAAAGTTACTGTGCTGCACTTTGTTTTCAGTAAAATTAAATGCAAGCAGTGTAGCCCTTACAGTTGATTTTTCACAAGATCTTGTAACCTCAGTTTGCAGCAGTGTTAAATCAGATAGCTTTTTTATTCAATATTTAGAAGCGGAAATGCTGAAAATATAGCATGGGACAAATAATGATTTCAGCTTCACTTATTTCTTTGCAATTATTTTATTCACAATCTCTTTGAACATACATTTAGTGATACTGAATTTTCTCATTTATCTAATTTAGGATTCCCAGAGCACATTCACATCCAGGCGCTATAGAAATACATGCTAATAAATTCACATGCCTCGTCAAAGCAGCTAGAAGGGTTGCATTGATTGCAAATTTTTCAAGTGATCTGGTATCCCTAATATAACTCTAATTTGTGTGATATATTATTTATAATTATATTTAACCAGTGGCATACCTTGATCCGGCAGGACCACCACAAAAAAAAAAGAAGGCCCAGAGCACACAGAAAAGCCAAATCTTCCCTTTGCTCTTCCTCCCATCCATTCGTTCATTTGCCGGATGGGTGGCAAAGTTTAATCTGAATTAAGGGCAGGATAATACTGTAAAGCAAATCCTTTGAGCTTCGACCCCCCCCCCCCTTCACTGGTAATTGCGGGGTTTGCTGTGCAGTAGTTACACCACTACAACACTACATATTTTAAAAGTATAATATATGCCTTTTTTGACATAAGCTCATTCAGTTGGGTTTATATGAAAAAGGTGCTTAGACACTATCTGTACTGAATACCATCTGTTTTCCATTTTGGGTGGTGAACTGATACTCTGGAGACTTCACGTCCCAACATTTTTCACTTCACAATGGGAGAGGGAGGGGTTGCATGAAACTGTGAGTCTCAGTGTGTGTTTGTGTGTGTGTGGGGGGGGGTGGTTTGTACCAGCCAGGTATTGAACATGAGGGTAAACCTTTCAGTCTATGTAAAACAACAAATAGATCTATTTTTATTTTTGGAAGTTCAGATGGTGTTTATGCACCTTTTATTAAAACTCCAAAGTGCCATGAATTTTTCCTTTAAAGTTACTTTGAAGGATGAAGGCTGTACCTTACCTTTTGAATAGTACAGATTGTAGAACAGTACATAAGTCCATGTGTGCAGCTCTATATCTACATAAGTGATAAAGTGGTGCTGTATTTGGTACTTCTAGTGCTCATGGAAGATTTGTACATATACAATCAAATATAACTACATGACACCCACACTACTTTTGCCACATGCAATTTTTTTTAAATGTTATTAAGGTCTCAGGGACACTTGCCACAGTCCTGAGCACTTGATCAAAACCTTTTTGATATCTTAAGAACATTTCTCAATGATTGCACATTGCAGAAGTAGTGTGAGTGCCATATAGTACAAACTTTATACCTGACAAATCCTTCACCATTCCCGAATTTAACTCCACATCGGGCCCTCCATCCATGTTCAGTCAATGGTTTTAAGTGCAGGGAATCTTTCTGACAGACACATGCCCTTTCCTATATACTTTACTAGTCAGACTGGTCCTACTGAGCTACTGAACTTTACTGTTATGTATGACTTTATGTGTTTAGTATGCACACACTTTATATCATTATGGGTATAATGCATATAAAGTGGCTAATTATGTGTCACTATCTCTGCTAGGTTTATAAATGGTTATGGTTTTGCTTCTAGTTATTATTTATTATTATTAATAGCGCCAATATATTTCGTAGCGCTGTAAGTTTTGTCTGCAGTCTAATAGTCGTCCACTGTAATCTACCAAGACCAAGTTGGTAGACAGCATCTATCTTTTAAAGGACATCTTTAGATGACATCATACACAGATTGATGATTTAATTTCATTTTTCAATATTTTTATTGGCATTTATAAGAATTAACCAGCAGATTCATTTTGTAATAAAAACTACTTGCCATGGCGGTCTAGTGGGGCAGCGCTTCAATCCTCCTCTTCTGTGCCAGCTTCTAAGGCGCACGCACACTTCCGTGTTCTTAAAGGGCAGGGGCGCTGAGGTAATGACGTCAGCGCGCAATGGCGCTAAAAGGGACCTTTTGGATTATTACATTGCCCGTTATAGGTTCAGTTTTGCTGAGTTTCTGGTGCCTTGAGCTTTACTGATCTGATTCCTGTTGAGACCCCTGGCTGATTCTGACTACTCCTGACTTCTGTGATCCTGACCTTGGCTTGTGACCCGACTACCATTCTACCATCTGTAATCCGACTCTGCCTGCCTGACCATTCTGATCTGATTTCCCGGTTTGACCATTGCCTGTTACCTGACTTCGATCCTGCCTGATCCCTCTGCTAGTCTTCCTGAGTTTGGCCTGTCTGACTCCGTCTGTGTTCCGCCTGTCCTGACCCGGCCTGATTTGACTACATTATCTGCCTCCGTCCTGTCCAGTGACCTTCTGCCCAAAGAATTTGCTATAAAGTCATGCCCCATTGCTAGCCAGAACTTTCGCCTTGCACCTCTCGTTAAGTCCAGGTGGCATCTGAGTAGCTGAGGGCTCTTCCGAGGCCAAAGGCGGTCACACTACTGGTGAAGCACGAGCCGAGACCAGGGTGCTTGGCATCTGTTCTGGTTTGGATGCCGACCTTGACAAATTTATATATTAGCAATGTTAACAAATGAGATCCTAATATACATGTCACATATGTTGTCAGTGTGTATAGATTGAATTCAGGTAGAGTTAGTCAATGGCCAACCAGTATTAAAATTAAAACAAAAATCTGATTGGGTTGTGTAATACTTAGAGGCCCATTTAGTGCATTTATTGGTCAGTTAAAACTTGACAGTTCAGTTTAACCTTGCTTATATATTTCCTTGCTATCAGTCTGTTTCCAAAACAGTAAAATACAGAGGTTCCTCCAATGTATATGGCGATTATGCAATTTTATTAAGCTAGCATTATTACTACATTGGGAATCAGATTAGAATCAAGAGGTTTGAAGATATTAAAAAGGAAAGGCATATTTCATCATTTCTGCAGTAATTATGCCCTTGCCTCTAATTTTGTTCAACACTGCTGGTGTTAATAATAGAAACACAGTTCACCTAGATTCTGTAACCCTTAAACAAATTATATTATTTGCCATCAGAGTTAATGCATTTGTTACGAAAGTACATTGTCTGAACTGGGTTACTGAGACAAAGTTGAGACAAATTTAAAACTAAAAGCTTAAAGGTCAGGCGATTACTAAATACTTACATTTATGAAATAATACTCTTGTCAATGGCAGTTAAAAAAAAAATCATGTTTTTAAACTCTGTTAAAGGCTTAATTCATTTAGAAAAACAGTAAGAAATGTATGCCAAAATATGGGAGCTGGAATGGAATCTACTTGGCACATTGTTTGCAGAGGCTTCCATTTCAGGACAGTGGACCCTACCAACCTGCATACTCATCATACTGTGCTAAGGCCCAGCCTCGTTAACCTAATAAAACCCGCAGAAATGAAGTGGCTTCCAAGCCTACATGTGTCTTGTGGGCAGTGCAGCTGGACAAAATACTGCTACTGTTCAAAACTACCAGTAAGTAGTAAAGGAGCTGCACATCCAACTTTGACGTGATTCGGTAGCCCGGTTGTTATTCATCATTAAAGTGATACCCTGTTTCATGTTTGCCATATTATACAGAACCACATGTAACCCGTGGCTGTATTGTCTAACCCCAGCTGCTTCCAGGGCCACATTTATATAGGTACATGAGGGCTCACCTAGGGTGATAGCTTGAGGGGGTGGTCCTTGGTTGCTTTTATAATAAAAGAAAATTTGTAAAAAAAAAAAAAAGTAATAAAAATAAAAAATCTCCCCAGTTGCAGCTGGAGACTTGCTGTGCAAATCCAGCAGTGGAGTTGGGGGATGAGGAGAAGGGGTATAAGGCACATTCTATTGCATCTCAGATGGAAGTGACATCATGCATAACAGGAAGTGATGTCATGCACATTCAAGAGTGTGACATCACTTCCACCTGCAATACAGTGCTGGCAGCTCCCGGGCTGAACACAATTATTTGTATGACCTTGACTTTCAGATGAGCCCTTGCAAATAGGTGCAGGAAGGGTCAGACGAGGCTGAACTGTAACGCTTAAAACACACAGATGTTTGAAAAAGGGAACCAGTAGTTCTAATGGGTTTATTAACAGGTATCAGCAGGTACTTACAGCGCTACGAAATAAGTTGGCGCTATAGAAATACATGTTAATAATAATAATAATACTCACTTGAGTACAACACATGGTAATGCAATAAACATTGAGCAGTGTAGCAATACAATTAATACAGCACTTGCCTTTACCAATAGTGGGATATCGTTTTAGTGGTCTAGTGCTTTAAGAACAGAAAAACATTTTGAAAAAAACATACAGCCCCAACGCCAACTGCACCAAATACAGAATCCAATGTTACCATTAATTTAGAAGCATCATTCTCCTTGCTTTATACATTATTATACAGCAGGACATTTCTTACTGATATATATATGAATGCATTTCCTCTGTAAAACGTTATTCATATTTATGAGAGGAACCTTAGATTGTAAGCTCCACTGGGGCAGGGACTGATGTGAATGCATAAAGTTCTACAGAATATATACCAGTTGATAAGAAATAAATGATGGTAATCACTATAAGAAGCAAAGTATAAAAGATTACTAAGGATATCCTCTCTCATTTTTTTTTTCTTTTTCATTTTTTTCCTTTCACAGGAAACACAATCCCTCCCCTGAAACTACCGAGATGTTGGGAATTACACCAGAAGAATATTCACAGGGTGGGTGTGTGAGAGAGAGACCTAACGAGAGAGAGATTTTCCCATAAAAGAAATATGCTCACATGCCTCTAGCAGCCCTTCCACTTTTACTGCAAAATCAGGGGGAATTTTTCCCACCTAATACTAGGTTTTTTTCATTTGCTCATAATAAGAATCAGTAATGAGTTTAGTGGCACATTCCTGGAATTACCACCCATATACTTTCCTCTTATTGTCCTTTCTGCAGCACAAAAAAAAAATTCCAAGATAGGACAAAATGAGCAAAAAACTCGCTGCTCATCCAGCAATTGTCTGAGAGTCCAGACACATTTTAATTATGTTCCTTTTTTTCCAAGCAGACAAGGATAGGTCAAACCTTATGAAAATAGTCTTGTCTTGTTTACCTTGCCTGAGTTTCAGTGCTAGCAGATGTGGTTACAGGGAAACCCAGGGTGACTCACAGTGAGACACTCTGGAATCAGTAAGCCAGCAAAAACAGACAGTGCTGCTTATAGCGACCGACTATCACTGTTTCAAAGGGAAACTCCCAGAATGTTTTCAGTTGGAAAACATGCACTATTTTTACTTCTTCTCCGTGCAGATATTTTGCCCTCTAAGGAATGCTGTTTTAGAATATTAAGAAATCCCCCCTGTATTCCAGTCCATTGGATGCAGTTACAAAAATGTTGCTGGGGGCAGGCTGGAAAGGCTAAAATTAAGTAAGCTTTATCAGAAAGGTCTATGACCTTGACTTTAAAGTAATACTGCCCTGAGTCCTCTGTCAAAAGAAACACCACATTTCTTTCCTTCTATTGTGTACACATGGGCTTCTGTATCAGACTTCCTGTTTTTAGTATAAACCTCCAGGGCTAGGGCTTGAGCATGCTCAGTTTGCTCCTTTCTCCCCTTTCTGACTCCCTGCTGTAATCTGAGCCCAGAGCTATGAGTGAGCAGGGAGAGACTCAGGCAGGAAGTGATGTCACACCAAGCTAATATGGCAGCTGCTATCCTAAAGAAACAGAGAAAGCTCTAGAGCTGTTTACTCAGGTATGATAAAGCATTTTGCAGAATAAATGTAGCATTCTATTTTGCAATATCGTGGCTAATCTATTGGAAATAAACTGCTTCGGTAGCTTTCCTTCTCCTTTAAAGGGAAACTAGAACCCAAAAAGGGGATTTGTGTTCACAAAACACTTTATCTTGGTTTGTGCATATATGCAGTGTCGGACTGGCCCACCATAATACCAGGAAAACTCCCGGTGGGCCAAGGTGTCAGTGGGCCCTCATGCTGCTAAACTTTTGGCCTATTTCATGGCCATTCCCTATTTCTATGAGAACAGAGAGGCTAAATAGATGGAATAATTGATTATAGTATGTAAAGAAAACAAACTAGGAGAATAGAGTTTGATTAAGGAGATGAAGAATATTAGTACTGAGAGTGGGCCCCTGGTCTAAGGTTTTATGGTGGGCCCCTGGTCTAAGGTTTTATGGTGGGCCCCTGGTGTCCCAGTCCGACACTGCATATATCTGCTATGCTGTGTGCCTTTTCAATGGCACTGTGCATATAAATACATGATTAAAATCTAATTTTGTAGCAAGGTGCACTTCAACACTGGCTAACACTAAAGGACTTATTTACTAAACAGTGCTAGGTGCCAAGCTCAAAATTGTGGCTCAACGTGCCTTGTTTGTACCAAAAATGCAGCATTTTTTGTAGAAAAACTTGTGCACAACCAACTTGGACTTAGTACAATTTAGAGGAGAAGGAAAAGCAATAATCATGGTGTCAACATTTAGACACCCCCCTGGTGCTTGTATTCACTTACTGGATTTCCTGGTCCAGTGTTCCTATCGGTAGAAAACTGTCCCAGTTGAGGTTCTTCCAGCAAGCACCAAGGAGTGATATAATTTTTGGCACCCTCATTTCATTTTGTTCTTTAAGCTGCTGCCAGAACAGTTGATGTGGGAGTGTCAGAGCATGAAGAATCAATGCACATAATTGAATTGGCAGAGCACACAAATGGAATCCTAAAATAATATAATAATATAAAAAAGCACAGTGCATCCTTGCTCTGCAACTGGAATACGCGTACATGGTGTTTTGAATAATGCATTATCATCTAATTAGCATCTATCTGGGCAAATCACAAGCAGGTTGCAGTGCACATTATCCAGAGTCAGGATGGTGTCAATAAAATAAGGACATTAGTGTATGATTCATTTAATGAAAGTCAGTTGTGTCCAAGGAAGCAATGGAAATAAAGGAAGGTCAAGGATTCCTAAGTCCCTGTTTTAGTGGGATACACCCAGTTTCAGAGTCCATATCTGCAGCTATTGGTTCAAGAATGTCAATGGTTTTTTGCTCAACCGTACTATGATTTTGCTGTAGGGGTGTTGCTTTGTCTTGTGAATAGCATACATGAATGCTCGCGTTTACATCTATTTGATGTATTTGAATGTTTTCCCTTTATCGAATGCTTCTCTTGGTTGGTCTCTGGTAGTTTCACTCCTATCTGTCCATACGTCTTTAAAAATGTAGCTTCTTTCTGCCTTATGACTTAGGGGCAGATTTACTAAGGGTCGAATTGTCGAGGGCTTTTAGCCCTCAAATTCGACTGGTGAATACTTGGTGAATAAATATTCGCCAGTTTTGAGCGCATATTCGACTATTCGCCAGATCGTACAATCGAACGATTCTGCGAATAGTCGCAGAAGAAACGCTCGAATATGCGCCAAAATCATACTAATCAAACGTTCAAAGCGTTTGACTGAAATTCGGCAAAAGACTTAGAAAAAAAAGCCTATGGGGGCTTCCCATAAGCTTCTATTGCAATTCGCTAGGTTCAATGTGGCGAAGTAGGCAGTCGAATAAAAATTTAAAGGGCAAGTTCTTCGACTGGTGAATAGTCGAGCGCTCGAATATATATTTATTCAATCTAATCAATGCACCCAAATATTCTATATTCGATGGGCGAAAATACTTAATTTGCATATTCGAATATTCGCACGATTGAATTGAGACTATTCTCGACTATTCGTGCGGATATTTGTATCCTTCACACAAATTTAGTAAATCTGCCCCTTAGTGTCAGATGGAGATTAGTAATAATAGCTTTTGTGATGTTTGTCTCGTTGCCTATGGAGAATTTTAAAGACTGAAGAATGCAGCTATGCATAGACTCTGTCGTGTCTCAATTCATGTAAAAATTTGAATACAAATATTGTTCTAAAAAAGATAGCTTTTATAATTGCATAACTGAGCAGGATTTTGCACAGAAGCAATATTCATTGCATGGGAAATGAATAGGAACCCTGCTGTCCATGTAAATCTCTCAGGCTAGCGATGGATCAGACGAATGACCTTCTGTATGTAAGTCAGTGTGTCAGACAAAATGCGGAAACGCGCACTAATCTTTCTGTTGTTGAGATTCCCTGAGATCTGGGACATCAGTAGTGACATTCAGGATATACACTTGGACCTCAGGCAATGGTTCAGTAAAACTGTGCTTCATTATGTAGTAAGTAATGACAGATCTCTTCCTTAAGAGCTATTTGACCTATATGTGATATAAACTTACAAGAACAGAAGGGCTAGACAAAACCCAACAAGAAGCCTCATTTATGTAGTCAAGCATAATTATGAATACTTGTTTGCAAATTCTTGATGCAAATTGGCGTTATTCTAAAATGGCATTTGCCCACATACATGCTCTCTTGTGGGAGCACCAATGCAATTCTGTGTGCTCTGATAAATAGTGCTATGTGCATGTCTGGATACAGAAATGTCAGGATTACTTTAGTGGCTGTATCTGTAATAGATGCAACTGATGTGTGGCAAAAGAATGGGGAACTAATGCTGTTATTAACTGCACACACTGGAAACAGTTTCACCAACATGGGGTACAGTGGGTGCTTCAGTTTAGAATCCAGTACTCTAAAATAAATAAAGTATAATTAACATATGTCTCTCTATACATTGTTTATACCACAGAACACCAGTAAAAATACCAATCCAAATCCATCCATCATGATATTGTACCTTGTTTAATGTTTTTCTTCTTTGCTCAAAAGAATAGTAAAACCAATATTCTTCCTGTGCTGCTTATGGTGCATGCCTATAAGGATTTTACAAGGGAAAAATGACTTAAATTACTGTATTTGAGATCCTCTAAAAGTGGTAATGGCATTTGGATATCTGATTTATTTTTTGGTTGCATCCCCGCATCTTCTGAGGTCACAGGGCTGCTGGGAGATGTAGTTCAAAAAGCTGGAAGCCACCAATTATTCCTGCTCTGGATCAAGCGTATACTACACTTTGATTTTACTATTATTTCTAGAGATCTTCCCCATAGCAGTATCCATATTTTTGCAGCATAGTTCTATTTATTTCAAACAAATGGGTGTTAACTGTCTGGTAATAGATCAAAGGGCAGTCTCATTCTACTGCTAAACTTAGTTCCCTACAGGAGCCTGTGGAATAATGTTTCCGCAGATATTTATGTTTGGCTGGCAGAAATGGAAACTTACAGAATATTACAGAGCAAACCCTGCAAAGAAGGTGGGCTGCATTGCAGCAGCCTTCTGTCTAGCCTGTTGTTTTACTATGGCATGTCTGTCTCCCAAATCTGAAGACATGACACAGACCAAGACATGGAAGTGCTTTAGTTCTTAACCGGCTATTAGCATCTTCCATTCTGAACTTCATCCTGTCTATGTGGTCACCTACATTACATCCTTTAAAGTATGACTTCCAGAAGTGAAATTTTATTTAGATTTTACTCTATGATTCTGAGAGTAAAACATGTATTGGACTTTGATTATTTCAACCTGGTTGTCAGGAAGCTTTATGCAGCGTTAAATATTAACAGTTTGCTTGTATGTGCGTGGAGAGGTGTTTGAAAACCTGGGTGGTGGTGGACAGACTTTGAGAGACCTTGATTAAGTCACCTTAAAGATAAACTGTCATGGGAAAACATGTTTTTTTTTTTTAAATGCATCAGTTAATAGTGGTGCTCCAATAGACTTCTGCACTGAAATCCATTTCTGAAAAGAGCAAACAGATTTTTTTTTGTATTCAGTTTTGAAATCTGACATGAGCTAGCCATTTTGTCAATTTCCCAGCTGCCCCAGTCATGTGACTTGTGCCAGCACTTCAGGAGGGAACTGCTTTCTGGCAGGCTGTTGTTTTTCCTTCTCAATGTAACTGAATAGTACGCAGTGCGACATGGGTTTTACTATTGAGTGCTGTTGTTAGATCTACCAGGCAGCTGTTATCTTGTGTTAGATAGCTGTTATCTGTTTACCTTCCCATTGTTCTTTTGTTAGGCTGCTGGGTGGGGGAAAGGGAGGGGGTGATTTCACTCCAACTTGCAGTACAGCAGTAAAGACTGATTGAAGTTTATCAGAGCACAAGTCACATGACTTGGGGCAGTTGGGAAATTGACAATATGTCTAGCCCCATGTCAGATTTCAAAATAAAATATAAAATAATCTGTTTGCTCTTTTGAGAAATGGATTTCAATGCAGAATTCTTCTGTAACAGCACTATTAACTGATACATTTTGAAAAAATTTTTTTCCCATGACAGGATACCTTTAAAAGTGAAAAGTATTATATTTCTAAGTAGGAATTTGTTATAATTGACTGTTATATTATTTATGCAGTCAAGCAGACTTTTTGGGATCAGTCTTTATTTGTGGGTCTATATTTGGTCATATATTCTAGTTACAAATATATAGGGTCAATATGTAAAGACATAAACAAAGATTCACCATGAATTCTCCCATTAATTGTACTTTGCCCCCCCCCCCCACTTGAAACTTGTAATAGGCAAGTTGTTTTATGTACTGTACATACATTTTTCATCAGTATTTATGCATATTAAATAAATGGAAGCTGCCATATTGCTTATCTCACATATGATCAGAGCTCATCCAACTCATACTGTCTGTTCCACCATCTGCCAGATTTTTAGTTAGTTTCCATCCTGGGTCCAGCTTTTGTTTGCAGTGTGGTGCAGCAAGTGTTAATGGTTCTGATCAGTATCCACTCCCATGGATACAGACCCAGTGGGTAGAATACAGGCAATTAACAATTGCACTTCTGTACAGAGGAATGCATGAAAATACACCATATAACAAACAAATTCAAAGCTGGTGGGTACAGAGCTTTATGAAAAGACTGGCTACCCCTTTCTTGGAGGGGTGCAAAAACTAGTCTAAATCTGGCAGATGTTTTCCTGAATATGCCATTGAAAATAAATTTAAATCATGCACCTAGAGGCAGATTTAATTCTACTTTTAGATTTGCAATGCATTTACTTATTCTTGTAGATTGTTAGCTCTAGCTACATGCAAATTTCTCTTTACCTCTTATTTCAGCCTATATTTGTATGCATGTGTGAATATTATTGTACAGGTATGAGACCTATTATCCAGAATGGTTGGGACCTGGGGTTTGCCGGATAACGGATCTTTCCGTAATTTGGATCTTAAGTCTACTAGAAAATCATGTAAACATTAAATAAACCCAAAGGGCTGGTTTTGCTTCCAATAAGGATTCATTTTATCTTAGTTGGGATGAAGTACAGGCTGCTGTTTTATTATTAAAGAGGAAAAAGGAAATCATTTTTAAAAATTAGGATTATTTCATTATAATGGAGTCTATGGGAGACGGCCATTCCGTAATTCAGAGCTTTCTGGATAATGGGTTTCCAGATAAGGCATCCAATACCTGTATAGGCCCTACTCTTATTATACAATACTACATCCTATGTTGGAGATACCAGGCAGTACTAGCACTAAAGTTGCTGACACTTTACTGCATATGATCTACACACCCTGCTATATAATGATAACAACGTCAAAGAAAGTATGGAATAGAAAGATATCTGCATTGTTTTGGTAGAGTCCAGGGAGAGGCAATATGCACATACACCCCTCACTTCCTTTGCAAAGACACAACAGGAAGTCGGGAGTGCCAGGAACAAATAGCAGAATTAGTGTAGGAGGATTGTGCAAGGCCCTTTAGGGAAGGTAGGATGTCTTAAAGGGGAAATACACAGTATTACAAGTCTAGCATAAGCCTGTTATGCAAATGCTTTTCTACCTGCTTTTACAATAAAACAAAATTTTTATCTTACACTTTTTTAAGGTTGGCAGTCACCTTAGACTGAACAATTGGGATGTTATGCTTTAGATATGAAAATTTGTAATTTATTTTTTAATAGTTGACTTCATTGTTCAATGGCTGTCAGATTAGGCACATTGGAACGCTATTTTTTTAATCACACCGTGCACTGTTCCTCCCCCTTCCCCGTATTCCAGCATGTGCATGCTCAGCTGTCACCATAGCAACTTGCAAGCGATGCACCAATATGTGTTAGAAATTGAGTTTTTTTTTTCTATACATTCACACATTTAGGCTAAACTTAAAAACATAATGGGTCAATATGCCCTCAGAATTTTGGCAGCATTTTCCTTAGTACAGAGGAATGCCTACACTATTAAATACTTGTGGTATATTTCATATATGCTACAAAAAGTTAAATAGTTGCCTCTGATATAGTGGGTGCCATTTTTGTTCTGTATATTCAGTCAAAACCCCAAAGCCAGTAATTAGACCATGTTCACCAATAGGCCACACCCCCTCTCTGTCAGGAGGCCTGGGTGCCTTTGAATTTGGGTCCACGGATCTTTGTGTGCACTGTGGTGTGCATGCAGGACTGGACTGAGAATCAAAATAGGCCCTGGCATTTCAGGTACACAAGAGGCCCATCAACCCACATAGAGGCCCAAACAGCCCCCACCAGCCCACTAAACACTGACTTTCTATGGGACCTTATAGCAGCCCATCTGGCATTTGCCCTAACCCACAAATGGCCAGTCCGGGCCTGTGTGCATGTTGGTTCTCCCAAATGCTGTGAGGCTTTGTGCTTCATGATATACGGCACTACATTGTGATGTCAGCATGTCGATTGGCACATGGTGCTGCACATATTCTGATGCAATTTTGAGCCCTTTGGGATTGCAAGACTTAAACTGGCCATAGACCTAAAGATTTTTGAAAGATCCAATGGTTATCGTGAGACCACGATCGTCTCAAAACGATCGTTTAAATGTCCGATTTGTCCATCAACTAAAAAGACCATTTCAGGAGATCTTGCCAGCAAAACTGAAGGATCGCAGCACATAGATTGCATGGGGGCCAATAAAGATTTTCTAACCTGGCCGATCAATTTTCAGACCGATGTCGGACAAAAAGTCGTATCCCACTAACTGCACGATAATTTGAAAGACTGGTCGTTCAGCAGAAAAGGATCTTTGCGGGACAATTATCCTTACACCCAGGCTTACAGTTTCTGCCTAATGCTGGCCATACACGGGCAGATAAAGCTGCCGATCTCAGTCGTTTAGACCAATTTGACAGCTTAGCTGCCTGTCTACGGGGACTTCCAATGGGTCTTCCCGACTGATATCTGGACACAATATCGATCTGGAAGGTTGGATTTTTTTCCGACTGACCCGTCGGAACGTAATCAGATTGTTTGGCCATAGGGCTGAACATCCAGATTACCCCATATATAGCCCTGCCAGTTGGTGGCATATCGGGGAAAGATCTACTCATTTGGTGATGTCGCCAAATTAGTGGATCTTTGCATCAATGGCCAGCTTAAACATCTCTCTTGAATGCTGTCCCGGTTTTTGACTCTATGCCTATTCCTAATTGGTTTGCTGCATGCCTTGACTGCTAGTCTGTTTTTTTACCACAATTTTGTCAAAGCCTTTTCTGTACCACATATTGGATTAGATATTGCAGTGTTTAGGTTAACTGTTGTTCCGTAGCGGTAACTTCCATATCCCAAAAGGCTGCTGGTGAAGACTGGACTGGCAGGGGTCTCCTCCTAACAAAAGAATGTGATCTCCCAAGTTGTCCCAGTGTTCCTGCTACACAGATTGTGACACACAAAATAGTCTGGCAGAACATGTCTGTTTGCAGCAAAATAATGTTAATAAAAGCAAATAATGACATTACACAATCCAATATTTAAAAAAAAATTGAGACAAACTGTCACTTTAGTTGCATATGTTATTTTCCATCAAGCATTTGCCTGCATTTTTTATTTTAATTTCTTTTTCTGAGCATAATAATGTGTAAACCAGGGAACTATGGAAAGTGAAATACAAATAAAAATACACCCCGTTATATTTATATAGTACATATGTAATATGACATCTTAGGGTGTGGAAGCATCGTTTTACAACCTTTAATGGTGTGCTATCACATAAACTTCCATTTAAAGTTCATTTCACCCTTGTTGGCATATCACCAGTGCTGGCTGAGCTTGGGCTGTTGGAAACTTTCAGACACACATTTCTGATTACAGTTTGGAGGTTGGCTGAACAAAGGATATGCCTTTTTTTATGTTGGAGAATTATGATACAAACTTAAATGCAATCAACTCAGCTGTCAACTCAGAATGACTGGTTTTCGGGGGGTCCCTGCGGTGCGCATAAGTGCGAAATTATTATTATTATTATTTTTTTAAATCCCCTGGCCACCAATGTTTTATTTTAATACTCGATAGGCCCCTGCCACCAGTTTTTAAAAATAATATTTTTTGGGGCCCCAATTTTTTTTTTAACTTGTAAGGTGGCCCTGACCATCAATAGCTTTTTATAACTTTTGTGTGTGGGGGGTGAGGTTACTTTTTTAGCACTGGTGTCTGTGTGGCCTTTTAACTGTGATGTGGAGTGGGCGGGACCAGGGGTGGGGCTTGGGCGCCGTGTGTACAGGGCCCCGTGATTTCTAATGGCGGCCCTGGCTGCCCCTGTACCTACAGGTAGAACACCCATGGTTAATATGGTGATGTGAACTCATTGCATAGAATTAAAGGGGTTGTTCCCCTTGAAAATAACTTTTAGTATGATGTAGAGAGTGATATTCTCAGACAACTTGCAATTGCTTTTCATTTTTTATTATTTTTATTATTATGTATTTTTTATTGTTTTTTTCATTATTTGCCCTCTTTTTCTTCTTCCAGCTTTCAATCTTATTAATTGTGGTTTTTGAGTTATTTACTGTTTTATTCAGCAGCTCTCCAGTTTGCAGTTTCAGCAATCTGCATTGAATAAGAGACTGGAATATGAATAGGAGAGAGTCTGAATAGAAAGATAAGTAATAAAAAGTATCAATAACAATACATTTGTAGCCATTTTTTAGATGGGGTCAGTGACCCCCATGCTAAGAATTGGGTATTCTGTAACATACTAAAATTTACCTCAAAGGTGAACCAGCTATTTAATTTTCACAAAAGCCCATTTATTTTTTAAAGGAGACTTTTTAAAATAAATATTTACTGAAACTGAATATCAGTCAAAGTGTCACACGTTGTCTTAAAGCTCTTGGGCCCAGCAACTCGGTATTTGCTTCTTTTATACTTTTTATACCCCAATACCAGATGGAGGGTTGTCAGCTGAACATCCAAGGTATAAAAGGATATCTTTTTTCATATGGGTTACAAATTGCTCAGATTCCACAGGATACTTCTTAATTAGTTTTTTGGAGAATGCAAGAAATTAGCCCTACTGTACACTTGTCAGTTTACTGATTACAAATAGAACTTGTTGCTAGTAAGATCAACACCTGAGTGTGGAATGTGGGAAACCCCATTTGAAGCCATTCTATCACTGCTGTGTTACAAAGGAAAGCTTACTTTATCAACATCAGAGCTAATTCCTGCCCACAAATGACTCCTAATGCCAGAATTCTTCAGGGGCAGGATATGTACGATGCATTTGCTAAAGCAGATTACTAGGAAGAAAGAGTGTGAATCAATGCAGAGCAGAAGCTTTGTGTTTTCCTGGAGGGAACACCCATAATGAATCTCTTGTCATTCCAGGAATCAGTTGCTACCTCCATCTATCTCCTGGAAGAAACCTCACTTTTAGTTTTATACAGATTGTTAAGCTTTCTATGTTATCAGAGGGAATTCATGGTATCACGAGGGGCACAAATTGAACATTTGGGTATATATATATATATATAATATAGAGGATCCGCACACTCCTTGCTTATAGTGCTCAATTATTTTTATTGCTGAATTTACATCCAACGTTTCGATCCCTCTCGGGGATCTTTCTCAAGGATCCCCGAGAGGGATCGAAACGTTGGATGTAAACGGATTACCAATTTCTATTAGGGCAGAGCACCATCAATATACACAAAAATATACCTAGTCGATGATCAAAAGCCCAATACATAAGCTATGTTTTTCAGTAGTTAAGATAAATGTTTTTAGTGAAAATTATAAAATTTTTTCCTGATATTACACACTGTCTTCTGGAATAAACAAACAGACTGCTGGAGTAGAATAACCTTTGTAATTCAAACAGGAACACCCAGTGCACCTTTTGGTCCAGTTGTACAGAGAAATCCTTTTTTTTTGTCAGTCACATAAACATAATTTCCCAAAATGTGTTTTTACTTGTTGTTTGCTCATTTGTGTTCTGAACATTGAATAAACTGCCATCTTGCTTGTTATTAGCACCAATTAAGGTTAATTAGCAGACTTCTAGTTGTCCCAGCAGGTAAGCATAAAGCATAAGCGGTACAGTGAGACCATGGCACATGTGTCCCTGTCGCTTCAGTAATTGAGAGAGAATTCTCAGTTCAGGTTCATTACAGTAATATCTGTGCCTCAGAGACTGAATGGGAGTGAACAGAGAACTCCTGTGGGACAGATACAGTACATGAGCGAAAATGATAGACTGTCTCTTTGTACATTATGTTCTGTTCTGTGTGCGCTATCAGCTTGTTGGCTGCGTACTCACTAACCTTATTCTCTATCTGCTGCAAAAGGAAACATCTCTGTCTTGTCTGTTATTTGTCTTCTAAAATGATTATGCTGATCAGTATTTTATATAGTAAAAACAAAAAATTCAGCACTTTCCATGGCACGTTCTGCTTTTAAAAAAAAAATGTCCTCTTGGTGTAACCATACCTCCCAACGTTCCTGTTTTAAAAATCGGGACACTCTGTGCAGAGCATATTATTTGATTTTGTTGCAATGAAGAGCATATGTCTTATCTTAATTGGTTTTAATAAATGTCTCTTTAGTAGCTTTACAGTAGTAGCATCTACAGCCTGATCAGATATTTTCATTTATAAATATAATCCAGTTCAACATTTATATTGATCATTTACTTTATTAAGAATTCCTGATAAATGGTTTTTTTTGTATTGTATTGTATTATCATGAAAATTGCTCCATCTGCCCATTTGTTTCTTAGGGAAGAAAGTGCCCAGGTTCTTTAATAATAGCATTAGCAGCATTTGAACCATAGGCCGCAGATATAGGTTTGAATGATAAGGATATATGCCATTTTTCAGGTCTATTAACTGCATTTTCTTGAGTTAATTGTAGTCACTTTTCAAGAATATAAATAGGCAAGGGGCAGATGAATTTATAGACTTACAGGGTTGGGAAATCTAGGGTACTGCAATGAAAAGTACCCCAAGTGAGCTCTAAGAGTTGATCTTGAGGGATGCAGAACACAAATTATAGCGTTTCATCTAATGAAAATCTACACAGAAAAAGAGTGAAAAAGGCAGCAAAAAAAGTGTGTAGGGATCTGTGTCATAACTAGAAACCAATGGGCACAACCATGCATTTTGGTGTAGTTCTCCCTCCTTAGCACCTAAATCTTCAGTGTCCCCAGTAATTACCAGATTTTCCATACAGGTATGGGACCTGTTATCCAGAATACCTGGGACCTGGGGTTTCCAGGTAAGCGATCTTTCCATAATATGGATCTCAATACCTTACGTCTACTAAAAAAAAATGTAAACATTAATTCAACTCAATAGGATTGGTTTGCCTTCAATAGTAGATTAAGATTAATTATATCTTAGTTGGGATCATTTAAAAAAAATATATTTTATTAAAATGGCGTGTATTGGAGATGGCCTTCCAGTGATTTAAAGCTTTCTGATTACAGGTTTCCCCGATAACGGACCCCATACCTGTATCACCATTACAGTATAACCACTGATATCTTCAAACCCAGTATAATGCATTGCACATTTATACAGCAACCTTTGATCGTAAAAGATTTGTATTCCATGGGGTCCTTCAAGTAAAAGTCATTGAATAACATAGTGTATGTACAGTATAGGTACAGGCAGATATATCTGATTTCTTTTACCACAACTGTTCTAATCACATCAAAATTTGCAATTTGTATGCAGCAACCCAAGGTACTAGTTTTACGCTTTTATCATCATTCCGCCTACTGAAGATGTATTTTGAATCCTGGCTAAAATGGGTGAAAAGCTGTTTGGCAAGAAGGAGGCTAGGATATGGTCAGAAAACAGTATATACCACTTCTCAGGTGAGCCAGCTAATTGTAAAGGCAGGAGGACCAAACAAGACCAGACTCATATATTATGGTACCTAACAGAATGAGCTCTCATTTCTAGCAGTGTGGAGCGAGAAATAGGTGAGCATAAATGGAGCAGGACCAGCTTTTGGTCTTTATTTGTGCAGTGGCTTCTGCTTATATAAATTAAAGGACAAGGAAAGTTAAACTAAGAAGTAGGCTAGAAAATGTGTACATTATGTTTTGTGTTTCTGTACCAGCCCAAGGCAACCACTGCAGTAAAGATTTGTGTCTCCAAAGATGCCCCAGTAGCTCCCCATCTTCTTTTCTGCTGATTCACTGCACATGTTCTGTGCTGCTGTCACTTACTGAGCTTAGGGACCCACTCACAATATACAGTACACATAGACTAGAAATGTCACAGTATAAGGCTGATTAGTAATTAATATGGATAATGATGACATGGCAGCACAGAAACCAGTGCAACTAGCATCAGAATTTAACAATCAGTCCTGTAGCATCAGCTTGTATGTGTAATAAAAATAACTCACCCTTATGGTCCAGTGCTGTGGCAGGGACGCCCGCGAGTGCCACTCCTCTTCCCCCTGTGTGCTGGTTCTGGCGCTCCTCTTCCAGTTTTATAGGCACATGCACAATGGTGTGATGACGCCAGTGTACAATGGCGCGAATTTCAAATAGTATTTAAAGGGCACTCAGACTAGTGATCATTGCCCGTTATAGGATTTGTTTCCTGGTGCTTGTATTGTTTCCTGTTCTTGTTCCTAATCTGTTTTGAATTCCTGTTGTGACCCTGCCTGGCTATTTGACTATCCTGACTTCTGAATCCTGACCCTTGCCTGATATCCGACTCTGATTCTGCTTTACATTATATTGCTATTTTTTATTTCTCATTTTTGTATTCAGGTCCTCTCCTATTCATATTTCAGTTTCATATTCAATTCAGTGCATGGTTGCTAAGGAAATTAGGACCCTAGCAACCTCCTGGGTCTTAGCTGCTTCCTAGGCAAAGGGCGTTGTAGGCAGGAATGATAGTATAGTGATGGATAATAAAAGCTCAGTTTCTGTAATAACGAACACTCCTGTTTTATTAAGTGATTTCTGTCTTTAAGCCTTATAGATTGAAATGCAAAAAAAATATTTTTAATTAAGAAAAGTTAAGCATGGGTGCTTAATAACTAATAACAAGCACAACGTTAGGATTGTTAAATATATTTATGTAGCAAACATTATTATGTGATACTGCCAGTTTTATTAACTGGCAAACAATATTTCGGCTCTATGTTAATGCCACATAATGCAGCATTGAGTTACTGTGGTGGCATAAAACATTAATTCTCATAAAACATGGATTTCCTTCATTAATTCTGGAACACCAGCATATGCCTCCAGATAAATATAAGATAAGCTGACAATTTGGGGCCCTAAAAACGTTGTTTTGTTCTTTAATTACACATCAGATTAAAGCATTGTGCAAATGAAGTTAATTCAAACCAGAACAGGTGCCTCACAAGCAAGGGTCAGTCAAGGCAACTCTTCACTTCTTCAATTATCATTTTTTTCTCTCTAAACATTGTTTTCCTGGCTTCTGTTTATAAGGGCTGTTAAAACGTTTTGGAATTCAGTGATCATTGCTATTTTGGAATTTTATGAGCATTGTGAGTTACATCATCTTTGGGGCCCAATAGAAGTTTGTAACATCAGAGAAATTGTGTAGTGGTTTTAGTAAGCATTTCTCATAGTGTTCCTTCTAGAATCAGTGTCAAAAATGGCCATAAAACGAGTAGACATTCAATTGGGTTGAAAGTTGGGCATCATGAGACATGTTCAGTACTTGTGGTGTTTATGGCAGGTCTGTAAAGAATTACTAGTCTATACAGACATTAACAACCCAGCAATAGGCCTATTGAAGTTGTGAAGACTGATTTTTGATGATTGAGCCTACCCGTGATAGTAAGGCTTTAGGAACAGCTTTCCCTCAATAGGGAATGGATGTTGGGTTAGTACCACCAGCCTTGAACCAAGGGTTTAGACAGAAGGTAGAGGGGATCCATTGTAATCCAGCTGATAATATATCTGCTGAGCATGGCACTGAGCTGGAATACTGCAACCTTATAAAATTAACTAACTTCTTTCTACTGTGACACTGTAACGACTTCAATGCACTCCAGATGAACACATTTAAACTTTCAGATTAATAATTTTTTTTCTGTAATATACACACAGGATATAATTACTTGAAACCATATGAAAGCATAATAGGCAATGTATTAGCTTTAGATGTCTAGTTCCTACTTTCTGGCTTATTTAAATGCTTTCATGACAACTTGTTCTCTGTAAGTTCAATACTGAAAACACTTGCTTGGTTGATTACTTCCACAGGTATCAGGTCCCTTATTCGTAAATCTGTTGTCCATTTGGGACATCTCCAATAAAGTCCATTTAAATACAGGTATGGGACCTGTTATCCAGAATGCTCTGGACCTAGGGTTTTCTGGATAAGGGCTCTTTCTGTAGGATCTCCATACCTAAAATCTGCCAAAAATAATTAAACATGAATTAAAACCAATAGGCTGGGTTTGCCTCCTAGCTAAGCCTCATAAATCCATATTTGTGGATTAAAGGCATGGTGATCTTAATTAAGGAAACATTCTGCACAACAGGTACACTTGTGTACAGATTCATCAAATGTATTGTACTGTATTGTTTAACTTTATTTGGAAAGTGAGGTTAAGAAGCCGCAGCACTGCACAGTGCATAAAGTGCATGGGGAGAAGATGGCGCCTGCAAACTCCATGCTCAGGACCTGCACTGAGGTGGTATGTAGCAACTTAGGGGCATTTGCCGGGGGGGGGGGGGGGGAGGTAGGCCGGGAGGAGGGGGCCTACCGGGAAGGGCTTTAGCGTGTCATGGGTTGAATTCTCCTTTAAGTGCTATGTGGTAAGAGACATAGTGGAAAGGAGGTCCCTGCCCCATAGAGCTTACAGTCTAAGTGGATGGGTGGCTAGCATACAGGTACAATTGTAGATGAAAAAGTGCACATGGTAAGGCATAGTCAGTAGGCACAAAAGAGGCTAAAGTTTTAGTGCTCTAAAAAGTAGGCTCTTCATTTTTCCTTGAAAAGATTGAGAGAGGATTCCTTACGGAGGAATTCAGGGATGAAATTCCAGAGGTAAGGACCAGCAAGACAAAAGGGTTTGAGATGAGAGGTGGCAGTGGATGTAGATGGTGGCAATAGAAGGTGGCTCTGAGAAGAGTGGAGAAGACAACCAGGAACATATAGAGAGACAAGAGAAGAAATGTAATGAGGAGCAGAGGAGTGAAGGGCTTTGAATGTTAGTAAATGTGTTATTTCAGAGTTTCACAGTGATAAAGTTTCACAACTATTTTCTATAACAAAACAAAAATACAGCAGTACATCTTTGGCTTTTTGTGTGTATAGATTCAATGAACTTCTTATAAAAAATTACGACAGCCATAAAATCTCGACACATTCAGTGGGCAAAATTGACATCACTGCTGGACAAGCCTTCATTGCAGTCAGTGTGTAACAACTGATTTGTTTACAGGAATGGAGAGGGACTGAAAGTTATTAGCGGGTATGCTTCTAAATGAATGCAGCAGTGTTCAGTACACAGAACAAGAACACATTTTATAACTGCTTGTTTTTAAGGATGATGCTTTCTTTGTTGCAGAGGCTCCCAGCGTAATTATCTCTGCACATTTTGTACAGGAATTGTTTCACCTTTGGAACTGATCCGTCAACATTCGAGACCCAAAATCCTAGATAGCTGTGCCCACACGTTTTGCAGCGACCCTTCTGGTAATCTAGAGAAAACAAAACATGTAGTTTCCTGTATTACACATTTTGAAATGTATTGCTCAACTGGACATTAGTGGGATGTATTATTAAAAAGTACAGGGTACAAGAGTAAAGCCAGTGCTACACACTATGTTTTCTCCACCAGCATATACCTGTGTGCTGGTCTAAAACATATTCACCACAATAACAGACCGCACCAACATTTTTTGTTCAACGTTTTGGTCTGTCACTTGAGTCCTGAAGACGAGCCAAAAAGTTGAATAAAAAATGTTTCACTTTTTTTCAAGATCTGTTGGTGCGGTCTGTCATTGTGGTGTATATCTATAATTTTTTTGTGTTAAAATCTGCCCCATGTGTTAAGGTGACCATATTTTGGTTGAGAAATCCGGGGACACTACGCCGCGGCAAATTTTTCTAGGACACACCCAATTCTAAAGCCACTCCCATTTTCCTGTACACACCCACTAAATTCTTGCATGCTTCAGCACAAAAAATAAAAATGACTTACCTGTCACCTATAAAAGGTCAGTAAGTATCAGAATGGCTAAGGTAACTGACTATTGGAAAAGAAAGCTGGGTAACATCAATATATATGAAATAACAGTCCATTCAAATAATGCCTTTTCAGATTTTTATTAGGAATGTGCTGGTGCGGACTGTTGCTGTTGTGCACTTTTGAAATCTTTCCTTGCTCAGCCTCAGCAGCAATAAATAAACAAATTGCCCCCTGAGTCTACTCGCTCTGACTGACAACTGACTGTAGTCCGATCATACTGCCCTGCCTGGCCATACCATAATGCTCACCTGCATGCACGCACCACTGCCGTCCCTCTCACTCCCTTTCACCTCAGCCGCCATGTAAGTTATGTGCTGTTCTGTTGCGCACTTGAAATCTTTATTTACATTGACTCTTCCAGCCCCGCCCCCTCCAATATTGGCGCCCAGACTAATAGCCAATCAGATTGGCACAGATGAGAAGCATTGACTTATGATTTGACTTTTGATTGACATTTGAGAACTCAAATCAGGTAGTTTTTACACGGGTATTTAGCAGGCATTAAACAGGGACTTTAAAGCATATGTCTAAAAAACGGGGATGGTTCATGGGGTCATAAAGCCACAGGGACAGCAGCTCTGAAATGGGGCCTGTCCCTGTGAAAAGGGGTCAAATGGTCAGCTTACCATGTGTGCTGATGGCCTGTTACACACAAGATGGAAAAACATCAAGAATCATGTAAATGAGATTAGACATGCAGCTTTGGAGACTATCAATTAGTTATAATCATTTAGATGATACAGTTACCATGTACTGTAAATTATGTGTAGCTATCATCTGCTATGTGAAAATTAGTGAAATTAGAGAAATTCTCAACCTACACCAGACCCTAACCTGACTCATCAAGACCCGCACCCAACACGGGCAGTAGTTCCATGCTTCCTTATATACCACCCCACCCCCATCTCTGACATCACAGGGGAGGAGCAGGGAGCTTCTCAACTCCCCATGGAAGTTGGGGCACTGCTAGTTTGGGGACAGGGAGGGTGGCAGTGGCAAAAGGAAGAGCTTGGTCCACACCCGCTCGACCTGTGGGCTTCAGGCAAGCCCTCACAACATTCTCTATTTATCTATCTAGCTATCATGGGCATGGGCCTCATGCCGACCCAGCCCCCCTCTTCCGATCTCCAGGCCCCCCAAATAAAATTAATTGTGGTAGCACATTTGCATCGCCGTGCACGATTGCATGCTGGCATTTGCACACACGCCCTGCAGAGGGGTGCTTGCGCCGACTTTGGCGCATGCGCGTGGGGCTCCGGAGGTTAGTAACCCAGTGGGTCCCCCCATGTCCAATCCGATCCTGTAGTTATATATCTATTCATTATCTATCTAGCTATTATATATATATATATATATGTCTATCTATCTAATCTATCATCTGTTGCACTTTTACTTGTGCACATACTTAATATAAGTTTTAAGAACCTATAACACCTCGTTTGAAAATTTTTGAATCAAAAGTATACACCCCCTTCAAGTACATCATACAGATTGTACTAGGTGCAATTAGAATTTGCATTGTAATCAGTCATAATTAAGTTTATTACATTGTATATATTTTATTTATATTTGAATTAAATATTTGTTGTTAATGCTGTATTTTTTTTCTAATGAGGACTGCACCGTTTATGGTATTTTCTTGAATTTGCATGAATAACATACAACACAAAAAAGTACTTTGTATGCGGCTGGTTTGTAACTTGTATCATTTATATTGGCTACCCAACATTTATCTAGTACACGAAAGGGCATGATATCTGTACAGAAATGATGGTTTAACTTGTGCTTTGGAGATGCTATTGCTTTTGCAATGCAAGAGTGAGATCTTTGTGATGTTGAGTAATAGCAGAGACATATTCAAGGGAAATGTTGACATCATTTACTTGTAATTAGGAAACAGATCTGGTTGATACCATTGGCCAAGGTTTTACTGGACTAGTTCAGGATGTCATCTGTCTATGCACAGTGATCAGTCAGATAAAGAAGTCTGACTATTAAGGGATAGATCGGATTCCTGCTTAATCCATAGCTCTACTATGTTTTTTATATTGGCTGCAAAATAAAAAAAATGATTAAAGTAATAACACTACTGCTACTACTAATAATAAAAGCACATAAAGTGCTTTTACTTGCTCAAAAGCTGTTCAGTTAGTTTACTAGAAGGTTGCAAAGAAATGTCCTAGGTAGGATCTTATAGATTTCATTATTGGCAGGGGTATAAGCTGACTTGTCTGGGGCCTCTTGCACCCCCCCCCGTCAACATTCCTGTACCCTCAGTCCACCCACCCACATCCACCCACAACCACAAGTGCATGCAGCAAGTTGTAGAAATGCAGTCAGGGGAATCAGGGGAGTGTAGCTGCTAGGGTCCCACTCCTCCCCAGGCCTACACACTGTTGCAAGGTCTGCTACAATGTAGCTACACCATTGGTTGTTGGGTATTTTTTATTTACCCTTGAATGGTTTCAGTATTCCTGCCGCAGTGGAGCTGCTCCTAGTAGAGTTCAAGGGTGGCAGGTAAGCTGCATCCATCTGAGCCATCACCTGCTTCTCACTATAAGTATATAAGGATAAATAAAGAGTGTGTGAACAGTGCAATGTGTTTTTCAGTATTAGCTGATAAGGGTTAAAAGAAAAGTATTGCACACAGTTATTTCAAACAGATCATTATCTATGCCTTCCAAATATAACATTCGAGGAAGTATATTAAACCAATCAGTTATTTATGCATTTTTTCCGTTTCCTAAGAGAGAGAAAGGTTATTTGCATCCAGTTCACAGGGAATGCTAAGAAAAGCAATAGCACTTTTAGCTTTTTCGCTTCCTGTTGGTCTCCTGTCGAGGAACCTACATGAACAAAAATAAGATTTCCACAGCTACTTAAGATCAGTAAATAGCTTATGTCTCAAAATCTATGAGGATTATACACGTATTTCAAAAGAAATAGGGCAGATATAACAGTGATTGGTATGGAAAATAAAGATTCTGATCTTATTGGATTTAGAAAACTGGCCTAATCAGCTAGGAAAGTGCATTCACTCATCAATTCTCTCAGTATCGATATGGTATCTAATTATCTAGAAAAAAAACCTTACCCTAAGCCTTTTATATGATTTGACATCTTAGAACACTTGTTATGTTGGTAGTCTGAGATAAGGATTTCTCAAAAGCTTGGACAAGGATATCTATCGATTTTGTCAAAATTGAACAAACTGGTTCATTGGATCAATTACATAGATTAGATATTTAAATGGGGTTGAAAAAAAGACAAAGTCCATCAAGTCCTATTGACTCTCTAGGCCAGCTTGACCTAAAAAACAATAACTCCTAAATCGATAAAATGGCTTGGAATGTTGTAGGATTCCCAAGTCGACCTTTGATAACCCTGTCCCCTTCATTTTTACGTTTATTTATTCTCTGTATGGCACAGTGGATGAGATGTCTTTTATTTTATAAATCATAATACTAAGGGGCAGATTTCCTAAAGGTCGAATTAAAAAAAATTTGAATTCGCAATTCGAATGATCCACTTGTGTTATAATCTTACATTACGAGACCATGTGAAAAATCAGGGACGTTTGTAGAAAATGCAACTGGAATGACTGCACTGATTGCACTCTTACGACAAGCTAGGAATCCCAAGATGATAGGATGCATGGTCCAACAGGGTAATACATTGCATTTACTTGTCACCTGAATTATTAAATATCCCTCTTGTCTCTTTAACTTCTGCCTGACTGATCCCTCGATCTATTAAAATCACAGCACAAGTGCACAACCCATTACAGTAGTGATCAGAAACCATTGGCTTGTGAGCAACATGTTGCTCTCCAAACCAGTTGGATGTTGCTCACAGTGGCATCTAAGCAGGAGCTTATGTTTGAAATCCAAGGTTTGGAGGAATTGGAGGCAAGCCTACAAATAGAGGCCTGCAAAACAGTGCCTTCTCTGGGCTGCCAATACACATAGGGGCTATCAAATAGCCAATCAGAGCACTTATTTGGCACCCCCCAGGAACTTTTTCATGCCTGTGTTGCTTCCCAAATCTTTTTACATTTGAATGTAGCTTGGTACAAAAAGGACCCCTGCATTACAGACCTCATATACAGCTGCATCAGAACACTAAGGGGCAGATTTACTAAATTCACATGAAGGATTCGAAATTCGATCAAATTTTTATGAAGATTCGAATTTCAATTTTAGAATAGATTTTGAAGCTACTTTGACCATCGAATTAAAAAAATTCAATCAAATTTGATCCATTCGAATGATTCGAATAAAAATCTATTTCATCATTCAACCATTTGATGGTCGACGTACTTACCCTTTAAAAAAAAACTTGAATCCCTAGTTCTGAATCCCTAGTTCTCAAGATTAAACCTACCAAATTGCTATATAACCCCATGGGAAGCTCCCAAAGGGTTATTTCAGCATTTTAAGATCAAATAAAAAAAATTTGATTGAATGGTTAAAATCGTTTGAATCATTCGATTCGAATTATTTGATCGTTCGAACAAATTTTTCATATTCTATCATTCGTTCGACCAAATTTCATTATAACCCTTCAAATTTGATATTCGAATTTGAAGGGTTAAAATTCGATTGAATTTCGACCGAAATTCAATGGTCTAATTCGAGGGTTAATTAACCCTCAAATTCGACTATTAGTAAATCTGCCCCTAAATTTGCCATTGGATTTAGAGCTGAAATCTGTTCCATGTTGCTTCATACAACAATATTATTATTACTCTTGCTCTCAACTGGACTCTTTCCTTCTCAACTAAAACATGCTCTTGTCACCCCCATTCTGAAAAAAACCCTCTCTTGATCCCTCCACCTTGACAACCTCCAACCTATCTCTCTGCTACCTTTCATCTCTAAACTACTTCAGCACCTAATCTACAACCAACTAACCTCATTCCTCTCTGACAATAACCTGCTGGACCCCCTTCAATCTGGTTTTAAAACACAACACTCCACTGAAACTGCTCTGACCCGACTAACTGATGACCTTTTAACAGCTAAAGCCAACAAAAATGTTCGACACTTTAGATCACCCTCTCCTCCAGTACTTCCATTCGCTTGGCCTTGGCATTCGATTGCCCTGTCCTGGTTCTCTTCTTACCTTCTCACCAATCATTCCTGTAGTGTCTCCTAGTAGCATCTTCTCCTCTATCTCTTTCTGTTGGGGTTCCTCAAGGCTCTGTCCTGGGACCCTTATTCTCCCTCTATACTTCCTCCCTCTGCAAATTAATCAACTCGTATGGTTTCCACTACCACCTCTATGCTGACGAAACTCAGATCTATCTCTCTTATCCTGATCTCAACCCAGAACTACTAACTTGGGTTTCCTTCTGCCTGTTTGTTATCTCTACTTGGATGTCGCAATGCTACCTTAAATGAAACCTCCCTAAAATGGAAATGGTTCTCTTTCCTACAACTAACATCGGTAACATCCCAGAAGTATCTATCCTAGCTACCAATTCCGCTATCACCCCATCTCCCCAGGCCTTGTTGTTATCCTAGATTCTGCCCTGTCATTCACTAATATCCAGTCACTTATTAAATCATGTCACTTCCACCTAAGGAACATATCCATAATACGATCATTTATCACCAAAGATTCTGCCAAAATGGTTCCAATTCTCTCCCATCGTCTGTCCGACCTTCTACCAACCTTCCTGCTTTCAAGAAGTCTCATACAATGCACTTTTTTATAGAAGCCTACCCTCACTGTTAACTACCCAATGCAATACCGTTTACTTTATTACATCTCTCACCCACTTAATTATGATCTTGCCCACTCCCACAACTTGTGTATTATTCCCTTCCCTTTAGATGTAACTCCATATAATTCACGTGAATCAGTTGTATAAACACAATTACTTTACAGTGCTACAAAATATTTTGGCGCTATATAAATACATAATAATAATAATACTTAATACATAAACTTTTATGGGGGGCCCTGGCACCAATGCTTTTTTTAACTTATAGGGGGGTCTGACCACCAATTTTGTAAAAAAACTTTTATGGGAGGCGATGGCACCACAGTTTTTTATGGGGGGCCCTGGCACCAATGGTTTTTTTAACTTATAAGTGAGGGCCTTGACCATCAATAACTTGTGTGTGTGTGTGTGTGTGGGGTTACCTTTTTAGCGCTGATGTCTGTGTGGTCTTTTAGTGGACAGGGCAGGATCTGGGGCAGGGCTTGGGGTGAGGTGGGTGGGGCTTGGGCAGATGTGGGTGGGGCTTGTAGACGATGTGGGTGGGGCTTGTAGACGATGTGGGTGGGGGCCCCGGAAATTTTCTTGTACGGGCACTGTGATTTCTAATGGTGGCCCTGCTTATGAACATTCAGAAATTTAATGAAATATATTGCATACAGTATGTATTAATTCTGACACTGTATGAGGAAGGCATTTGTTGTCCTCTTTTGTGTTTTTAATTGAATCTCGAGCCAAGGGGTGTGTGAGTGTTCTTTCACCACTAAGAATATGGGTGTGTAGTATACTTTGTGTTGTTTATATCAGAGGGTGACAAAAATAAGCAAGCATTAACGGGTATTGCAGCTATATTGTGAGATGTATGATAGGCTGAAACTTATCACTAAACAGCAGCTTTATGTAAATAAAGGAACCAGAGACTTTTTGTTCCCATGCAGCACTTTCAACATGCTCTTTGCAGGGCTAACACAGTGTGTGTGTGTATAGTTTGGATTTGTTCCAAGTATTGCTTACGTAAAGGGAGCTATTGCTAACTCACGGTTATGCAGAACATGGAACTTTTCTGGAACCATCTAGTCATCATCTGCATTGCAACGGCTTTCTGTGATTTCACTTTTTTTTTGAAAATCAACAGAAATTATATTGCCAAAGTGTATTTGCTTTTGCTACAGAAAGTTACCATAGCAGCTGAGAATGTCTGCAGTCTGAGGGGAAAAAAAGATATAATGTGTATTTTTAAATGTTGTAAGGCCTCCAGGTGAAACAGACAAGGTACACTCTGTTCTTCCCCAGCTGTATACCGCCGCATGCTATTTGAACTGCTCCCAGGAACACTTTTACAAGGTTATAATATGTGAATGCATTGTAATGCTTCAAGCTGACCTTGAAGAGTAGAGTGAAAAAAATAAAATAAAAATTAAACAAATATAAAAATAGTGGATTTTTTTATTTATTTATTGTATTTAGGGCATCAAAATAGTTTCATTATTAATTGTTACTGCAATTAGTTATGTATCCCTGCTTCTGTACCAATGCAATACTACTTTTATGGCTACAATTAACGAAGCAAAAAGTTCTACTGGCACACAGGTATTGCTGGCAGGATGAAACCCTTGCTTAAGATTTATTTAATGCAACATGAAACGTTTCAGGGATAACCTCTTTATATTGATAAATATCCCTGAACCATTGCATGCCGCATAAAATAAATCTTAAGCAAGGATTTCACCCTGCCAGCAATACCTGTGTGCCAGTGGAACTTTTTGCCATTGCCCATTCTTCTCAGCACCAGGATATCGTTTCTTCGGGAGGGCCAAGGTGTGCTTTTGCAGTTGGACAATGGCTACAATTAAACCAGCAATACAGGGAGTGGGTTACATGTCAATTAAACTTATTTTTAACAGAACTTCTATTTCTAATTTTCTTAATTGCATCTTGATAAAACCATATAACATACATTGCACCCTTGTGATTCAAGTGGCATCTTTTAAATAATTTAAAACCAAATTGATGTGACTCTGCACCATTAGATAACTGCACTGCTGTAGAGCGAATTACTATATTTCCAGCACTACCCACTGTTGCCAACTGACCAGTTCTGACAATTTCTGGAAGGATATTACAGTTAAAAGTGGGTTTGACAGTAGCCAGGGGTGTAATTACAGACCCTGCGGCTGCAATTTCAACATATATTGGTAAAACAGGACAATCTCAGGCAATGGCATAACTAGATGTTACTGGGCCCCACAGCAAATTTATTTTAGGGCCCCCAAAATTTCCAGAGTTTGTCCTGCTTTACCACTATATATTGAAATTGCTCATTACGTAAGGCCTAATGGGCCCCTTATTCCTCCTGGGCCCTCCTGCAGCTGCAGGGTCTGCTTCCTCTGCAGTTACGCCCCTAATCTCAGGATATGTTGAGGGCCCCAAAATTAATTTGCTGTGGGGCCAAGTAAAATCTAGCTACTCCGCTGACAGTAGTATTAATTAGCAGAGGTTTTATTACAGGGTTGAAGTGAATTTATGAAAGGCAGCCAGGGTAATGTGATTCTATTGAATAAGCATGCGCTGCTGAATGCTGGAGCTGGGCAGTTTTTTCTTTTTTCTTTTGTACAGTACTATGGAATGATGTTCAAGGTCAAAATCACACCACACCAGAGATATGTTTTTTTTTTACGTTGACAAAGGGTTGGGTAATCAACAATTCATGGAAATAGTTATCAACAGTCATTTACCAAGTCATCTGACACAATTTGAGGTGAGCGATATCGGGCTGATCCGATCGTGGGCCCTAGGGTAGCTGCTCATCGCCCCCTATCATTGCGCCCTAGACAGCTGCCTCTTCTGTATACCCCTAGTTCTGGCCCTGATGGGCTTACCCCTTATTTGTTTAATGCATAAACATGCAACACTTTGGATGTTGTATACTAGGACATGAAATATAAAATCTATTACAAAAAAGGTACCAAAGCACTGGAATCTTCTTGATCTCCACTGTGTACTGGCTAATTAATAATGCACTGAAATGATGTCTCAGAGGTACTGCAAGCTATGCCCACTCATGGCACAAGCACCAACTCTCCAGATATGAGTGTGTCAAAACAGGGACTCTTGACTGGTAGCACCGCATATGGGGAGGAGGCAGACAATGCTGCCAGGAAGGAAGAACATCACCCTCAGTTACCCTTATATCTATGGAAATAAATGTACTGAATGTCAGGTGATACCTGTGCCATTCTGTCAGGCCATGTGATATCTGTGTCATTTTGCAAAGAACAATCCTGGGCATATCTTAGTTTATTCTGCAGAATACATGTGAGCAACAGGGACAGAACACAACGGCATGTTTAGACTATACCATTTAAGCATGTGAGGAAATCACAAGGGGATACTGGAATCCCTTCCCTAACCAGGTTAATACTTTACACATTTCAAAACCACAGTCACTTGTTCTTTTGAATCATCCTCATGTGACAAAGTAAATCTACAACACAACTTGTTGCCATAATGAAATCATTTTTAAACAACTACCAATATAAAATTTCAAAGCAAAATGTAGATTGTTCTTGGGTCCTGGTGTTACAGTATGTTCTTCATAATATAAGGACCAAGTCCCAGCAAAGTGTTTAGCTAAAATAGATGGATCATGTCCTTTAGAAGGGTAGAAGTACACCAATAAAAAGCCAATTTATCTAGAAACACTTTTTTTGTATAGACGTGTCATAGGGGTAGATTTATCAGAGAGTGAAGTTCCGCCACTAGAGGGAAATTCCGCAGCTCTCCATTCATTTCTATGGGATTTTGAAAGGCCTATTTATCAATGGGTGAAGTGAAAGTTCACCCTGTGATGAAATACGCCTTTAAAAATTCCATGGAAATGAATGGAGAGCAGCGGAATTTCACCCTAGTGGCAGAACTTCACTTTTAACTTCATGCTTTGATAAATATACCCCATAATGTTTTGTATCAGGACTGGAATTAGGAGATTTTTTTGGAATGTGTAGGTTACAGGCTTTCATTTTATAACAATATCATGCTACAAGATCAACTACCAAAAGAAAAATAAGAAATGTTATGGATTTTCAAACCAATTTAATTGACACCTGCCCAATTTTTTGACCAGATATCATTCGATAAGGCCAATCTGTGGAACCCGTACATGGGCCAATTAGTTATTGATTCGATCTATTCTAGAGGGACCCAGTCAGCAGCATTTATCAGCCCATGTATGACCAGCTTTATTTGCTACCCCCAATAATTAGATGACAACTTCTTCAGTAAATGTACCTCAGATCTACTGACCTAGCTTTTGCTTGGCGTTACAAAACATTGCATGAAAAACTGTACACAAATCAGTACTGTTCAAACAGCATCCCTGCAGCTATTGCTGAACTACATTTCCCTTCACTCTGTCCTTTCCAACAACAGTATGCATGAAATATTTGGGAACGAGTAACACGGACTATCTGATATACAGAATTCAGTTGTAGAGTTAAAGGTTGGACAATTCTCATATGAAGTATAGGCATATTTATATGATCGTTCTTTCTGCAGTTATGCAGTATATATCTCAATCTTATGAAAAAAAAAAAAAACCTTGGCAAATCAAGCAATAAGTTGATATTAGTGTTCTGATAGCTTCCTAAGGAAATGCAGTTCATAGTGAGAAGGCCAAGCTCACATAGCAGAGCTGGAATGCAGGATATTTCCTAGCATTGCTCAATGCCAACAGTTTCACAGATCCCTCAGCCTCATACTTTTCCTTTATTGGTGCAAACACTTTCATTCACATGCAAAATATATTTCAGAATGCAGTTTACTTTTATATAAACACAGGCCCTTCCTCAAAACATTAGTCTTTTCTCTTTCAAAGCAGACAGTATTTATGCTGGAAACTATTTCCCTAAAACCCTATATGCTATGTTATAGAAACAGTATGTACCCAAAATATATTTTTGTCTTTAAGCACTTTATCTATATTAAAATATAAATCCTACCTACTGCCTTTTAGTTATCATCCTGACTGCATCTTGATTTGATTGGTAGCATTAAAGCAATTAGCATATACCTTCCTGACAATTTGAAATATGCGAAACGTTGTTTTGTAAAAATTTTTGTAGCTTAAGTATCACTTTTGGACTGTTACAAGTGACCCTGTCGCATTTAATTGGGGTTTGTTGGTGATTGATAGTTGACTCAACATGTGTTGTACATGCAGAGCATCTCATTAGGGAGCAACTTGCTGTTGGTGATTGATATTTGAACCAAAACGAGTTTTATATGCAGAACATCTTCTTATTATGGAGCCACTTGCATGTGTAGTTGGATTATGTGACAATTCATAGTTGACCCAATAATTGTTGGATATGCAGAGCATCTTCTCATTAGGGAGACACTTGTATGTTTACGTAACCCCTGTGCCATAGGCTTCCACGCCTAAGTCTGCCAGGTCACCTTCATTTCATATACTAAGCTTTGTTGCTGAAGAAAGAGCTACAGTTTATACCTCTGTCTGCCCAGAGAAACTGTGCTATCTACTCAGACCCTTCCATACAGAGCACCCACATTATACATTATCTCTTCTGCTCCCTGGTGAAGGGATTGCTCCCCCCCCACCACTATTGCATCAGTCTACCCAGGTACCAATCCTGCATCTTGTTTGCCCTTCTAGAGGGAGAATTGCATGCTCTTGAGCTTCATCTTTGCATTGTATAAAAGGACTTGCAATAGTGGTTTGGTCTGTGAAGCAAAGGCAGTATTTTGTTTGGAATTGCATTAAAAGCTCTGGCAGGTGTCCCGAATTGCTGTCATACTGAAGTGAGAGAACAGTAAAGGGGCTTCTGTGTTACTCAGATCTGACAGTTCCAAAGAATGCTTTTGTTTCTCCAATAGCAGCTGCCTGTTGGTTTGATATAAGAAGCAGAGGCAGTTATTAGCTTGTGGCTCAAAGTTAATCCCTGTCTTTACTTAAAACAACAGTTTAATTTTTTTTTTTTGGCATGATAGACTCTATTTCAAAAACAACATGTGGTGTGTGTCCTGCTGCATTGCTTTCAAGGGGTTTAATAACTTGCATGAACCTGTGTCAATATAAAGGCTCTTAGGTTGGCCATACATGCACAGATATTGTCAATGTTTTATGATTATTATGATTTTTGGTGCTTGTATGGTAGAAGATGAATTAACTAATATCGGCAACAGACTTGGCTATAGGTTGTGTCAGTTGGGCAAGTTGGACATTTTTTTATCAGCATAGGGGGAAAATCACTAAAGCGCGAAGCATCTAACGCTAGCGCTAATTCGCCAGCGTGACATCAAATCGTAACTTTGCAAATTCACTAACACCGTCTCTGGCAAATTTTTGCTAGCGAAGTAGATAGACTAGTGCAACTTCGCACCCTTACGCCAGGTGAAGTTGCGCACTGACGAAGGATCGTAATTACGCAAATTCACTTAGATGACCATTTTACTGAATGTTACCACTTACGCTAGACGTTACTTCACCAGATCAGACCTGGCGTTCAATACAATAGACAGGAGTTTGAAAAAAAAAATGTAAATTTTTTTCTGTCCCAAAAACACGCTGGCGTGTTTTACCTTTTTAGGGTGATAGTCTGAAAAAGAGTGAGATTTTTTTGGGGGGTTACCCTCCTTCCCCCCTACATTTCCTAACATATGGCAACACAACTATACAGGGGGTACATGTTTAGGGCAATAGGACAACTTTATTTAATTTATTTATTAAAGGTTTCCAGGGCTTGTGTAGTGTAATGTAGTGGCTGTAACATATACTTCTATTATACTTTGAAATTCACGCCATATGCAAATTAGGCATCGCTAGCATAAATGGGCTTTGCCTGGCGAAGTAACACTATCGCAACTACGCTACCATTCGCCGACTTTAGCGTAACTTCGCACTTTAGTGAATTTGCGTAGCGCTGGCGAAAAATCACCTGGCGAAGTGCGGCGAATGTTAGCGAAGGCAACGCTAGCGAATTTTTGCTGCTTAGTGATTTTCCCCTATAGAGAGAAGATAGAAGTAGAATTCTAGTGTATCTACCTGCATATCTGACGATTCAGCTCTTAATGTTTGTAGTGAAAACAAACAATCTTTCCTGTGAACAATAGTTGTAGGAAATATCATAATTTTAATGTGTATGCCCTTTACAGATGAGTGTCTTCTTCCCTTTCTACTGCAGCTGCTTTACATTTGTTCCATCACAAGGGAAGGCAACTTGCAATGTTCCCCCTGCGTGTGGCATTTCCATGGAGCACATCCACTGGAGGAAATAGTTCACACATACAAAGAGTGACACTGGCCATAGACGTAAAGATTTTTGAAAGATCCAATGGTTATCGTGAGACCATGATTGTCTCAAAACAATAGTTTAAATGTCCGATGTGTCCATCAACTAAAAAGAACATTCGTTCACATGGTCGTTCGGCAGAGAACGATCTTTGCATCTATGGGAACCTTGAGCCTAAAATGAATGTCATTCCTGATTTAGCAGTCCAAACCATACCAGCCCACAGTATCACATTTACCTTAAAGCAGGGGTCCCCAACCTTTTTTGCTCGTGAGCCACATTTAAATTTAAAAAAGAGTTGGAGAGCAACACAAGAATGAAAAAGTCCACGTGGATGTCAAATAAGAGCTCTGATTGGCTTTTTGGTAACCCCTATGTGGACTGGCAGCCTACAGGAGAGAATGTTTGGCAGGACATCTGTTTTTTATGCAACCAAAACTTGCCTCTAAGCCAGTAATGAAAAAATAATCTCCTGCTTTGAGGCCACTGGGAGCAACATCCAAGGGGTTGGAGAGCAACATGTTGCTCGCAAGCTACTGGTTGGGGATCACTGCCTTAAAGGGAACCTGTCATGGGAAAAAAAATTTTTTTCAAAACACATCAGTTAATAGTGCTGCTTCAGAAGAATTCTGCACTGAAATCCATTTCTCAAAAGAGCAAACAGATTTTTTTATATTTCATTTTGAAATCTGACAAGGGGCTAGACATTTTGTCAATTTCCCAGCTGCCCCAAGTCATGTGACTTGTGCTCTGATAAACTTCAATCACTCTTTACTGCTGTACTGCAAGTTGGAGTGATATCACCCCCTCCCTTTCCCCCACTCAGCAGCCTAACAAAAGAACAATGAAAAGGTTACCAGATAACAGCTCCCTAACACAAGATAACAGCTGCCTGTTAGATCTAAGAACAGCACTCAATAGTAACCCATGTCCCACTGCGTACTATTCAGTTACATTGAAAAGGAAAAACAACAGCCTGCCAGAAAGCAGTTCCCTCCTAATGTGCTGGCACAAGTCACATGACCAGGGCAGCTGGGAAATTGACAAAATGGCTAGCTCCATGTCAGATTTCAAAACTGAATATAAATAAATCAGTTTGCTCTTTTGAGAAATGGATTTCAGTGCAGAAGTCCACTGGAGCAGCACTTTTAACTGATGGGACATGTTTTCCCATGACAGTTTCCCTTTAAAGTATAGGCAACAGTGTGGCTAGAGAGACCCCAAAATCAATGGTACTCTGCAGGCGTATGCAATAATGGACAGGCCAGCTTAAGGTTCCCATAAACACTGTTAAAAGTTACTTATGAAACTCCTGGTACTAGTTAGCTAGAGGGCTGGAGCCCTAGTATAATACTTTACATTACAGCAGGACTACAGTAAGATAAATATGAGCACGCTAAATGCATGAAACTTCTGCTGCTGCTAATTGCCCACCTGACGGTGCCACCTAAAGTGAGATTTGCCTAAAGGCAGAATGGTTCCTGGCAACACTAAACCATCATTTTAATAAATAACGTACAATATGAAAATTATAGCAAATTACATATCTAGAAATTTAAAATTTGAGTTTACAAATGATGCATTGTAATGGTCTGAAAGAACTGACTTAAAGCTCCACCGTCAACCATGCATATACCTAGAGTATCCTCAAAGCCCCCTCCCCAAATTCTCAGCTCTTATTCCATGCAGCTGTGTTTGTTGTACATCTATTCCCTTTGTGCATTTCGGTTCCATTGAAGCTGCAGTCTCTGTGCTGTATGTAATTATGATTTGGTACATTTCACTTACTTCATTACCCAACTCTTTTGCCTTTACGTAAGATCCCTTATTCCAGTGGCGCAAGGGAGACGGAGCAACAGACAGCAGAGTTCCCACAAGAAATTATTTGTGGGAAAGGAACTTTCTTAAGAATAACAGATGTTCTAGCAGAAAGAGGTCATATTAATTTATGGGGCTGCACAATGTATCAGCATGTACTATACATGTCAGGAGATAGCTGATTATACTCAGAAAATAAATGAACTCTATCTTTGGCTATCTGCATTATTTCATATTACCTTACTATGCAGTACTCGCAGAGCTTTTCTTTGATGCTGTCAATTCAGACATTTCTCTTTTTCCTTTGTCAACAAAAGGCTTAAAATATTTTATTAAGCACGTGGCAAGCTGCAGCTGTTAAGTGATTGCACGAGAAAGAGAAGTATGCACAGTTGTTTAGGTTAAAATAATTAAATCAGCTAGTAATGGGCAGCCCCCAACTCTAGCCAGCAAGAGAGGTATTGAAAACTGGAGTTCCGCAACAGCTGGAGCACTGGATGCTGCTTACAGATGATCTAGATCAGTGATTCCCAACCAGTTGCTTGTTAGCAACATCACCAATCCTTACAATGTCGCTCTGAGTGGCCTCAAAGCAGATGCTTATTTTGGAATTTCAGACTTGGAGGCAAGTTTTAATTGCATAAAACTAGGTACAGTATACTGCCTGTCCACATAGGGGCTACAAAATAGACAATAAAAGCCTTTATTTGACACCCCAGGAACTTTTTTCATGCTTTTGTCGCTCTCCAGCCCTTTTACATTTGAATGTGGCTCACAGGTAAAAAAAAAAGTTTTGGGACTCCTGATCTAGAACAAGGCATAGGAAGATCTAGAACAAGGCATAGGAAGATCTAGAACAAGGCATAGGAAGATCTAGAACAAGGCATAGGAAGATCTAGAACAAGGCATAGGAAGCGTTAAAGGGTTAAAGTGTATTTTAAAATAAAGTTCAAAGATGCTCACTGCAGAAATAACTTAATCATTAAATGATAAATCTGTTTGATGGTACTTCATTGTGTATCTTAAGAAATAAACTAATTTTCCAACAGTCTTCTACAAGAAGAATGGGACTTTGTTACACAAGGTGATGCATCTGGGGGCACCCTTCTACCATCACATAACGTCAAAATGTTATTTTAACCTATCTTTTTCAAAGGAGTTGCTCTGTCCAGTGATAGATTCATATGCGGTGCTGTCCTAGGCTTGCACCCTTGGGTGCCTATATAGAGAGCCAGCCCGGCCCCCCAAGCCCCAATCACACCACAGTAAAAAGGCCACACAGACATCAGTGCTAAAATTGGTAAACACACACAAATTATAAAAAGCCATTGGTGGTCAGGGCCTCCCTACAAGTATAAAAATCATTAGTGGTCAGGGCTCCCCATTTAGATTTTAAAAAATATTGGAGGTCAGGCCCCCCTACAAGTTAAAACAAAATAATTGGAGGACAGGGCCTTTTAAAAAAAAAACATAGACAATTTGGCCCCCCTACAAGTTTCGGCTCCAAACAGTGGCTTTTTATGGCTTTCTGGCTCTTTCTGAGTCTTCCGACTTTTTCCATGGCTTTCAGAGTTTGGCTGTTTTCAGAAGCTTTCAGAAACTTCGGTGGACTTCGGCGGGTTTTGGCGATGCAAGGTATCAGGAATCATGTGTTGGCACCACATGCAGTAGATTTCGACATGAGAATGTGTTTCTTGGATGAAACCTGCCATATGTCCCTGCACCTGAGCCAACACAATGGTTCCGGGTGCAGTCAGAACATGGGGCTAATACCCACGTAGGGACTGATTTTCAGCATGCATATTTCAGTATTAGCTTAACATTCATAGGGCAAAAAGCAGATGCCAAGTGCAAAATCAGCTGAAGTCTGTTCGTAATGAGCCAATTCAGTGTGGAAGAGAGAGGAGGCTACTGCCCTCGGTAGGGATGAAATCAGCCAGAGTATTTCAGCTAGCTTATTTCAGCCCTCGTGTAGCCATATTACAAGGAGTGTCTATGAAAACAAAGTGTTTTTTGAGCCCAGTAATTACTGCCTGCAGGAGTTCAGTATGGGGTTCCCTTACACACAGAGGCCTACACCATACATTAGATGCGCTTGGATGCAATCCAAGGGGCAGTTTGTACAAGGGTGCAGATTGTAGTTTGGTTTATTTCTCAGCATAGGACATATTAACCTGCGGGTAGCAACTTGCAAGAAACCAGTCAGTGATTGACTTTTTTCAGGCAGCTCAGCTGCAAGTAGCACAATAAATGCAACAATTAGATTAATTGCCATGTGTAAATGACCCCCACTATCTCTGCAACTGGACTGTGTGCGAGTGCTTTATGCACTGATGGGCAATTTTTTTATGTATGTACATTAAATAAGCCCTACAGTATTATTATTTCTAAAATATGTAAATAATTAAAAAATAATAAATACATAAATATGTAAATAATTAAAAAGTGAATAATAGTATATTTAAAAAGAATGCTATTGGAAACGGTATTTTAGCATTTCAGACCATTTTGTTTAATTAGTTCCTAGATTTCAACAGCTTCTATACCTGTACTTTTTGTAAATCCGGCCATAGGCGCAAAGATCTACCTGCAATATAGGACGAATGATCAGACCTCTCAATCTCCCGACCTGCCACTAACCTTCAGTTTAAATAAAGTAGTAAAAGAACAGATCAGCCGATGTTCTGCCCCAGAGCAATCGTACGGAAGTTTATGTCCGACAAAAGCTGGTCTCCTACTGAAAATTGTCAGATTGGCAATACATGCAGAGATATGATTGGCAGCTGACAGAAATCTTCTAACCTATCGACTGAACGACTGATCACCATGGCAAGACACTCCACACACGGTCCTTAAATAGTACGAATCCTTGATTCGTACGATCGGATCTTTGGGTCTTTGGCCAGCTTTAGTCTGAAGAAGGCCATAATATAATACATATTGTTTATGTGTCAAGTAAATGTGTGCTAAGTCAATGCTGTTAGATTTATATGATTCAATGTGAGATTTGGATCCATTTATGTTCTTGTTTTTATTCACAATTGGTATTTCCTGTCTCGCCACATTGTTACAACTGAAAGTGCTGGCAGACAGTGAAGTTCACATATTTTAGCAAGGCTAAGCACTGTGTATTGGTACTGCATGTTCCCGTGCTTCAGAGGGGAAACAAGTTGACAAAATTTGACTTTGTGTTAGAAGGAAATGTCTTCCGGTAACTTTTACTTGCCATAACCTCTGCCATCCTTTTGACATGGCAATATTACAACAGGTTACACGCTGGATGTTCCTTTCGCCTGTAAACTAACATTGATAGTAAGGGTAAATCAAATGCCGTGCTTCTGTGTTTGTCATAGAAGTAACCCTGCAGCTTTGTTGAACGTCAGGTTGCACAGAACTGGCCTATAGAGTGTAGAAGACTTTTCTACTGCAGCAGTTTTGCATTACTACCCAAGGATTAATTGCCATGCCCCCCCCCCTTTGACCTGGATACCCACTATATACACAGGTCATACTTGTAACAACAAGGAAATAATGTCATGTATATTTTGTTTCTGTTATACAATGCCAAGAGCCCCCACCTGCAGATTATATTTGTTCTGTAATACACATATTTTGTATTCTTTTGCAAAATACTTGAGATTGATTGCAATTTATACTGTATATGCATTACACTACACATACAATTATGCACAGATCAAGTTCTTAGACTGCAGGGGCTACCAGGGCCAACATGGATTCCTTCTTGCTCTACGAGGCAAAGCATCCAGATGCGCACTCATTGACATAGCTTCCTGTAACTACCCAGCACACTTGAACACTTGAGTTGCTTGAATATTTCAGATAAGTCTATCTAGCTTGCACCGAATGTGCGCCCCAGTCAAGTGAAGATAAGAACAAATAAGTGTTCTATATACACGAGAGAACGACAGCTTATTATGCAGAGTTTTGAATACAGTTGAACTGAGCTATCCTGGTAAGTCAGATTTGGTGTTGTACTATATAGAGAAAGGGATTCAATCAAAACAAATCTCAGGAATAAACAGGGGCTGTTCAGTACAAGCTTTAGGGCCCTTACACACGGGCGTTTTGGACCTGCGCTCCCCTGCGTTGCGTTTGGCTGCGTTCAGCCGCAGGGGAGCGCAGGTCTAAACGCACCTCATTCTTTTCAATGGGCCTGTACTCACGAGACGCGTGTAAGCGCCGAACGCAGATTCAGACGCAACATGCTGCATTTTTCCTGCGTTTGGCGCCTACATGCGTTTGTGTGAGTACAGCCCCATTGAAAATAATTGAGTGCGTCTATACCTGCGCTCCCCTGTGGCTGAACGCAGCCAAACGCAACGCAGGGGAGCGCAGGTAAAAACGCCCGTGTGTAAGGGCCCTTAGTTACCTGCTGAAAATGCAGAATTGCATACACCTGGGACATGTCCTAGGCAAGTGCTGAGTACAAAGCTATGGAGATCATTGCGTAGCCTGGCACAGTACAGTCAGTGAAGGGGCAATTTCTCCCAATTTGCTGCCCCTCTTGTATGCAGACTTTCTGTTTGGCCGGCTTGGTCCTTGTAGTATAATACATAACTTACACAGAGCCACAGGATCCTGACAAAGGGGGATTGAACCTCCCGAAACATTGATACATTGGTGGATTAATAAATGGAGTAAGCCAATAGGCTGGTTGTACTTCCAATTAGGATTAACTACAGTATATTTTAGGGTAGAACTACACTGGTGACTAGTGATGTGCGAATCTACCCCATTTCGCTTTGCCGAAAAATTCAATTGGCGAAAAAATTCACGAAACGAGTCGCGGCATGTTTTTGATCAGCGGATTTTCGTTGGCGAATTTTTGTTGGCGTTATGCGAATTTATTCGCCAGCGGCGAATCGCGGGAATTCGCCACGAATTCGCCCCTGGCGAATAAATTCGCCCATCACTACTGGTGACAATGGTTTGCTTACCTCTGTTACGACGTGAGGAAGGCATCATGTTGATGTGCTGAATCCTAGGTAAGTAATGGGATTGTGGAATGTTGTCACAGACTGCATTGGATGCAGACACCTGTGCTTTCTAGCGTTGGAACGGAGGTAAGCACACCATTATTGCCTGTGTAGTTCTACCCTAAGATATAGTTAATCCTAATTGGAAGCACAACCAGCCTATTGGTTTTTTTAATGTGTACATGATTTTAGATTAAAAGTATGATGATCCAAATTACAGAAAGATCTGTTATCCAGAAAACCCTGGGTCTTGAGCATTCAGGATAACAGGCCCCATACCTATATAATGTAATGTTGCAACAGAATTTTTGCATAGAGACACCAGCCTATACCACTGGTACAAACAATCCTCAGCTGAACAACATGTTTTGTTTTGTGGACTGTGTTGTTGACTGAACACCCTGTCTGTGTGTGGTAGTAACAGATGAATGTTAATCTTACCCTCTGCATTCATCATAATCAAGTGTACTTAACTGATGTTGGAGGTGCCAGCAGAATGGTTGGTACACTGTGGCAAAAATGAAGCAAACAAAGAAAGATTCATTACATGCTAATGGAGTCCATTTATGCACCATTCCTGTATTTTGTTTTATTCTGTCTGAACTAGGTCAGGATTGTCCCTGTTAACTCTGAAGAATGCACATTTAAAAGTTTATCCTTCCATTAATATTTGAACCTGCTATTAAATCCACTGCTTTTTATTTGCTTAGCTCGTTAACAGTGAACTTTAATTAGCCCAAGGAACATACATTCTGTACTGTTAGTATGAATCACAGAGGCTTTTGGTAGAGACTGAAGTTTTTTGAAGAACAAAAATGTGCTGCATATAGAAATTTCACTTAGAGCAGTAAATTATAACGTGTGCTTATAAGTTAATTCGGTCAGACAAATGATAGCTTCTCCCTTCTGCAGAATTTACAAGCTACGTGCAAAAAAAAATTCTTTACATCCAAAAGCCAGTATATGTTTCAAAGGAATTAAAAGCCTTAACTCCTTTTCGATGGGTACACTGGGTAAATCCTGTTAACATCACAAAGCTATGGGATCCATATAAAATATTCTTAATTCTGTTCCAATCATATTAATGTGATACCCAGTATCTGACAGGTGGCAAGATGGCGAATAGTGAATCAGAGAAGCATGCTTTCATGTTGTCACAGAGGGATTGTTTAGTTTAAACCCCTAAGAGTAAAGGGGACAGCTGCTAAAACCGACGCTGGAAAGTAGAAAGTATAATAAAAAAAAAATTCAAGCATTGTTCGCCTTTCCTAGAAGAACAGGTGGCAAGAAACTGGTTTTTAAACGGTTAATCTACTGCTCCTTAAATATGTAACAGTGTTATTGATCCGAGAGAAATACTGTAATTGCTACAGATCAAGGTTTCAGCAAAGTAAGGCTAGGAATCAAAGAATATTTCCTTGAAAATCAAAGTTTTAAAAAGGTTTACAAGTGCTCTAATGTATTAGGGTGGAATTAGTAAAGGACAGCTGAAAAAAGCTTTTCTCCATCCATTCTGTTGATAAGGTAGTACTTACTGCACTACAGTGTTTGCATTGGAACAGGCAACCAGTGCAGATAAGTGTATACGAGACTGTAGGTTCTGGCAAATGCTGGCAGTCACTATTTAGTGAGCCTATGGGGGGCTGCCTGGGCCTCTGCAATGCCAGGACTTATTTTGAATCCCAGTTTGTGCCTGGTGTATACCATGCTCCACTTCAGGGGCTAGTACATAATCATCAACAATTGATTAGGAATTGGTGTTCCCTGAGTACTGCATTGTTAATCACCCACATAGCTTTTCCATTCGCCATTGATATTAAATGTAAGGTGGCAGAAATTAAATGCAGTCTAGGGGGGTTTTACTTTTTGCATTTGGATCAATGAATTCCTTGATTTTTATTTTTTATACAGTATATATATATATATATATATATATATATATATATATATGTACAGTAGGCTGAGTTTTCAGGTACTAGGCCCTGATATGCAGATGGTGGACTTTGGAACATTGAGTACTAGGAGAGTTCCGATAGTTAAAGCAAATTTTATTCTGGGCTGATTATGCATTTTGCTGTGACCTATTTGGCAGCTCTGAAAAATATTTGCAAAAAATATTCGCCCCCCCAGGCCATGGCTCTATATACATACTCCCATGTTTGCTATGCCTTTGTTCTTTTGGATCTGTGACTGCTGTGATATAAAATGCCATCTTTGCTTTTAGTTGAAAGACTTTTTTTCTGCCGGGCTTGGGTTGGGACTATGTGTTTTAGTTCTAACTTGCAAAAAGTAACTAAGCAATCAGTTTGGCAGGCTGCACAAATTTAATAAAGGGGAACACCTCCACACAATGAAAGAAAATGTAATTCTAAACAACCTTTCCATTTACATAAACGCAAACGTAAAGCATTATATGTAATAATATACCACTCCCATTATTGGCCATCATTAGGAAGGCCAATGATGTCTCAGCCAATGATGTGACTCAGCTACTGCCCCCATCATGCCTTTGGCTAGCTTTTTGCACATTAAAAACTCCTGGGATGAAGGCAATGATGCCACTAGGGATCAGGTCTAGGGGGTTGTATACAGCCCACTCCTGGTTACTACATGTTGTCTGTCATTCACCAAAGCAATGAAAGCCATCCATGTGGCCCTAGGCCCCTTGCCTTAGTAGATGTTATTGTTTATTGCAGCGTATGAGTTGTGCTTAAAATATTCCAGTGACATATGAATCATGCTGAAACACTCTTGCCATGGCTAATCATTTGTAATTATTTTTAGCCATTAGCCGCAAATGTATATAAATGGCTTATGGCCAAGCACTTGACACATTTAAACAATCTGGCCCATTGCACGTGGACTCCATGGCCTTTTTCAAATACGTTTTCTTTGATCATTAATTCAACATTAAAATAATGCAGCTGAAATGCTGCCTACTAGATTTGTGCGGGTATGAACGTTTAGAGCTTAAATGGAGTAAACAAACAGACTCAATGAGACAGGGTAACTTTAGTTCAGAGTTGAGAGATGCATATGGTATAGAATGAATCATGTTATTTAAAGTACAGCCTCTATTTCTGTTTGGGACTTCATTTTAATTTCATTTAAGTAGGTAATAAAATGTCAGGGAACAGCTTACTTTGTGCTCAGAATATTTTTTCACTAATTGCCACTCAAGCACTAAACAGAAATACTGAAGAAGCTGTCGTTCAGATGGAGTGTATTCTTGTACTCAGTGTTTCCAAATGTTTCGCAACCCAAAACAAGGTTTGGGTATAAATAACTGTGACATAGGGCATTAAGTTTTTTCAGTAAACAAAATAATATTGGCCGAAATGGGCATCATATATGATGGCAACACATTACTTACATCAATTATGTCTGCTGTCATAAGTTATCAGGTTTAATTGCTTCTGCAACTTCGGTCTAATATGAGATGCACATGTTTTACCACTGGCTATTTATATTAATGAAAATCCTCCCAGCCCTGCAAAGTACTCTATATAGTAACTAGTAATGCATAATCAAGGAAATATCAATGCAAAGATAAAGCTCTGTTTTGAAGGAACAGTAACACCAAAAAATTAAAGTGTTTTAAAGTAAAGAAAATATCATGTAGCGTTGCCCTGCACTGTTAAAACTGATGTGTTTGCTTCAGAAACACTACTATTGTTCATATAAACAAGCTGCTGAGTAGCAATGGCGGGAATTAAAAAACGGCTATATGGCACAGGATAAGTAATGGATAACAGATAACATTATGTTCTACAGAGCTTATCTGGTATCTGCTGTGTAACTTGAGCCCTTTCTCCTTTGAATGGCTGCCCCCATGGCTACACAGCAGCTTATTTATATAAACAATAGTAGTGCTTGTGAAGCAACCACTGCAGTTTTACCAGTGCAGGGCAACACTGCTTTATATTTTTATTACTTTAAAACAATAACATTTTTTGAGGTTACTGGTCCTTTAATTTATGAGAATGAGAAAACGTACAGCACTTGGACTGAACAGGGGCATAAAATAATTTAAAACATTAAAATATATGAGGTAGATAGGAATCAGGTAGAACATCATTGCTTAAGCTGGTCATGGATACAGAGAGCCACTCTTTTGGAGAGGTCACCAGCAGTTGGATTATAACAAGCATAATACAGGCTGTTGGATCAGGGACTCCTTGATCCAATGGGATTTTTAAACTTGCCCAATCAACATCTGGCCCAACTTTTAGCAAGATATCGATCTGAGTAGCCCGTCAGAGGGCCCCATACATTTAATCTGTCAGCAGCATTTGCACAATGGCTGAAATCATAAGGATGCAGGCTTACAGTATGTTTAGTAGTGACAGCCCCTAGGCCTGAATTGAGATTCAAAATAGGCCCTGGCATTTCAAGTACACAGAGGCCCAAATAGCCCCCAAAGGGTCCTATAAATAGTGTCTGTGGCATCTTAGAGCAGCCCCTCCAGGCCTCAAAGCCCAAAACTGATCAAATGAATGGAGCAAATTCTGGTCATTTTGCCACCTGTCTAATTGGATATTGCCCTGGGAATTGCTCTTTGTCCTATAGCCATTGATTGCATGGGCACATATATATATATATATCAGTGGTGACTATTTTGGCTCCCACCAGGGGCGTAACAACAGAGAAAGCAGAACTTGCGGCTGCAGGGGGCCCCATGAGGCCCTAATTCATGCTTAATCTTAATATGTATAGGTAGAACAGGACAATCTCTTGATATTTTGGGGGCCCTAAAATTATTTTGCTGTGGGGCCAAGTAACATCTGGTTATGCAGCTGGTTCTAATCTATATATTTATCAATTTTTGTTATTTAAAGCTCCAGATAATAGCCTAATAAAATTTTTACCAACATGCACACAGTGAGACAATTATACCACACCGTTTAGTCCAGGAATGTTTCAAAAGTAGTTAAAGACTCCCCAAAGTTGATGAAATAACCATGCCAGAAAATGTGCTTCAGAACTGGCAGAACGCTATGTTACAAGACAAAATTGGTCTTTTTTATGCTTATTCCATTCTTATTTTAGTAGTTATGCTGAGTTTGTTTGCTATCCAATGAATGTATGCAAATAGACTATTTTGACATATTAAGGTCACAAACTTGGAACAAGCTGCAAAGATCAAACCCTTTTGACTTTGTCACAGTGACAGTGCTCTCTCTGGCTGTTCACCCAAGTGAAAAAGAATGAGAAAATATATATATGCAGTTAGGTATAGCTGCCAAAGACCCTCAGGTTGAAAATGCAGTGAAAAGGCAGCTATGTGCAATAAACAATGGTACATTTCAGTTCAGATGTTTCCGTACAAAGTGCTCATAAACAGAGTTGCATAGCATCTGCATAGCATTAAAGGATAGTTGGGGATAGTGAATTCACTTAGAATTATAGAATTGCACAATGCACCTTCTTGTTTGTTGCTTTACTTGGACTACTGATCAAAACACAGTCTGCTGACTTTAAGGGGAAAATATGTTTGTTGCTTTCTTTTATTTCCCAGTGCATCTGGAATTTTTACTTCTTCTGAACAGAACAAAATATCTTTCATGCCCCTGATCTGTTACAAACAAAATAAGATGATAGAGAAGGCTGCAAGATACTGATTGCTATCTGTCAGCATGACAGCCATCACTGAAATACAATCCCCGTATTGGCCAAGAACCACTGATGGATACTGGGCAATGTATCTAAACAGTAGGTGGAACTAAAATCATTTAAGCCCTAACTGGTATATCATGTAGACAGCTGACAGTTTTTTTTAAATACATTCTGAGTGTAATGCAACTGATAACTTATATGAACTGACAGTTGTGACTGCATAATTAGGCATAAGTACAGGTGGTTAAATTTCCACATTCATCAAAGCATAACATTCCAATTTCACATGCGATTTTGCCTAGCTCAGGAGTCAGTGATCCAATTTCTCAGATGCTTTGGGGTTGAAATGTAAAATGATGAAGATGCCATATAAATATAATAAGTCTCTGGACTCCTTTTAGGCCGGACTGGCACTCTATGAATTCTGGCAAATGTCAGAGGGGATGCTGTATTATGCCATTGGGAGTTGCCTCTGTGTACTTGAAATGGGCCTATTTTGAATCCCAGTCTGGACCTGTGGTGGACACCTTGGAGGACCACTTCTGGTTTGCAGGCCTCTGGTAGGGCTACCATACATAGGTTTAGGAGAGATCCGCAAGTTTGGCGTTATCGCCAAATGAGTGGATCTCTACATCTATTGCCACCTTTACAGAATTAGGATCAGAATGCCCAACTTCAGTGCCCAACTTCACTAATGCTGTTGTGGTTAAATGGAAGTAATTCCAAATATGGAATGATTATCTAGTTGAAAACCTTCCCATGGGAGCTGATGTTTTAGCAGGAAAGGATGAGCCAACAGGCTGGGTCTGGTTCATTTTGGCCTTAATTTTTGTGATTTTTGGCCTGTTGCTGCATCCAAGAGTACACAATCAATAACAAATTTATTGAAATATTTCTTACATTGCATGGATGGGGAAGACAGTTGCGGCCCATAATCTCTTCCTCTCTATGGTGGGATCAATGACATTTTCAACATAGTCTAAATGAACTTTATCTTAAAAGTTAATTTTACCTCTGGATCCAATATATGTATTATTCCTCGATTCCATAGATAATTTACTAGTCAGCATAATACTTAAAACACAATAATTGGTAAACATTTCAGTTCTTACGGGGCCCTTTATCAAGCCTATAATTATATACAGCGCAGTGTTAAATCTTGTTTGGGAGGAGAAAGTAGAGGGTAAAAGTTAAGAGAGGATACCACAATAAGTAACATTATGTGAACATCCTGTAACAGGAAAACAGGAGGTCCATATTTAAGAATATTCATAAGAAGTTTGTACAAGGAGTATCCAAAAAGTATCTGTTATGCTTATACCAAGCATCATGATTACTCATGGTGAATTCACCCACAGTAATGTCCATGGTCCATTAATGTCTGAAGTGATGAATTCTTGATGTTTACCTTGTTTTTGAACCACTAAAATCACTTTGAAGAAAAACTAATCAAGTTTTCCAGTGTGCGGCAGTTTCCTGGACTCTGCATGTAATAGGCATGTGGTAGTTTGTGTAGATAGACTTCCTGGCACCTGATCCTAAAGGATTTACACAAATCACTTCATTATTGTGTGCTTGAAATTGTTTGTCATTGGTAGGGTTTAACTAAGTGTAAATGTATCTTTCTGTGTTGAGAACACAGATATTATAGCATTTGGCAGGTGTGACTTACCATTTGGCTACCACATTTGGCTCACCACTGATGCCAAGTGCAGCCTACAAAGAAAAACTACTTTTCTAATTGGGTTATAAACACATACTGCAGGAGGTTGAACCAGGAGAAAAATATTCTACAGGAGAAAATCATTGCTCTCCTGAATCTTTGTCAATAAAACTCACACTAAAGCAAGTATGGGCATTGCCATTTCCATTGGGTTATTTTCTCAGTGTTTCGGGTCAGGTCTCCATTTAAGAACATTTCTATTTTGTAATTCTGCTGCTATTTTGTAATTCAGTACTAACTTCATTGATTGCCAGTGTGCAGCATGTAATAATGCTACCTGGATACTTCCCATAACACAGACAACTGGCCCAATTTGTTATAGCATTTAATGGCCAGATCTTTTGGGGCATGCTCATATATAACAGAAACACAATAAACATAGAACATGAAATCTGTGTTTTAAAAGTAAAATAGGCTCTATTAGTATGGAGAATGTATGATTATTTGTCTAAATATACAGTAATACATGAATGTGCCACTTATTATGTGAACAGAACTTTCTTTATTTTCCTATTTGCATTTAAGTGGGAGCAATCACATTGCATGCCTTGCAAAAGGAATTGTTCATAGACTCTGTACCAACAGCAATTCGTTTTTCTTATTTTTTAAGCAGTTCTTGTTGTGTGCATAGACAATTTCACAGCTAACCTACTCTAACCTTTATTTATATGTCCATAGGCACACAATAAGCTATGCTTTATAATACTCTTAAATATAAATTGAATGTGGGTTATAAGACCAATATGTTAAAAAGGTATACAATTTATTTTTCTAAAAACTGGCTGGCCAGGCAACACAATAAATAAATAATCAATAAATATACATAAAAACAGTAACTAAATTATACTAGGTGGGTAATCACTCATTTAAATTTGAATAATACAGTCTCTGCTCCTTGGCTCCCTCCTCTTTTCGAGCTGTAAAAGCCCCCCAAAATAATTGGATTAATCTCACCGGATTCTAAGTTCCGTTTTTTCTGTGAAGGCACAGCCGGGTTTGAGCTTCCAATAGTCACCAGCCTGTTTCGATTTCTCCACCTTGTAGACATTTTTTTCACAAAGATCCTAGATGACACCTGCTTCACTTCAGTGACTGTAATTCTCACGATTTTCACAATTGCCACTGTTTTACAGATTTCACGATCTTCACAGTCAGGGCTGCCATCAGGGGGGAGAAGTGTCCCGGCCCAAGCCTGAAGGGGGGCCCGAAAGTGCTGCACTTTTTGAGGCGGGCCCCCCTTACGAGTGCGGAAGACGTGCTGCCTTCTGATGTCCCCGAATAGATGATTGCGTTTGAACAGTTGAATGTCCTGAAGCGGCAGAAAGACCCAAAGTCACGAAGGAGCCGACACTGAAGTCCTGAAGCGGCGAAAATACTGATTTCACAAAAGGAGCTGACACTGAAGTCCTGAAGCCACAAGTTCAATTCTACTGATACCAATGTGGGGTTTTTTTTTATCCACTGGCCACCAATGTTTGATTTTAGTACTCTATAGGCCCCTGCCACTAATAAAAAAAATATATATTTTATGGGGCCCCAATTTTTTTTTAACTTGTTAGGGGGGACCTGGCGCCAGTGTTTTTTTTTAACTTATAAAGGAGCCCTGACCATCAATATGTGGGGTTTTTTTTTTCCCTTTTTAGCGCTGATATCTGTGTGGTCTTTTAACTTTGATGTGGAGTGGGCAAATCAGGGGAGGGGCTTGGGCGCCAGTGTGAGCAGGGCCCCGGGATTTCTAATGGCGGCCCTGTTCACAGTGTAGCAGATCACTATTTTTTCGGTGTTGGTGTAAAAAGCATACAGAATTAAAAGTCCAACCTAAGGAGTGATCCCACCTGGGTACTGTAACGCGTTTTGCCTCACTTGAGCTTTCTCAAGCAGTTAGAAAACTTTTGGTCTATTGGTCTTATAATCCACCTTCAATTTATATTTACCAATTCCTGGTCTAAAACTCATTGAATCCAACAGATCACTGTTTGCAGATTAAAAACACTTCCCATGGCAGGCTTATGACCTAACCTTGCACTTTATAAATAAAGAGCAGACCAGAGGGTTAATTTACTATTATAGGGCAAAATCTTCATGAAGTTATAATGTTTTTTTGCACTTTACCTATTTATCCCACCACTTTCCTGAATACAGTGCTACCAGTGATTGTCTGCACTGCATATACAGGTAAGGGACTTGTTATCCAGAATGCTTGGAACCTGGGGTTTTCTGAATAAGGGGTTTTTACATTGTTTGGATCTCCATACCTTAAGTCTATTGAAAATTAATTTAAACACTAAATAAATCCAATAAGCTTGTTTTGCCTACAATAAGGATTAATTATATCTTAGTTTGTATGAAGTACAAGGGATGGTTTTAATATTACAGAGAAAAAGGTAATTACTTGGATAAAATGGAGATGGACTTCCCATAATTTTTGATCTTTCCATAATTTTTGAGCTTTCTGGATAACAGGCTTATGGGTAACAGATAGGCAGAACAGGGCTCATCTGCACCCTCTGATACTGTGCTATGCACCTAGTGCCAGATAAATATCCAGAGTAAGGTGCACAATGAAGCCATTCCCCACCTCCATTGAGGAGCACTAAGGACCAGGGCACAGCATTGGCTGCACTGCTCTTCTGTAATTTTTTTTTTGGAGATGGAGAAAAGCAGATCCACTCCTTTCAGCACAATTGCACTGACAATTACAGCTTCTGTATTTGTGCAGGTACATGGAGTGGAGATTTGGCTGAAAATGCCTACTTTTGTGTTTTTGGGCCGATCTCCACTCTGTTCTCTGTACCTGCACTACAGCAGAAGCTGTATATTTTAGTGCAGGTCAACAGTGCTGGGGAAGGGAGGTCTCCACCTACATAAACCAGGTCCCTTGTCCGAAAAGGCTTAGTACTTTGCATTTCTGCCTTGTGTGTTTCATTTTCTACTTTTTGGTGGCTAAAGTAATGGAAGGGTGATTTCTACAACAAAAAGATGTTTGCTGTAACATCTGTCAGCTCATTCCAGCTGTAAAATAGTAACTTTAATTTACTTATTAACCTTAGTTTCTAATCATTATGTATGGAGTTATATCTTCTACTGTTATACATTACAATATTACCACGTCTAATGGTCCAGCACAATCTACTAATATAATTTAATAAGAGCGTAATACACACCAAAGACTAAAGGCTCTGTTATAGATACACAAGGCAAGCAACAACAACAAAAATTAGAGGTCTTTTAATTTCACAGCAAATATTTTTTAAGCATAACTTTTTTGGACTTTGTTTTAAACCTTTTTGTGCCCTGATTTGGGGATGTGATTCAGATCTTGAGGTTTCCCATAGAATGAGCCATAATATGGAATATGGATATAAAGCAATCTGATATTATAAAAAATTTGGCTTTTTATATTTTTCAAATCATTGATCTCTTCTATGCTGATGGGGAAAAGATAAGATAAAAAAATGGTTTATGCTACTATTTATTTTTGGAATGTGAACAAGAAAGGAACCATTCTACTTTTGATTGCCAGGATTTTATGGCATAAAACTGTGTAATGATGCATTTTTGTTGTCTGCATTGCAAGCAGATGACTATCCTTCACTTTATACGTTCCCATGCTTCACTATAAATATTCTCATGCTCATAACTTACTAGATATAATGTAAAATTACATACTCCATTAAACTTTTCGGGATTAAGTACATTTCAAAATTGAAACATTTTACAAGAAAGAATGCTCTTCCATTTTTCCCCTCCACCAGCCATTATGAGTCCTTTCCTAAGGCATAGACACTGTAGAATAGATGGTAGTGGTAAATAGGTGATCATATCCTTCTGAAGGCTTGGCTGCGGGAACAAGTGTTCCTGCAAAAGACAAGAGGGGTATCACACATCATGGTGATCTTAAGAACAGCATACTGCCACACATAAGAAAAAAAATTACTGTACATGTTCTCAGATAACTTTAAGTTCTGAATGTCTCTCTATAGATTTCCAGCCTTTATTTTTAGCTGCTCCTTCAAGCCCGATAGAGAGAAACTGCTGGTGTAGACAACAAAAAATGATTGAAAAGGGATTATACAACTGAAAAATATAAACATTTGTTTTTCTGAGAATTTTGTAACCATGAGAGAATCTCAGCAGCTATGACATAAGAAACTGAAAGCAGCTCTTTATGCAGTGTTAATAAGTAACCCAAAAAATCTCTTCCATTGTGTTTGTCAAGGGAGACAACGTCAAGCATACGTCATCATTGTTTTAATCATTCTGCAGACTTTACAACTTTACTAATAAACATGCTCTTGTTACGTGAGGCCGAACACTGTGCATAAAGTTTTACATAATCAATTCCTACACTGAGACGGAAGTTATCCTTCTTATTTTCTGTGGAAAGGATGATGAAAAGAAGGAACTGGAAATTCCTTAATTGCTCAACATTCTGATTTAGATAGAATAGCAGGATCTGAGACCATTTCAACATTCCACGTCAGAATCTCATGCTATCTCTACATTCCACTGGAGAAGTGTCTTGCTATTTCAAGCTTCTTCAGATAGAGTTAAAACAATACTATGTAGGTGGCCCCTGGAGAAACTAATTTTTGTTACTTTCTCCATTGATTATATTTTTTTCTTATTTATTCCTATCTATTTATTTGAATAATTGCTCCATTTTCACATATGTATACAGTAACTTTGCAAGCTCTGACTGTCACTTTTAATTACAAATAATGCCATCAAAAAAAGATACATTCAGTAATACAGAATAAATAGTTTTTAATTACAGGTGTGGGTCCGTTATCCGGAAACTGTGTATCCAGAAAGCTTTAAATTATGGAAAGTCTCCCATAGATTTAATTTCATCCAAATAATACAAATTTTTAAAGATGATTTCCTTTTTATTTTTAATAATAAAAAAGTACTTTGTACTTGATGTAATTAGTCCTTACTGGAAGCAAAACCAGCCTATTGGGTTTATTTAATGTTTCCATATTTTTCTAATAAACTAAGGGCTAGTCCACATGGGAAGATTCAGGCAGTAATACATGTTTTAAAACCTCAATGATCATACCGGTGCCAAAAAAGTCTAAAATTGAAGGCCTAAATGACTACAGACCGATTGCACTAACATCAGTTGCTATTAAGTGCCTGGAAAAAATGGTTCTTAATTACATCAACTCTATCATCCAGAAACTCTTTGGACCCACTCCAATTTGCATATCGTCCAAATAGATCTACGGAAGATGCAGTTGCTCTTGCACTGAACTCCGCTCTATTGCACTTAGAAAAACCAAACACCTACGTACGCATGCTGTTCCTTGATTACAGCTCTGCCTTCAACATCATTAACCCACAAAAACTTATCAATAAACTTGCAGCTCTTAATCTGCCTCAACACCTATGTAACTGGATCTCAGACTTTCTAACAAACAGGCCTCAATTTGTAAAGATTGGGAATAGCACATCCACCACAATTCTTACCAGTACAGGTACACCACAAGGATGCTGTCTCAGCCCCAAGCTTTTCTCCCTCTACAACTTTGACTGCTCTTCTTCTATAGAAAACTGCAAAGTCTATAAGTTTGCAGATGATACTACTGTGCTTGGCCTCATCAAAGGAAATGATGAAACTGGATACAGACAGCTAGTGAAAGGCATCATCGAATACAGTAAAGAGCATGACCTGGTGTTGAACACAGCTAAGACAAAAGAGATGATCATTGATTTTAGGAAACATCCAGTTCAACATGATCCCTTACATATAGAAAATACCAGAATAGAGCAGGTTGACAGCATCAAATTTCTAGGTATACACATTGCAAATTCTTTAAAATGGACCGACAACACCAAGGCAATAATCCGAAAAGCTCATCAACGTCTCCATTTCCTCAGGAAACTGAAAAGGTGTGGAGTAAACAGGTCTGCACAAATCACTTTCTACAGAGCCACAATTGAAAGCATTCTAACTGGCAGTATCACGCAGCAGGAAAAAAACTCTCTCCAGAGGGTGGTAAATCATGCTGAATGTATCATCTCCACCACACTCCCATCACTATGTGATCTAGATACAGCCAGATGCAATAAAAAAATTAAAGCCATCACCTCTGACCAGAGCCACCCAGGACATGAAATATTCATCTGGCACAAACCCAACTACTCACTGAGAAATAGAAGGCCTGAAAGCATAAAAGCCAGAAGCAAAAGACTATTCAATAGCTTCTTTCCAAGGGCTGTCAGGCTAACTGCAAATGAGTTTCACCGATAAGTAAATAGAATCACCCATCCAACAAATCATGCATTCCAAATGAACTTAAATGGTCTAACTTGTACCCCATGAGCTAACAACTTACTCACGTTTACTATCCATAAACCCCTTCTCTGTGACCATATATGTAAATATCAATATATGTAAATATCAACATATACTGTAAACTAAACATGTGTCTTACTGCATTATGCTGCAAAAGAAATTCCTATGTACTCCTGGTACAAATGGCAATAAATAATTACTTGACTTGACTGCTTTGGGGCAACTAATCTCTCCGAATTGCTTACCCGTGTCTCGTGCCCGCAAAAATTTAAAGTCGCCGGACGCCTAGTCACACGCAGTGCTGTGTGTTTCCTAAGTTGCTCGAGGCAATTTTCAGCTACTTAGGAAAACGCAGCACCGCATGTGAATAGGCACAGGCGACTTTACATTTTAGCCCTTAGCAGTGATCCCCAACCAGTAGCTCATGAGCCACATGTTGCTCTCCAACCCCTTGGATTTTGCTCCCAGTGGCCTCAAAGCAGGTGCTTATTTTTTGGAGGCAAGTTTTGGATGCATAAAAACCAGGTGTACTGCCAAACAAAGCCTCAATGTAGGTTGGCAACAACCAAATGGCCAATCACAACACTTATTTGGCACACCAAGAACATATTTTATGCTAGTGTTGCTCCTCAACTCCTTTTACTTCTTAGTGTTGCTCCCTGGTTCAAAAGGTTGGGGATCCCTGCCTTAAGGTATGAAGGTCCAAATTATGGAAACATGTTATCTGTAAGCTGCTGTGTATCAATGGGGCAACTATTCAAAGGAGAAAGGTTCAAGTGACACAGCAGATAGCAGATAAGCTCTGTAGAACATAATGTTATCTGTTATCCACTATTTAACCTGTGCCATAGAGACTTTTTTCAATTTCTGCCATTGCTACTCAGCAGCTTGTTTTTTTGAACTATAGTAGAGTTTCTGAAGCAAACCGATCAGCTTTACCAGCGCAGGGCAACAGTAGATGATATTTTCATTACTTTAAAATATTTTAATTTTTTGGTGTTACTGTACCTTTTAGTGCACTGTAAGGGTAATGGCCAACATTGAGGATTTTTTGACTGTGATAAATGCGGGCGACAAATCTCCCAAAAAATGCTCCTCCACCAGCAATAATTGAAATTGCTGGTGGCAAAATATACACATCACTTTGATCTTATGAAGTTCCCTGAAGTTGCCTCCCAAAGAAGGGGTAGATTTTACCACTGGTGATTTCAATTATTGTCGGTGGAGAAGCATTTTCAGAAGATTCGTTGCCCGCAGTAAAAATGCGACCTCGCCGTCAGCCATGATCCTAAGGCTAAGGACAGACGGGGAGATTCGGGGGCGATCCCCGAATAGCTTGACACCCCAGCGCACCGGCGAGGCTTAAAAAGGCCGGCGCCTGTTCACACGGAGCGGCGCGATTTTTAAAATCAATAAAAATTGCCTCGCCAACTACTGCAGTAGTTGGCTTAGCATTGTAGCATGCATTCACATCTGTGGAAAGATACTATGCAGTTGGAGACTTACAGCTGTGAGTACTGGTCTTGTTGCCGTCATGCGATTGCTTAAAAATAATAGCATATTGATACAAAAGAACACACTGATGAATTGTTGCCAGCAAAGAAATCAGTTTTTTGCTCTGATGTGATATGTTCCTGACCATCAAGGGTAAAACCCTTATTATATCATCATAACCTTAGACATTAGAATGCCTTCAGTGTTGCTTCTGTGCATACTGCATTAGTCGCCCTTCTTTGAACAACCGCTGGAAAAGTTTGAGACAACTTCAAATGAAAATACAAAGGAACACAAAGTTTTTCTTTTCATTAATTTAATAAATGCTGAATTGTTCTGCATGCAGATAATTATTTTGCATAATGAAAAAACATTTTAAGCAACATTTCCACAGTTTTAACAGTGTTAAAGATGATATCAACAGTAATATAATTTACAATCTAAAACCACTGAAACCATTTAATAAAGATATGTTTAAAAGTTGCTTAGAACGGCATTTGCTTTAACTGTGCAAAAAAAAAAAAGAAAAACATTTAAATGTTCTGACTTTTTGTTTGCTACTGGGAATCAGTGGTTATCAACATGTTTTCTGTGCTGCTACCATGTATTGATTACCATTCTGCAAGTACAACAGCCTGTAAACATGTCCTCATGCTTTCCTTTCATTTTTGGGAAATCCTGATGTAATATGCAATAGATGTTGCAATCCTCTCCATATTCCTGAAAGTTGCTGAGTCACGGTCAGATGATGTATAGTACAATGTGATGCTAGCTAATTTTGGCTACTCACATGATTTAGTTTCTATCTCTGCAGCTAGTCGGCAGATGTCTTAAACTCTGATTTTTCAACGGCCAGAGTGAAAGAAATAAACTTGTTTCGGCATTGATTGTATTAGGTTTTATTTAAGGAATATATTACATAACATTTTAAAATAGAACAATATTCATGGTGCTGTCTTCAGACGGATCCAAGGATAAATGCTTGGGCCCCTGCTAATATTGCTGCACAGCAGTTATGAAGGGTCGGTACAGGTTTGGGACCTGATATGCAGAATGCTTGCGACCCAGGGTCTTCCAGATATGCGATTGTTTCATAATTTCGATCTATATACTTGATGTCTACTAGCATAGAATTTAACCATTAATTAACCCAATAACATTGTTTTGCCTCTAATAAGGATTAATAATATCTTAGTTAGGATTGAGTACAAAGTACCATTTTATGATTACAGGGAAAAAGGAAATAATTTCTAAAGATTACAATTATTTGTTTAATATGTATTCTATGAGAGGTGGAATTCCCATAGTTCGGAGCTTTCTGGATAACCGGTTTCTGGATAACAGGTCCAATACCTGTACAGCATTACCTACTATAGTAAACAGAATCTGGTAAGAGACTATGCGAATACATTGAAAAACTCTCAACATTTGAGGTTTTTTTTTGGACAATTCCTAACACAAACAAAATATGGAAACCTCTAAAAGTCAGAATTGCTTTAAAGTGGTCCAATAGAATCAGCACTGATCCCATTGACTTCGATAGGACAACGACAATGTTTACCTGACAAATTTTTGCATTAGAGGTTTTTGTGGTTTTTACACTTCAAAATATTTTTAGAGCTTTTTATAAAACATTTTAAAACTGCAATTTTTTTAGATCATTGGAAACAAATTAAATCCAATTGTAAGTAAATGGTCCTCTTAGTGTTGCTGCTGCTGCTATGTGGTTGCTTACATGAACCTAGTATATAGGCACCATTGTGGAAGTCAGAATGGAGGATGAATAGCAGAGGGCAGGGAACAGAAAGGTCACTGCTGATTATTTACCATTAATGTTAGATATGGAAAGTTACTTGCAGGAGCACCAAGACCACATATCATTAGTACCTAGGGTTGCCACCCCGGCCGGCGGGGTCACAAAGGGGCGGGGCGTGACATCAAAAGGGGTGTGACGTGGCATCATAGGGGCGGAGCCACATCGAGCGATCGGCTGAAGACGGCAAAAAAGGTAAGTATAAACTGGAATTATGGCAGGGTAAGGGCCTTTTTTAAGTGGTATTACAAATTTACCGGCAGCTACATTGCCGGTAAATTTGTAGTACCGGTCCCCGGCCTTGGCTGGTGTTTTACCGGCTAGGCCGGTAAAATACCGGCTGGGTGGCAACCCTATTAGTACCCCAGTCTTTCTCTATCCCTTACCTTTAATTGACAACATGACTGCTTCTGCTGCCATTGTTTGTGTACAGTCAGATTTTTCTTACATGATGCATCTAAAATGCTGTGGTTGGTTGAAATATAGGCTAAGCATGGTATGAGTCTCAAATCTGAAATCCAGTCTGCTTAGTCCAATCATGTTACAGCTTGCGACTTGAATGGAAAGTCATGGATATTAGGAGCTCTCTAACTTGGTTGCATGAATCCAATATGGTATACACAATGTTATTTGCCATATGCAAAAGGTATAACCTGGGTTTCGTTACAGACTGTTTGCTGCAGTTCTCAGGTACTAAATTGGTGGTATAGCCAGACAGAAGGATTACAGGGCTAATGTTTGCTTTGCTATTGATTACCATGCAAACACTTCTAATAGGCTCACTTTCTGTCAGGCCTATAGCTGCTTTTAGTTAATATGTAATGCATTTCTCTTTCTGATAAAATATTTTTAGAACATTAGCCCTGAAATAAAGCTTTAACCATGGTGAAAGGAAACATTTAAAGGTAAGCAGGTAGATCTCTATCACAATCACGTGCACTCACCTGCCTCTTAGCAGATAAACATGGTAAGGTTTGTTACGGACCCCAATAGGTCCTTAAAAATACATAAAAAAGAACTGTGCCAATACAAATATTATAAACATAGTACTTGCACCTATACACATCTTTAAGAGTGCACTACGCCAAATGTACTGAAAATTGGTACCAGTGATCCCAAACAAATGGCTCGTGAGCAACATGTTGCTCACCAACCATGTGTTCTCAAAGTAGTTTGCTTATATTTGAATTGCTAGCTGAAAGGCAAGTTTTGGTTACATAAAAACAGGGGTACTGACAAACAGAGACTCTTGTAGGCTGACAGTCCTCATAGAGGCTACCAAATATCCAACCACAGCCCTAATTTGGCACCCACATGAACTTTTTTCATGCTTGTGTTGCTCCCCAACTCTTTTTACATTTGAATGTGACTCACGGGTAAAGAAAAGTTGGGGACCCCTGGTCTATACACTCAACTTTTATACATACCACTATGAGTTTTTTTAATCTCTCTGCTCCTACACAGAACTAGGACTTTAGGTATGATACCATGCCTAAAGCAGGGACCTATGTAGTCCTGAAAGCTTGCATTCTCTAATCTACTAAATTAGTCAATAAAAGGTATCACCTATTCTATATTTTCTAGCTTCTGTTCTGTGCACTTCAGCTGAAAACATTAGGACACTGCCTCTAGTGTTCATAATAAGTACAGCGGTTACTATTGTGGTCTATAATGAAGTAATTAACTTGAGAAAGGTAAGTTCTCCGAGCACAGGAATGACAAGCATAAATGATATAGGACAGCTGGCTGCATTTCAGTGTTTCTTAAGGGCTTCAGATGCTTGACATTTTAAGGGACATAAACAATAAGGTAACCCTATTTATGCATAGGATATCTGCTCTTTCAATTAGTTAATTTGTTATTTTGTTTCAGCACCTTAGCTTCCATTATTTATGGTGGTTAAGAGGTTAAAACTCATCATTAGAACACAGTTAAAGAAGGTCTGCTTTTTATTTGTTGCATATTGGCTAAAGTATTGACTAAAGTAATTTTTTTTTATTTTTATGGCACCAATATATTCTACAGTTTTACATAGATTAATACATAATTCACATGACTATCTGGCCCATTGGAGCTTACAGTCGAAAGTCCCTATCATATGCAGTGATGGTAAAATGTGTCCTGTTTTGCCGAAAAATTTGCGAAACTTTGAAAAATTCACAAAACACATTGAAGTCAACGGGTGTCTGAATAATTTTGACGTGCAACAGTTTTGATGTGCAACATTTTTTTTTTGTTGCAGCAAATTTTTCACGAGTTTTCACGGCAGTGTTGCAAATTTATTCACAGGTGGTGAATCATATGGACACAATGGTCAGTTATATTAGAAGTCAGTTAGACAGCCTGTATATTTTTGGCTGCAGGAGGAAACACACACAGGCAAGGGGAAAATACATTCTAATTGTGTTGTCCCATAATAATTACTTTGAAGGCCACTTAAATCAAAACTGGTGCTGGTGTAATGCATCTATGCCTTTGTGACTGTTCCATATAATTTAAAAAGAAAAATATGTATTTCTCAATATGTAACTAGGTGTCACGGACAAGTAGCTATTAAAAGCACTAGGTAACACAATAAAGCTCTAGCCAAGCCACTCAGCAAATAAAAAGTAAATTCCATGCAGTCATTTTTAGATATCTTCACATTCCAGTCTGAAACAAGTTGTTACAAGTATTTTGGTTTAATATTGCATATGATTTTAATACACAACTAAAAAGGGGTAATAGAATACAAAACAATAACATTCTGAAATAAAAACAATGCACTAGCCATTAGAGACACCAAGGGTTGAATAAACCGTTTTGCTTGATTGGCCTTGCTATTGGCCAAGAAAAAAAGAATGTGTTCTTTTAGAAATGCTTCAAGGAACCATCCCCCTTAAAAATGTTAGATTTCTGCCCAGCAACTAGGCCACACTCCATCTGCTGCCATGAATAATGAGCTCAAAAAGGGATCTCTGGCACAAGCCAACTTCTATTCTTCTATTCACTATTCTATTATCCTGACAGCTTTCTATTGTTCTTTGCTAATGGTTTTACTATGGATCTGCCTGTTGCCTTTGTAACCACACTGGGGCCAAATGAGGAAAACGTTAATCCCCGCTGCAAATTAAAGGAACTCCTCTGAATTTGTAATTGCAGCTGTAGGCTATCTTGGGTAGCCTTTCCAATATAAGTGGATGTGTAGCCCACTCCAGATATCAGCTGCTGTGATTAACTGAGGCTTTGAGTGTCGTATCACACCATCCCATTCTACTATCCCTCCTCCCTTCTGCTCCAGTCTGCAGGGTTGCCACATGGCCTAGTCTATACAGTCTTTTCAAGCTTTGCCCAATTATGCGACAGAGATGCCCCAGATACTGTGACAGATGGGAATGAGTTTGTCTGAGTTTAGTGTAATGCCTAAGGGCAAGCTAATAGCTGAATTCTCCATAGAGAACACCAATAAATAAAAAGGAGCACATGTTATACCAGACAGCATGTACCATGTGCACTACACTACACTGCTAACTTTCAAGCTACTGAAAGAAAACTTTGTGTAATGTAAACCACAAACAATAAGAGACCCATTCTAAAATAAGTTTTGCAATAATGTCTCTTTAACTAACCATTTGAATTAAAATGCTCAAGGCTAACACATTGAATTGGCTTTTCAATCATTATTTTGTGGCAAGCACATTTGTTCATATATATAATTCAGTTAAAATCCCCGAAATATGCAAATCATTAAGCTTTCATCAACTTTCAAAGACGGGTTTGAACTAACATTTGTAAAGCAAATGTTAAAAAAA
>CM044431.1:149665490-149688356 GCA_024363595.1 Xenopus borealis
AAAAAAAAAAAAAAAAAAAAAAAGAAAAATTAAAGGAAAAGAGAGGAAGTCCAAGTTCCTTATGTACTATTGGGTTTTATTTGTCAATAAAGAAACACAGACTGTAGATACATATTTGATCTATATCTGTCCATTTATTTAATACCCTTGTTTACATTTTCTTGGTGAATCTGCTTCTTCTGCCACAAAGCTGAATGCAGGTACTGTATATCCTAACAAACACATGTACAAAAGTATGCCTTATAGCATGGTTTAGTAACACTTCCTTTTGTAACCCCCAAAGTATAATTTTCTTTCAGGGCTTCATTGAAGAGGAGGGGAATTAGTAAAGTTGTTTTGTCCATTACATCCTCTGCCTCCTGCTGATCTGCTAATCTTGAAAGCACCCATCTGAGCCTAGGCACATGGCTGATGTCCAGTATGTAAATAGTGTAAAATGCTTTTGCCCTCTGGCCTGTAATGTATAGCATCCAGGCTTCCTCTTTCAACAGGCAAGGCAGGTGCTAAGCATAGGCAGGTGTAGCATTCACCATATGCTCTAATTATTGCAGAATGTCCATGGATTTAGTTGAAACTACACAGAATCTATGAGTCAGGACAAGTAAAAACAGCCAGCACAGACACCTGTTTGCTTTCTAGTATGCCCCTTCTTTGAACATAAAAGGTTCTGTTCATCAAAGTCCTACTGAGTTTTGTTCTCTTTTTTTTGCAAATATTGGGTTTTGAGAGGTCAGTTCATCAAAGCATTAACTCATTGGAAAAAATTAAAAGGCCTTAAAACACACAGAAACATATGTTTTTGCCCTACCTGCAGTTTGATTGTTGTAGGGCAAGCGAGTTCATCAGAAATATTCAGATTTGAAATACTATTGAATTTTAGACAGCTGTTTCATGTAGAAGATAAAATATGTGGGATCAGGCAACATTTTCACACATTATAGTGACTTGTGAATGCCTGTTTGAAGTTAATGATTATTAATAAACTAGCAGCAAGATTTCAATACAGCTAAGGTTATATGACACACAACAGGCAGACAGATGAATTGCAGACAGTTTACATTGTTGTTAATGCTGCTGTTATATCCGAATTAAATGAATATTCTTGATAAGTAATTAGTTCTTATTTTTTAATTGTCCACTCCCCTCTCCTGCTGCTGAAAGGCAACGCCTTGCATTGTTAATGCAGCATGGCTAATTGTAGTCCCAGAGCAGCATAAGGTGACCAGAAACTCTATTTAACACTAGATTCCTACGAAAATTCATTGTGCTGAGCTGCAAGGAAACCAGCAGGACTTGTGAAACTGAATATGTTCTCTGCATTAAATTGCATGTCTGGCCACCTTAAGCTGGCATTGCCCCAAGCATTTCACTCTAATACAATTAGAAAGCTGGGTTTTATTGTTACCTGTAATAGAACTGTGACACAGTGTTAAATCTTTAGAGAAAATTTCACGTGATATCTAAGTTTCTTAGAAGTTCTCCTCTGAATAGGGTGTGTGTTTTATATCTTTTTCCAAGCCAATTCAGTAAATCTAACTAGGTATGAGGAAATGTAATAAAAGTAATAAAGTAAAAATGTCATAAAAACAGAAATTCATTAAACAAAAACATCATTAGATAATTGTTACACAGTGCCACTCAATGGGTAACAGGCCCTGGTGCCTTCACACCCCTTAGTGCCCAAGCGATTACACCACTGTGGGATGCTATTTACTATAGTGGGTTGAATTTGCCCAAAATGAATAGGTCATTAGAAAATCTTGACTGGGATTGAAAACAGGCCCTAGCACAGGAATGCCCATACTTTACTAATGTGAGGTCTACTTTTAGTGATGCTATCACATTATGATCTTCATACATAAAACCATTGTTAGCATTCTGTTCCATGGAAAATATTACTTAAATTTTGAGATAATATATATTTCTAAATTTAACAAACAACTATATGTTATGTAACCTTAACATAATAAATGTCTGAATGAAAAGCATGAAACAGGAGGGTAATTTAGACAAGCTGTTTATTGACAGTGTCTTGAGATCTACTGATCACAAGCTAAAGGTCTACTGGTAGATCCCGATCTACCTTTGGGGCACCCCTGCTTTAGCATTTCATGTAAACATAGGCCTAAACAGTCCACCACAGGCCTATAAATAGTGGCTGTCTATTGCATCTTACAACAGCCCATATGGCATTTGCCAGAATCCAGAGATTGCCAGTCCAGTCCAATAATGTACATTATTGGCAGACTATAAACGAGAGACCGAGTTGTAGACATACAATAGTGCAATGTTGCTATGCAAAGTTTGCCTGCTTCACACTGCATTTCAATGTAAACAGGTTATTATATGTTGTATAAAAGCAAACTAATATGTATAAAAGCAAGATCTGATTGGTTGGTGTTAGTGTTGGTAACAGCATTGGTACAATTTACAATTGTTTGAACATCATGTCTATTCTGTAAAAATGATATTACCTGCATCCACAGAGACAATAATGGACATAAAAAGTCCTCAATATCACATATGTTGAAATGGTATAAAAAAAAAAACTTCTCAACAAACAGGGATAATTACAGCTTTTTTGTCACAACACTTGCAAAAACATCAATAAGCACACCCAACCACCAAAGAGGCAATCTTGCCTACCAATGATCCCAGTACCAAGATGGCTACCCATCTCAAGCAGGTAAAGTTTTGCTTGAAAATGTATTATATTTAATGTACTTTAAGCTCTAAAATGAAATAGTCCTTACTGTTCCTGAAATATTCAGTTATTCATACTGAGGTTTTAATACGATGAAGGTTTACAGGTGTGCAACTTACCATAAAGTTTGTATAAGCGTGCTTACCTATGAAGCATCAGTATACATTGCTGTACCTGACTCATAATTGGGTGTACTGCTTTGTCAGGTTAATAGCTATAAACCTATATTTAGCTTCATTTCTTAATAAAGCATCTATTGTTTTATAGTGTTCTACTTAACATTTTATAATGCATACATCATTTCTAGAGCAAATATTTACACATCTTCATGGGTTTGCTGTTATTCTCTCCTTGGCAAATTAAATGTACATACAATATCATCCTAAAACAGTTTACCGTTTGGATATCGTAACTCCAGTTGAGAAATTACTCTGTATTTGTGTCTGTAAACGATAATATATATTTATCACAGACTATTCCCCCACTGTTCACAAGAGGCTAACTGTATTGTCACTTGCAAATGGTAGGGCAACCAAATGGCTAACTCTTTCCTTCTCTCTTAGAAGCAGCAGTTCTGTCATGCTTTCTGGCTTAAAATCTATCTGCATACATGGATTTTAAGATCTTAGCACAGTGGTTCCCAAACTGTGGGTCTGCCCCATTTCAGCCATCTTCCCCTATAAATAAAACTCAATTTTTATGTTTTAAGCAATGTCTCAAATGAAGAGACCATTCTAAAGGTCAGCAATGGATCTCATCCCTCACTAATTGGTGCAATGTTTCTTTATACAGCAATACAATTCTATGCACAGACCCCTTGGTTAGTTCTGGAAGCAGTGGGGATGATTCTGATTTGGATCTATTCCCATCATGAAGATACTGTATATCTTATGCCACACAGGTGCTGTAGTGAAGAAACATGAAAGTTTGCATTCTCATGCCAAAATCAGCCATGTGTCTGCACCAGAGCCAACACGACGATTTTGGGTGCAGGCAGGCACTAATTTTCAATCTGTGTATTTCAGCAGGCCGATTTCAACAGGCCAATTTCATCCCCTGTGTCACCCCTATAGTGTGACTTTATTTTATCATCATTATCCACAAGCACAATAGCTTTCCTACCTTCTAGGGCACAATCACAGGCAGGGTGATTTGTCACCTATTCTTAATCTCCTCTAGAGTGGGCAAAAAAAACACGGCTGGTGTCCTTAATAATGCATAGTTCTTAATTTCACACTATGCTTAGAGTGCTACAAGCATAAGAATCTGAAGGCTTTATTGGTGGTGAGACATTGTTTACTCCCTGAATAAATGAGTGAATTAAAGTGGAAATGAAAAGTAGCTGGGTCCCCTTCTTCTTGCAGATTTGGCAATATTTCATCCAAGTGCTAAGAATATGCAGTGTCAGGTGATATTTTCAGTCCAGTATGGCTGAGGGATCTTGGGTTTCACTAAACTTTCCCAAAGGAGCTCATAGATGTACCTATAAATGCAAAAACAAGTCAGATACTGTAAGCTCTATTGATCAGGGCCACCTTTACATACTGCATTAGTCAGTTTTTGTATGGTAATCTGAATGTTTATATATACATTCTTCTAGTGTACATTGCTATGGAATATTTTGGCACTTTATAAATACGTTAATTATAATAGAACATACTGAAAGACTGCATAGCATTTGAGTAATTATGTACAATATAAAGTCACCCATGCAGCATATGGATTCTAAATACTTAAACTATTGTTTCACATACATGCTGGCAGATGTAAACTCTGCACGAGATGGAACTGATTTCTTAGCAGAAAAATAACAGACAATCTATGTGCTTGTTGTCAGTCTTTATTTTTAAAAAAATTGTTGATTTTTGCTTCAAAGATTGCAGTGTGCGGTAAACTGCATTCACCCACTATATCTCACAAACAAACCACAAACATTTCAGAATCTGAATCATGCTAAGGGACTGCTCTAATGTCAACTAGATCTGCTCTAATGTCAGAGATAACAGGAAAATGCCAACGAATGTTTCACTTCACACTAATTTCTGTGACATTCAAATGATGTACAGTATTACACACTTGCCTATTACCAATTGCAGGTTGTGTTTTGCAGAAGATGTATTGTATTTTACATATGTGTTTTTATTTTGCATTGCACTTTACAGATCTTTGCAAATAGGAATGCTACATTAAAGGGCCTGCAGTGATAAAGTTCTGCTTTTAACTGTTAAAGGCAGAGATGTGATAAATAAAATGCATTTTGCAGAGCTGTAGTGAAATCCATAATTCCAGCATTTTACTCTGCATTTTAATAAGGCATTTTTGTTTCAGCCTTCATTAGCAGACTTTAAACTTCCAAATGGTTGCCCTTTTTATGAACATCGAGGTATCACCTGAGTTGGAAATCAGAGGCATATTTACAATATAAGCATCCTAGGGCCCATGCCTGGTTTGGCAGATTTAGGTAGATGTCTATATGGTAAGTAAAACTTTTGCAAAAAAAAAAAAATCTTCTGCTGGATACTTTTTTGGGGGGTAGATTTGCAGTGCTCGGAAGGAACTGATGTCAGATGCATTGCATCCAGATGTAAAGTCTGCATGTGTGCCCTTTGGCATGCAGATGTCCAGTGCCTAGGGCAATATGTTACTGTTGGGAATGATGAAATGTATACAAAAATTGGTCACTACTCCTCAATAAACTAATAAGGCTGTATAAAACACAATTGCAAGAGCAGTAAAGGGCAGAAAAGCAATTCACAGTATGTAGGGGAATCATAAGGACGAACACTAAACTGTGTCGTTTTTTTTTTTATTGAACCATGGGTTAAGAATTTCAGATCTGCACAGGCATGCCATTTGCACTGCTATATGTCTATAGCAGGTCCGAACTGAGAATCAAAATAGGCCCTGGCATTTCAGGTGCACACCAGAAATGCCCCCACCAGCCCACTAAATATTTACTTTCTATGGGACCTTACAGCAGTCCTTCTGGCATTCGCCAGAACCCACAGATTGCCAGTCCAGTCTATAGAGTGGCCTGTAACTAACACAGGTGAATGCAGGGTTGAAGCAGCCTGGGTATGGTTCCTAGGTATGGAGCAGACAGGTATTTATAGTACAATTTCTAAATTGCAACTCACTCAAACATATCTCTTGAGGATACTAGCTGTGTGTATATCTGCAGTCATGCTATAAACCTCAGCCTGAACAAGGCACCTGGGAGTCTCAAATGCTGACATCTTTATTTTCAGTCAGCTATTGTCTCCACCTCAACTTGTGCAGTCCTAACGGCACAGAATAGGCTGCATAGTCATTGGCAAATTACAGCATGTATTTTTGCAAAATACTACCCTTCATTAAATGCACAAACAGTGCTTATTTTATGTAAGTTGTTATACGTTGCCCTTATTTCAGCTCACCCTGTAATTTAGCTGTACAGTGCAATTGCTTTCTTAGCTAAACTACAAGGGGGGGGGGGCAGAGGCCTGGTCTTTTCATGCAGGAAGCTCTTCTTAGCATCTAAAATTAGCCAAGTTAAGATCTTTATGGGGACTCTAATGTGAGGTTAAAGGAGGATAGCTTTTTTTACTGACAAAGTAAAATTTAGGAGCGTGTGCTGTCTACTATTTCAGTGGAATAAAAAAAAGGACACTTTTCTTTCATTTCTGCCTTTGGTTATTGTGTAAAGTAAGCAGGCAGCAGGCTTGAGCTGACAGCTGTGGGCTGTATCAGTAGCAGCTGCCTCTTGCTGGGGTGAAATGAAAAGATGAGGGGGATGTGGGCACGTGCTGGCTTCTGGAGGCCCTCTAGACAATGGCTGATTTAGCTTGGAACTTGTCTGCAGAGGCTGACAAAAGACTTCGGCTCGGGATTGCACCGGGGTCAAAGGGGAGCCTCCTATTGATAAAGACAAAGGGAGCAAAGGAGACAAGTGAAACGGGCGCACGACTCTGCCCAGCAACAGCTGCTCCTGCTGCACATCATGAAATCTGAGAGGCTCCTTTCACCAACCCCAACTGACTGCGGCCTCATCCACACAGGGAGCAGGACCGCACGCCCCTGCCAATAATCTCTCGTTGCCACAGCAACGGCCCCTCATGGGGCAGGGTATTAACCGTGTTTGCTCCTCAGATACCGCTATAACCATTAGTCAGGGGAGATATGAAGGAAATGAGAGCGTGCAACTTGTGCAACGGCCGGCTGAAGTGCGAGCTGTCACTCTGTGCTGCTCTCTCATAACACAACTCAGCCTAGTGTACTGCACTTTGTATCAGATACACACTACAGGCATTCACTTGTCAGTTGTGCAACTAGTTTGTGTCAGGCATTGTGTAACTAAGGGACAGCCCTCTGCAACCGGTTATATATGTGGGAAGTTTATGCAAGTCTATAGCTACATAACACCAATTCAGGTGTATTTAACTCTGGTTTGGTGATTTTTAGTCAATCAAAGCAAATCCTTGTGCACAAATGCATGTCCAAAATAAATGTTCTTCATTATTAGTGAGGGTCGAATTTGGGGCGTTTTGCCGAATTATTCGTGAAGTTCCTGTGAAATTCGCGAAACAGTGAAAAATTTGCGAAGCGCATTCGTGAATTTTGCGGGAATTTGCCAGGAATTTGCTCCAGGTGAATAAATTCGGGCATCACTATTCATTATGTGATGCTTCGTTAAAACACAGTGAGTATTTACACTTTCTGTAGCTTTTTAGCTTGGGGTCTAATTATTTAGACAGCAAAATATTTTTAGGGCCCCTATAATATCTGGAGGGTCACCTCTATGCCACATTTCTATTAAAATTACACATTGTTTAGGCATCTACAGGGCCTAGGGTTGCCACCTTTTCTGAAAAAAAATACAGGCCTTCCTATTAATAATATTTATATTTAATGTAAAATATAATATTTGGATCAACCATCTGTGGTGTTTATACAAATGGCCTGTGTCACTGTGCACAGGACTTTCTGTACAGTTTGAAAGTGAAAGTAGGAAGTACTGCAGTTGTACGATGGCTGCATGAACCTGTTAATAAAGCACCATCATTTTTACCGGCCAGGCCAGTAAAATATCATCTAGGTGGCAACCCTAACTGGCCCCCTATGCAGCCTCTGGTCCCCTGTTTTTGTGCCAAATTGACACAGCAATCTTGCACTTTCATCCACAGCTATTCTTTTTCTGCCTGAGTCCCATGCACAGCTCAGCAACTGCAAATGTACATGTGCAACTGATATCTGCCAATGGGTTGATGCTTTAAAGTCACATAGCTCCCTGCAAGGTGGTACTACTTAAGTTTTCATAGCAAGAACGGTAGAAATGGAAAGAGAATGAAAGGAATGCATAGAGTCGTTTATTTGCTGTGAGACCAGTTACAGAGTGTGGCACCAAGGGTGGTCATTGAAAGTCATTCATTGTATAGGTCCAAGTAATGGGTTGAATGCTTTCATATTAAAAATAAGTTCAGTGTAGACATCAGATTTAATGTTTTGCTGTACGATGTTACATACATTAGTAGGGCTATATAAATATACATACATACATACAAAAATTTGTTAGTATTTAAAGGTCAGTATTAACTACAGCTCTACATACTATCAAGACATAACAAGACAATGAAGAAAAGTATGATATGGCAGCTATGGCGATGAAAGAAAATATATAATTCATGGAACCAGTGACCAAGGTTATGAATGAGTGTGCATAGTGTGTATCGTGCCCTCCATCTATGAAACCAGTTGGCCAGTCCTGGACCCCCATTAGTTTTTTGGCCCCATCTAGTGGTGGTTGGGCTAGATACATTTTGTTGAATGTCACGCCCCTTGTGAGTTATTTTATTGCTGAATGCTAAATGAATTTGCCTTTAAATTTCACTTTAGTTAGATGTTTTGCCATGCTTAGCTTAGAGTTACACACCAAAGGAACCTTTGCTGAATAGTGTATATAATGCCTATATTGGGGGGTAAGGGTGGATGGTGTGCTTTATATAGTCAAATAAACCTTTTTTAAATATGATTTTGGCTGCTGTTTTATGTGCTATAAAGAAAAGGACAATTTAACTATATAAGGCAACAGTTTATATCTGTATGCTGGCCCATTTTTTTGGGACACTGCTAGACCTATATATGTGCAGGTCACAAATTTGTGAATAGATGATGGCTTTCACTTATCTCACCCACTGAACACTGATAAATGTTGCAAAAACTGAATAGATGATGGCTTTTACTTATCTCACCCACTGAACACTGATAAATGTTGCAAAAACTGAACATTTTTGGGTCAAAAGTGTCATGTAAATGTAAAAAAGTATAGACAGTACAGCCTGCAAGCAATAACCAGCAATAAACAGTACATGACTGTTATACATAAACATATGCTGTCTTCTTCAAGCTACACCTATGCAGATACTATGGAATGTTTTAATGTCACAACAGAGTGTTTTCAGCATTTTGTGTACATACAAATATATATAAGAAAGGATGGACCTAGAATTATGTGGCCCTGCGTTCCATGCCAGGTTTCTGTGTTTCACCTCACTTAATAGAGAGTCAGTCAGTCAGACTGTCTTATGTTTACTGTACACAAACACAAAGATGTTCAGTGTACTGGGACTGATGCCAAAACATAGGCACAAACCGTATAAACAGTTCAAAGTTGGTGCCGGTTCTTTAGCTTTGCAAAAGACAAGACCAAATCATACTAGAATTATCAGGAGCTAAACCTTTTCACAGCTTCCAAGTGCACCTGCATTTTACTGACTGTATTGTAAACAGCCTCCACCAACAGAAGCATGAGATTTATAGATTATATAGTATCTATTTGTTAGTGCTGATCTTGGAGCACCGGGTGGCTGGAGCCTTTTGCAACTGCCCATAGCTGGATATCATTGCTATCACTGCATGCAAACACACAGGCCATTATTGGGCTATATTGGTGCCAGATACAAATCCATATTGAGTTTGGGCTGAGAGGGAAGGGTAAAAATAATTTTGTTACATTCCATTGTATTGATCGCTTATAGTAAGAAGTATTACACAGTATGTTGTTTATTAGGCAAGTATTCAGACAGGTCTAACATCTTTGAGGTTTTGCACCATGGCAAAATGTAACTACTATTGCTTTCCTACTATTGTACTATTTATAGTGTGGCTATTGTAGGATATTGGAAGGACAACAACAGCAGGATAAATGCAGGTTGGATATTCCTAAATTCAAACAAGTGATGCATTAAATATGTGAATTATACCTCTGGCATACTCATGTACATCTATTAAATTACCTGTTTTAATGTGACTGGACCATCTGTATTTCTTGGGTTTTCATTGCTACAACTCCCAGTATCCTTATACGTATCTGTATTTTAACTCCAGCCTATACCTCAAATATCTGATTTTTTTTCCCATTGCCAGTGTTTATTAATTCTGTATTTTTATATGTAATATGCAGGACTGGAGGAGTGATTGTGTTGTCAGTTGGCCTGTATTTAGTGCATGCATGTGTTTGGAAGGAAAAGAGCTTTACCAAAGTTAATGCAGTTGTTCTAAATACACAGACAGGTCTGTCTGCTGAACAATGACCTTTGAAGAGGTATGGGATTAAAAGTGCTGCCGGCAATTACTCTGCATTTTTATAAAGTGTGGTTTAATACTTGTAAATCCAAAGCTGTTCAATTTATAAAGCAAATACATTATAAAAAGCCATTGTGTGAGTATGCTTCAGCTAACCAGCATAGTATGTACTGTAGATCACAGCAGCTGAAAGGCCATAATTCCTACCCTGGGGTAAAATCTGTTTCTTTATTTCTATATACATACATTTGCACAAAAAAATAGTTTTCATTTTTTTCAGATCTGATTGTTTTAATACATTCATATAGTTTTATAGCTTAAGATTTAAACAGTGCTGATCAAATAGCTACTAATTTGATTACTTTAAATATATCACCATGCTCATCCTCTTTATTGGGGGCAGAGACACACAATCGGATTCTGGGAGATTAGTCGCCCGGTGACAAATCTCCTCTTCTTCGGCGCAACTAATCTTCCCGCCCACTAGAATGGAAATCGCTGGCGGGATGGCACAGGAAGCACTTCGTTTTCCAAAGACGCCAGAAGTTGCCTCACGAGGAAACTTCGGGGCGACTTTGGAAAACAAATCGCTCAGAGTGCCATCATGTCTGCAATTTACATTTGACATCTGCCCGTGTGTCTTCTGCCCTTACTAACATTGGCGCTAATTGCACAAGTGCATTTGGCTTATGCAAACTAGCACCTGTTTTCATAAATCACTCCATGTATGCACAAGCACAGAGTCTGCAAACAGATCCATATCACTGCTGATGCTCTTAACGTTATGCATCAACACACACAACATCACAACATTATTAAGCCTTCCCCAGGGTGTTTATTCCACTCACTACTGCCTGGCTTTCTTTAAATTATAATTTTATTCATATATATTTAATTTAGTGTCGTAGCATTTCTTTGAAAATTCATATGTTGTGTAAGAGATCAAGCCTCATTTACCATCACTGTGTATCTATGAATATGAGCGACAGATGTGCACAGTAGCCAAGTCTGATCTAGTGACCTCCTTTTGCAAAATAATTTAGATATGGAAATATGGAATGGCCTAATAAGTTTTGGCCTTGCGTTCCAAACAACATAGTTTGTGGCTCACTTGCATAAAACCATGCCTAAGATTGTATGCTGCTGTAGAATCCATTATAGCGTTTGGTAGGTTTATGCTAATCTATTTTATACACTGGCAGGATAGAGTTGAAGAATAACTTCAGAAAGCACGTGCTCTTTGGAGGAGGACACAGACAACAGCTGCTCTATTAAATCAATTGATCTAAGAGGAGACTCCGGCCCTTGCTCTGTTAATTAAGAATGCACAGCACAATGCCATGAGGAGTAGCCACATTTCATTGGTGACATTTGTAAATAGTGACACTGCCTAGAAGACAAAAAAACACACCCCTCCTAATTTTACTACTGGGCCAGCCTTGCAATTGCCTTTTGTGTTCCTCATCATTTATGGGGAGCAGGTGGATTAATGTCAGCTGATTCTTCTTGACCCTTCTTTTAGGACATAAGAAATGCATTTTTTATTCCTTACAAGGGATTAATATATGTGATGTGTGTTGATGATTTATACATCTGGACATTGGGGCGTTATATATTTTTGTTGTATGGTAGTGTCTAATTACTTTTCCTAATTACTTGAATACTTACTTTAAAATAGTTACTAAATACTCAGTAGGGAGTGGGAGTGCAGTTCAGTTCAGCACTACAAAGTTCCTTGTTGACTTTGGAGCTGGCTCAATAGAAGAACCAAGGGTGCAAGATGCACACTACTTATTGGTCAAACTAGAAATATACAATGATTTTGGGCTCATGCAACTTCACTGCAGGGGTTTCTCGACAAACTAGTGTTCTGTGCAGCTAATTTGCAGAGATCTATTGATGATAATGGCTAAATGTTGACATTAATAAACATGCAAGCAAGTGCATAAGATGGGTAAAATGCTTAACTTCATGGACATGTCTATTTGGAATTTCAATAAATATATATGTTGGATTAATACATATTATCTGTTAAAGTTTGACAAACATTGAATCAATATATGAATTCAATAGTGTATTCTAACCAGAATTATTGTTTTCTGCAGATCCTTGAATGATATGATACTTTATTAATGACTATGGTTAAAAGTAATTAATTTGCATGTCTTCCTTGGGTTCTATTTGCAGATTAGTTTCTTTTGATTGACAGTGCTGTCTTATTCCTCTTCTTAGAAGTGTGAGCAGATTACCATATGAATGAAGGGGAAGATATACACATTTGTATGGCTATAATTACATCAGGGGTGTCTAACTTGATGCCCAGAGCCTGAATCAGCCCTCTGACTGGTTATATGAACTCAAGCTGCTCTAAGAGATCCACAAAATCTCACAACCAGCTCCCCAAAAATGAGATATAAATGACTCACTATATGGAAGAATTTAGACAAAAGACAATTTATATCATGACATTCTACATCAACAGTTGTAGGGCTGCTGGTTGGATATCCATAAAGTGTATAAACCAAGGCATTGTATGACTATTGTTCTAGGAGGACAGACAAAAATAGATTTTAACCTCTTTCCTTAGTTATCACCTTGTCAAGCCTCCCACACGCCTATTCATTTTACTTGTTAATGATAACCAAATTTGGTAAACCCTCCTCAAATTCCACAAGTTTTAGTGATAGTTGGATGATGGCAATGGATGTGATTGTAGCCATTAAGAAAAAAGCTTGACATTCCTGTGAGCTGAGAACACTTTACTCATGTTACATTTTATTGATAAAGAACATAACAGTGAGGGAGTTATTTATCAAAGTTCAAATGTTAGAGATTTTTATACCTCGCATGAACTCACAACTCGAATGTTTTCTTATTTAAGAAAAAACTCGAATGGAAAAAACTTGATTCTGTGAGTTTGAATTGCAAAACCCAAAAACTCGAATTGATCGAGTTTTCGGGTAAAAAAAAAAAAGCTTAAATCGCTCAATTTGATCGAGTTTTCAGGCAAAACCCTTTGAATAAAAACTCAAACATCATGCAGGCTATTAACATCTTCGAATGGTTCAAGGGACCTCTGCCATTGACACCTAGGTGTATTTTTTGATTCAAGGTAATTTCAGGATTGGGGTATAATAAATCTCAATAATAAGCTACCTGTCTCTCTACCAATATCATGTACTGTAGTTTTGTACTGTAGTGCATATATATATATATATATTGATGTAATTTGGTACCAATTCTAAACTTGGACACCTGTTCTGTGCAAAAAAAGTTATGTAACAATAAGCAACATGTTGTCACTCATTGTGTTACTGGTAATATGGATTGAATGTTGCAGGCAGTTTGGGGGCCTACACACAGAAGTAGCCCTGTTTTACATGCAATTTTGGCTACAGTCATATGAAAAAGTTTGGGAACCCCTCTCAGCCTGCATATTAATTTACACTATCAACATAAAAGAAAACAGTGGTATGTTTTTCATTTCCCAGGAACATCTGAGTACTGGGGTGTTTTCTGAACAAATATTTGTAGTGAAGCACTATTCAGTTGTATTAGATTAAATGAAATTACTCAGGGGTTGAATATGCCAACAAGACAATGACCCTAAACACACCTGGAAATCTACAAAGGCATTTATGCAGAGGGAGAAGTACAATATTCTGGAATGGCTATCACAGTCCCCTGACTTGAATATCATGGAAAATCTATGGGATGATTTGAAGCAGGCTGTCCATGCTCGGCAGCCATCAAATTTAACTGAACTGGAGAGATTTTGTATGGACAAATGGTCAAAAATACCGCCATCCGGAATCCAGGCATGTTATATATTAAAAGGAAGTTGCTACTTTGAAATGGGTTCCAAAACTTTTTTATATGCCAATACAGATCCAGGCAGATGGCAAATCTTATCATGATCATCTTTTCAGCATGTAGCGTATTGCTTGCAACCATTGAATAACCATCTACTCTTAGGCTTCTGCTTACATGCACTCGTCTATGTTCTGTGCCTATATGCTGGTTGTGCCTGTTTTGATGCACAATTCAGAAGGTGCAATGCATAGCTTTCTGTGGTGCAGCACAGTACTTATTGTTGGTGTCTGTATTTTATTCCTGTTTTAACTAGGCAATAAGTGTAGGTTTCGCTTTGCTTGTTGACAAATGAATTGTGCACACATGGAATGCCTGACATTGCAGTCCCTTAAATGGCCCAACTGACTCGAGTGCAAGTAACGTATCATTATGGGACACAGGCAACTTTTGTGCAGGATTTGAACCATAAGATGCAAGTAGTTGTGGCTAATAATCTAGTCACACTGTGATTCTGGAATGCTGGGCATCGATTAATTGCACTGTTTTTGGACTTTGCGCAGTGGTAATAAATGAAAATGCGTGTGCAACATGTGGTGAGTCTAAATGAGTATTGAAAGGTAACTCATGATTGCTTGTAAATGGTCATTGTGCAAAAAAAAAACTATTACTCCCTCACCCAGTTTTTGACTTTTGATGCACGGAACCCCCTGCCGCAACTGCATCACCCCAACTCTTTCCACCATAACTGGTGCTCTCCAGGTTAGATGGTGATGATCAACTTGTAGGAGCATGCACACTGGCAGCCATTCCATGTTCTTTATCCAGTCTGGTCGCCAGTTACTCCCAACCTACCTGCGCAGGTGGTTCTCTCATGAATTATTTTAGGTTAATGCTCATGAAATAATTTGATGATTCTACTTAATATATGCACATTTATCACTAACTTGGACTTAACAGCAATTAGGTTTCTACCTTGATTTAGGCATTCCTTAGATACATTCATCCGGGTGTGACAGTTTAGAATGGCCCTCCAGACAATATTGAAAGCTGCAATGTAAAGCAAAGAACTCTATTACTATTTTCCCTACTGGTAAGATGATATTTTTACCCCTAGGTATCCACCTGCTCTGTGATCCTGTATAATTGTAATGGAATGTTCTCACGAGATGAGAAGCCAAAGAAACTTTACAAATATTTCTCTTGCGCCATGCTTCCACGCCTTGATTTACTTTCTTTGGAATCCACCCATTTCTTTCTCCTTTCCATTAATAGGCAACATGTGACTTCTCACTATGATGCATATAATGAGTCAGGATATGATAGCAAACTGTTGTAGAGAAGTTGCCATAAAACCAGTAGATTGCTTAAGTAAATGACTCGGCTGGGAATGTATTCTATAAATAGCACCACTATCTGCGTATACACTTAGATAAAAGACGTTTACATTGCTAGGGAGCTCCTTTCCTGTTTTCTGCATTCTTTTCATTGTAAACCCTCACCAGTGTATGTAAATGAGTCCTGTGCACACCTTCCACCCAAATAGAGGTAACATAGTAACATAGTAAGTTAGGCTGAAAAAAGACTTGCGTCCATCAAGTTCAACCTTTTTTTTTTTTTATTTTAACTGCCTATCTGCTAGTTGATCCAGAGGAAGGCAAAAAAACCCCATCCTAAGCCTCTCCAATTTGCCTCAGAGGGGGAAAAAATTCCTTCCTGACTCCAAAAAGGCAATCGGACTAGTCCCTGGATCAACTTGTATAATGAGCTATCTTCCATAACCCTGTATTCCCTCACTTGCTAAAAAGCCATCCAACCCCTTCTTAAAGCTATCTAATGTATCAGCCAGTACAACAGTTTCAGGGAGAGAATTCCACATCTTCACAGCTCTCACTGTAAAATACCCCTTCCGAATATTTAGGCGGAACCTCTTTTCTTCTAAACGGAATGGGTGACCTCGTGTCATCTGGAAAGACCTACTGGTGAATAAAGCATTAGAGAGATTATTATATGACCCCCTTATATATTTATACATAGTTATCATATCACCCCTTAAGCGCCTCTTCTCCAGCGTGAACATCCCCAATTTGGCCAGTCTTTCCTCATAGCTAAGATTTTCCATTCCTTTTACCAGCTTAGTTGCCCTTCTCTGTACCCTCTCTAATACAATAATGTCCTGTTTGAGTGAGGGAGACCAAAACTGTACGGCATATTCTAGATGTGGCCTTACAAGTGCTCTATAAAGTGAAAGAATGACCCCCTCCTCCCTTCACTCTATGCCTCTTTTAATACAGCTCAAGACCTTATTGGCCCTTGATGCTGCTGACTGGCATTGCTTGCTACAGCCAAGTTTATCATCTACAAGGACTCCAAGGTCCTTTTCCATAATGGATTTGCCTAGTGCAGTCCCATTAAGGGTATAAGTGGCTTGAATATTTTTACATCCCAGGTGCATGACTTTACATTTATCAATATTGAATCTCATTTGCCACTTATCTGCCCAGATTGCCAGTTTGTCAAGATCCTGTTGCACGGATGCCACATCCTGGATGGAATTAATTGGGCTGGATAGTTTTGTGTCATCCGCATACACTGATACATTACTTGCAACACCCAACCCTAAGTCATTAATGAACAAGTTAAATAAAAGAGGACCCAACACCGAGCCCTGAGGGACCCCACTAAGAACCTTACTCCAAGTAGAGAATGTACCATTAACAACCACCCTCTGTACCCGATCCTGTAGCCTATTCCCTATCCATGTGCAAATGACTTCATTAAGCCCAACAGACCTTAGTTTAGAAAGCAGTCGTTTGTAGGGCACGGTATCAAACTCTTTGGCAAAATCCAAATATATCACATCTACTGCCCCCCCACTGTCCAGCATCTTACTTACCACATCATAAAAAGCAATCAAATTTGTCTGGCATGACCTATCCTTCATAAAGCCTGTTGCTCATAATGCCATTCACTAGGACAAAATTTTCAATGTGATCCCTTAACAAGCCTTCAAATAATTTGCCCACCACAGATGTCAAACTTACTGGCCTATAATTGCCAGGCTGAGATCGTAATCCCTTTTTAAATATTGGGATGACATCAGCTTTCCTCCAATCCATAGGCACCATACCAGATGAAAGTGAATCTGAGAAAATCAGAAATAGGGGATGGTCTAAAACTGAACTAAGCTCTCTTAGAACCCGTGGATGTATACCATCAGGCCCTGGCGCCTTGTTTACATAAATTTTTATTAAAGCTTTATGAATCATATCCTGAGTCAGCCACTGACTAGATTTAGCTGAGTCACTGCATCTATGAAGCGAGCCTGGGAACTCAGACTCTATTGTATACACTGAAGAAAAAAACTGATTTAGCACATTAGCCTTTTCTGTATCTGTTACAACCATACTGGTACCATTATTTAATGGAGCAACACTCACACACACACACACACACTGTTATTTTAAAAAGAAAGCAGTGTTGCTAGAGCGGAGCTATACATGAAACATAAAATACATACAACAACATATAATTGTATACTGTAACTGTTTTATAAAAATAAAATACAGTGTATATAATTCACAAAAGAGGCTTAAGAAAAAAAAGTGTTAATTTTAATGATTATAAGAGACCTCTAAAGGAATGCAGGGAGCCCTCTCAGCGTGACATCTTTGTTTTGAGAAATAATAGAGAGGAGCAGCTATTCATGGTATTGTTCGTTGCTGCAGAAAGAGTTGGTATCATTCATCTCTTCTGATGTCACAGCATTCGAGTCTGATAATGGCACATTTGATAGGTTATACAAGTTGTAAAGCAGATTCCAGCACTGTTCTTCTAATTGAGATCTCTGATATCACTGTGACATCATATTAATGCATATTTTTGCTTAGTTCAGGGGCTGTTAAACGTCTGGCCTCTTTCATGTTACCGGTAGCACAAAATATAATTATCAAGCCTCGTCCCAGTCTGAACATCCTTGTTTGTAGCAATAGTTAAATACATTTTAAAGGGAAAAAAATGCTTATCACAGAGATTTTAGAAAAAGAAAATATCTAATTTTCACTGAATCTGAATACAAAAATGTGCATTTAATACAATAGGACAAGGGATGCCTCTTTCTGTTCTTTTGCTTCTTACTAATAATCACCCACTCAGTATCATAAGGGCGTTGTTGTAAGGCAGGGAGTGAAACTTTATCAATGCCAATTCAAACAGTCTTACTCTCCCTTAACAGCGTGCTATTGCTATTAATACCTGGTGCATTCCTTTGAGTCATCTGAGGCTAACGAACGACTTAATTGTCCTGTTGTCTTTTCCATTATAGAAATTACCCAGCTTATGACATACAGGAGCAAATATTCACAAAGAATGCTGTCTACATTCCTCACTATACATACTCCCTTGTTCCACAGGTAGTGTGCTTTAAATACAGAGTAATAAAGGGCATCTGCCAGAGGTTCAAAGTTCTCTGATGTGTGCATTTTTTTCATGACATCAATCAAAACAGCTGGTATACCCTTAGGCCAGTCTTAGATGAGCTAAAAAGCTTTACAGGGAATCCTATAGGGGACAGTTGCCTGCAGTTGCACTAGAATGGGTCAAATAAGGCACTCTGTGGTGTATACAGCAGGGGGCTTCCTGATGGGGAAATGCTGAACTACTACATGCATTGTTAGGACAAGGAAACAACATTTACTGGTGGTGTGGCGATATGTTAGCCTGCCTAGTGAACTGAATTGCTTCTTTTCTCCTTCAGAAAACTGGAGAAGTTTCTATTGCAGGGCCATAACTCCATCTTTCCCTGTAATCCCAGTTAGACCTGTGCATGTAAAGTAGAGTAAAATCAGAAATTTAGCATGAGAGGACACCATCCATGGCCTCAGGGGCGATCCTGCCCATTTTGCCTTCTGAGGTGGCCTTCGTTTTGCTGCCCCACCTGCCACTTACCTTCAGCGATGGACGGGGGTCGGGGTCCACGTCGCTAGTGCAGAGAGGGGAATTGTGCTCTCTGCACTAGAAGAAACTATTTTCTGGTTGAAAACCGGAAATCCGGCTCTTAAAGTTACCAGGAGCCGCATTTTTGCCGCCCTAGCAACCTACGGGGGTGCTGCCGATGGATCGAATATTTGAATCAAATTGGAATCGAATATTCAAATGATTTTAATCGATCAATCAAATTTGTTAGATTCGATCTCAGGGAAGGATACCCAATTCGGTAGCTTTAATCTGACGAAGTATAAAAATTATAAAAAGTATAAAAATTTAAAGGGGAAGTAAAATTTTATTCCAATAGTCGAATCATTCGAATTTGAATATTCGATGGTCGAATTTGCCTAATTTGCATATTCGAAGATTCAAATTCAAATTTGATCCTTCTCCTTTAAATGCTGATATGCTCCTATGGGTTACTAAAGGTTGCGCAAACTTTGTGGCTTTTATTACATTAACCCAAATATCTGCACTTGTTTGGCCATCCAAAGCATTACTTATGTCAACTTACTGAGTTATGTAGCAGCTTTACTTTTAATAGGTCAATTGTTGACCTACTGTCTTATAATTCTATGTCAGGATTAATGTCACAAGCATTAAACGTCTACCATACATTCCCATGTAGACTCTGTGTTGGTAATTGGCACACTTTAAAAGAACCTGAAGCTAATTAAAAGCAATTAAGAGGGTGAGTTTTTAATACAAAACCAACATTTGTTCTGGAAGCAGTGGTAATACAGGTACAGTACATGCATGATCTGGCAACATTATTGTGAGCTCCTTCTGTTTCAGACGCCAAAACTTGAACTATTATTTATATGATAATAACCACAATGCAGACATATTAGATATTCACTGATTATATAATAGGGCCAGGGCAACCAGTAATCTTAGCTATAGTATTATACCCACTCCCATGCCATGGGAAAAAGGTATAGCACTGGCCTGTATTTTTCGTGAGAACAGAATGACTTGTTTGTACAGTTTGTTGCCAATGTATGAACAATTAGTCAGCAATAAAAGACATCTAATAAAAAACATCTATTTTGAATTTAATCTTTAAACATAACTTATACACTACACTGCTTATGGAAATAATTACTTTCTCAGATTCACAAGAAGCAGAAATTGTTTCCTTATTGATGTCATTAAACTTAATAGAGTGTTTCCATTAGACAACAAAGGCAATCTCTTTGTGCATCAAGTCCTAACATAAAAGGCTTCTTAATAAGATAAAAAGTTGTAAGATCAGTTGCCTTAGCAGAACAATACAAGTGGTTTCAGGACTGTTAGGAACAATATGTTTTAGTTGCTTTGGATATTGTGGAAAAATGAATAAATAGTTCCCTGTGAGAAGGTTCCCTAACGTGGAATGATTGTAGCCCTTTAGAGTACACTATGTGATTGCTAGTATTTTGCCACATTACATCTTCTTGCTCCCCATGAGGGGAGTGCTTTTTATTCCCCTTCCATGAAGTGAGAATATTCTGGGGTAACACCATGTACCAAATATCATGCGCTGCTCTCAAGTTTCAAGGAAACCACCAATTTCTGTTAGTTTGCATTCTGCTGTCAAAATTGATGCCTTTAATGTAATGCTAGTATGTACTTTCTTTGTTTGCTATGCTGTTTACTAAACTTCCTATGGCAATTAGCCCCCTAAAGGAGCGGTTCAGTATAAAAATAAAAACCGAGTAATTCAATAGGCTGTGCAAAATAAAAAATCTTTCTAACAGGGCCAGGCCTGCCATGCTCTCTAGGCAACCCAGCCGGCCAACCCCCCCCCCCCCCCCCCCCGACGGAGAGAGCAATGAAGGAGAGGAAGGAGAACACGATGGAGGGGAGGGTGACAAGAGACAGGGGAGAGCAACGGAGATGTGGGTGACAAAGGGTAGAAGGGGGAGTAAGGGGTGCAAACTCAGCTAGGTGTAGGCAGAAGACAATTTTAAAGGTAGCTGCCAGCGCCCCTATCATTGCACCTTAGACAGCTGCCTCTTTTGTCTACCCCTAGTTCTGGTCCTGGTTTCTAATATAGTATATAGAACAGAACACAACTTCTTGCTTTTCAGAGACATGTACCACATGGGACATGTCTGTGGACAGTTATGGGACATAACTGTCCAGAGAGTTTGCAAACAATTATGACCCATGTGGCTCCCTGTCAAATCACTGATTGGTTTCCACCTGGTAACCAACTGGAAGCCAAGAGAGCTGCAAGGCTGGAAGTAGTGTTCTGACTATTATTTTAGAAATCAACTCACTCCAGCCTTTATACATTACATTTTGGCTAACTAATTCTATTAAAAACATTTTTACTTTGCACAGCCTATCTATTTATTTAGTTTTTATTTTTGTAATGAACAATATCTTTAATAAATAGCCCCCAAACCTACCAAGTTGAAAGCAAAATGTAATCTAATAACAAACTAAAGAATGGTCTGTCCTTCTGCCCTCAGTGTAGAAGACTTGGTTTATCTACTGGCTTACAATAACCAGGGAAGGAAAAGTACAGTTCAGTTCCATTTATAGTATTTTAATAAGTATCCTAATCTGTAACAACAAATAAAAATACTTGTTAAACAAAACGTTACTCTGTTAGGTTTGAAAGGGATTCTGAGGTGATTTTGGCTAAGGAAAGCCTCTTCAACAAGTTGACCTTTTTTTCAGGTAAATAAGGAAAAAGGGATAAAGTGCAACCACAAGATATCTCCCTAGTTATTTTCCACTGAACTACAGCAATGTTCAAAGTCTGCATTAATGGATTCTTGCTAACAAAAGGAATGCATCCTAATAATGATAAACATTCCATGATGTGTTTTCTATAATAGATATGCCTGGTGCCCTCATTCAACTCCACATTGTATTCATCGGTGCCTTTCCTTTTTCCCAGCCTACAATGTAAATGTAGAGACACCTGTTTGGCAGTTGGTGATTTCAGGGCTGCTTTTTGCTTTTGTGCTCTTCTGCACTACAAAGTAGGGAGACACCATTAATGTTGAGGTCCATTTTGGTATTTCCTATAAACAAATGCACAGGGCCACGGTGCAGTTTGTGCCTATTTATTCACGTTTCCCCAAATTGCATGCTATTTTGATTATTGTTTATGAAGGAAAAGGATGGAATTCAGTGTGCTCATAACTATTCAGCAAAGTATAGCCTGTTACTATGTAGGGTTTCAGTGTGAGGTTGCTTAAACTTTTCAGGTCAGGCACAACATAAGGATCATTTACAAAGACCCTGGACAGATGTGCAATCGCACTAAGGGGTACAAGATTAAAACATCAGCTGATGTGCAGCTGGAAGTATCAATGCCAAGTATTATTTCTATGGAAGACAGAGAAAGGGCTTGCAGCTCTGCTATGGTAGCATTGTTATTGGGTTCTTATGAGTAGTAGGCCTACATTCTGGTGGCTCTGGACAAGTAAGGCCCTGATTTTGTTAAGCACATATATACATAAATATCTGTCTACTACTGGGAAGAGGCACTACACTAAGGTGAGGGTGGGCTCTTTTCATTTACATTCTGTAATCAATTGTGTTACTTTATGGAATGTGTAAATATTTAATTTTAATAGGAGCTGCCATTTCCCTGATACATAGCAGGAAGCTGCTTCCTTGAGACATTGCAGGAAGTTATTTGCTTGACATTCACACATAGCAGGAAGATTTTTACAAGGAAGATATATATGGCTTTAAGAAGCATGGATACAAATCTGGGTAGGTAGTAGATATCCAGATTTGGGTGATGACTGCTTGTTTTCAGCAATAATAACCTAGCAAAGCATGGTTTTCAGCCCATTGGC
>CM044431.1:149757106-149781888 GCA_024363595.1 Xenopus borealis
ATAGTGTTATAGCTCGCACTATTGTGGTTAATTTATTAGCAATAAACTGCTTCGTAGCTTTCCTTCTCCTTTAAGGGACAACTAAGAGTGATTTCAGATGTTTTGACTCTGCATGCTTCTGCTACTAAAAAATGTGGCTGGCAAAACACCAACATTGACCAGTGTGCCATTAACAGAAATAGAATGAAGGTGCTCTGGCTATTGTTAGCAAAAAAACAATTTGTCAAATACTGGGCAACAAGGTGATAAGTATACATTACTATTTAATCGGGAAACTCACTCTATGCTTTAGAAACAGCAGTGTGTAGGTGTTTTGCAAATTTAATTTGGAACAGTTAACCTATACCCACTTACATAAACCATTTAAAGGGGCTGTTCACCTTTGAGTTAACTTTTAGTATAATGCAGAGAGTGATATTCTGTCCAAATTATCATAGCAACCTTGCATTGATTTGCATAAGGGACTGGAATATGAATAGGAGATGGTCAGAATAGAAAAATTAGCAATAAAAAGTAGCAATAAGGACAAATGTGTAGCCTCAAAGAGCATTTGTTTTTAGAGGGGGTCAGTGACCCCTGTTTGAAAGCGGAAAAGATAAGACAGAAGAAAGCAAATAATTCAAAAACTATAAAAAATTTAAATAATGAAGACCAATTGAAAAGTTGCTTAGAATTAGCCATTCTATAACATACTAAAAGTTAACTTGAAGGTGAACCACCCCTTTAAAGAACATTAGCAATATCTAAGGTCTTTTTCAACATTTTTCTATATGAATACCTTATGTCAGTAGAAATGTAATACACTACTCTGTCTAGCACACACACAGAGCATGTGAGAGCAGCGCTGTTACATAACACTGAGCATGGACATCCATAATGTTCTGAAATCTAAGCTACTGCGAGGCGCTCTTATCATATTCCTCCCATGTTAACTAATCACTAAAGTGGATCCTGCATAACTGTCACAAGTCCTTTCTGCAGCAGAAGCAAACATGCACCCGTGGTCTGAGCATTACATTGGCGTTACAGCACTATGTCGACTTATTCAGTTTGCCTTAGGTCACATGGAACAGTTATTTATAATAATTTGCTCAGGTTTTCTCCACTCATTTTCCCAGGAAATGCATCTGCAAGACATAACAAGCTTCTCTAAACCTCACTCTGAGGTGGTCAGCAATTAAAGCATGTCACATTACAGTAAGTGTCAGTAAAACCTTTATTTTGGATACAAATTTGAAGGGGATGTTCACTTTTACAGGAGAGCTAATTGGATAGAAATGTTGCACATTGGTAACCTGAGCTTAGGGACCCACTCACAATATACAATAGAAGTCACGGATAACAAATCTCTCTGTAATTTGGATCTACAGAAGTCTACTCAAAAATCATGTACAGGGTTCCCCCATTGAGCCATCCCCTGTGGTACCTCACATGCGATTGCTCACGCTTTGTGTTTGACGCAACCTACAGAAAACGGGAGGCCACGGCAGGAAACTTAATCTAGGGAGTAAGTCTAGGGTCTGGGCCCACAAGAACCTGGAGTCCTCTGGTTTTTTTCCCAGTGCCCCACCCCAGTCTGACCCTGATCATGTAAACATTAAAGAAGCCCAAACAGGCTGGTTTTTGCATCCAATAAGGATTAATTATATCTTAGTTTGGCTCAAGTACAATGTGTTGTTTTATTATTACAGAGATAAAGGAAATACTTTTTTTCTCCTATGATCATTTGGATAAAATAGAGTTTATGGGAGATGGTCTTTCCGTAATTCATATCTTTCTGGATAAGAGGTTTCCAGATAACAAATTCTATACTTGTAGTAATTAATTCAGATTTTCATCATATGGCAGCTCTGAAACCAGTGCAATTTGTGTAAACAGTTAACATTCAACCCTGTTGCATCTTTTATGACAGGCACACTTCATTTTCTGTTTTACCTAAAGGTAACCTATCAAAAGCTTCCCAAAGCATACTGAACATGCACAGTGTCACCGACCCTTTAACAGAATCAATGATGGTGAGCTCCTGTGCGCATCTTTGAGGGCCTTGATTACTACTATAGAGATGCTGAGACATGCTTTATATATTGATGCATGAATTTCAGTATATAACGCATGTCTCGCCATATTGCTATGTAGGGTTTTGTTCTCTTGTCACTGGTAATAAACTTTTTTCAATATGCCTCAATTAAAGGGGTGGTTCACCTTCAAGTTAACTTTTAGTATATTGTAGAAGGGCCAATTCTAAGAAACTTTTCAATTGGTCTTCATTATTTATTTTTCATAGTTTTTTAATGATCTGCAATTTTCTTCTGTTTCTTTGCAGCTTTCAAATGGGGGTCACTGACACCATCTAAAAACAAATGCTCTGTAAGGCTTCAAATGTATTGTTATTGCCACTTTTTATTACTTATCATTCTATTCAGTCCATCCCCTATTCATATCCCTGTCTCTTATTCAAATCAGTGCAGGGTTGCTAGGGCAATTTGTACCCTAGAAACCAAATTGCCGACACTGCAAACTGGAGAGCTGCTGAATAAAAAGCTAAATAACTATAAAACCACAAACAATAAAAAATGAAAACCAATTGCAAATTGTCTCAGAATATCCCTCTCTATATTATACTAAAAGTTAACTCAAAGGTGAACAACCCCTTTAATAGTGTTCCTTGTGCAAATTCCTGTACCAAAACCTGTCTTTATATTTTAGTTGGTCTTTATATTTAAATTGCTTTATAGTTTGCCACCCTTTTCTGACTCTGACCCCCAAAGCAAAAACATGTTACTCTTATTTGAGGTAAAATACTGCTTAGGTGGCAATCCTATTAACAAGGTAATTTGGAACCTAGCAACCACTTTATTGAAAGTGAAAACTGCTGAATTAAAAGCAAAATAACGCAAAATCCACAAATTGTCTCAGAAAATCACTCTTTACGTCATTCTAAAAGTTAATTTAACAGTGAACAACCCCTTTAACAATGGCACAGTCATATGCGGTATGTACAGTGCTCCATTTTATCCTGTTGATTTCATGGAAATGGTCAAGTTTTTTTTGCTTTTAAAGAAAGGCAAACATATCTGTACTACAAATAACTAAAACTGAGATGTTAGCAGGTTGGGTGGTTGAATGACTCCATGTTTTTTTCATGAGTGACAATTGCGGTGATGTTGTTGGCTACAAAGAGAGCTCTGTTACTCCAACAAACCTGCCAGTAATTAAGGGCTGTCTAAATCACTTCTGTCTATCCCAAAGTGTTTGTCTGAAGACGCTGACATGTATTATTACAGTATGTGCAGCGTGCAAGGCAGTTCTGACTCATGCACAGTGACTCAAAAGATGAAAGCTTAGAACTAGCGAACTAGCGACCAAGAACAGTGAGACTAGACATGAAAGTGAAAAGGACAGACAGGAAAGTAAAACAAATGGTCAAAGTCAATGTATCTTTCTTTAAACTGGGAATCTTCCCCCCCCCCCTTTTAAATTTTGATTCTTGACCTTTACAGCAGATGTTACAAGCCAGTTTTTATTACTGAACTAGAGGAATTAGTAGTCAGTGTGTCACCAGCAGGTCACGTTGGAAAAGGGTAACCACCTGGCCAGTAAAATTGCTGTTAATAAGAAGGTAGATAAAAAGATAGGAAAGGAAGTGTTTCTCTCATAAAGGACTCTTACATTATGGACATTTCATGTGTTCCCAGGCTTGTTTATACATTCCACTACAGGGGACACAAGTTAATCTCTACAATGCTTTACCCATGGCATCACACGGAACCGCCAAACACATGCAAAATGTCATCTGTGTTCAGCAGTTCAGTATGATGCTGGGGATAGAAATGTGTGGTGTTGATACAAATGGCCTGCGGATGTCACTGTACACATTACTTGTACTATGCATATACACAGTAATTTCTGTACAGCTTGAGAGTGATAGAGTTGGAAGTTACTGTTTAATGGCTGCATGAGCCTGCTAATAAAGCACTGTTATACCCTGCTCATCCTCGACTACCAAAACACAACAGATTGGCGACAGGATGACTCTTCTACCTCTGCAGCAGCCTGCACCTTTTCTTCCAAACCCTGGTGAGCTTGGAGAGCCATACCTTTTACTGCTTGGATCCGTATGTTTGATAATTACATTATTGCTGCTGACCAAGGGGAGATTTCTGCAGCTAGAAAGCGTGCTTTACTTATTCACTTCCTGGGAGTAGAGGGACAGCATATATTCTATACATTACCATTACTTGATGAGACTTATGAAACTGCTCTCACTGCTATAAAAAACTTTTTTGTGCCAAGAGTAAATGTGGTTGCTGAAAGATATAAATTTTGCCACTGTGGACAGCATAATGGCAAATCCACAGAACATTTTGTAGCAGCTTTGAGAGAGACTTGTTACCTGTGAGTTTGGGAATCAAACAGATTAAATGCTAAGAGACCAATAGTGTAAAAAACTAACTCACATTGCATTAGAGAGACTGCTCCTAGAGTAGGATTTAACCCTTGCAAAGGCTATTACAGTTGCTAGCCAAATTGAAATAGCAGTGGCAAAGGCTAATGCTGGCCATACATGGCAGATAAAGCTGCCGATATCAGTCGTTTAGACCAATTTGACAGCTTATCTGCCCATGTATGGGGGCTTCCAATGGGTCTTCCTGATAGATATCTGGCCACAATATTGATCAGGAAGGTTTAATTTTCTTCCGACTCATCGGAGCCCCTTGGCATCATCTAAACTATATTTTTCGACCATGTATTATTTTTGTTGGACTCTATTTATATAATGCCAACCTATTACTCAGACCTTAAACAATCATTCAACATATGCTCATGAGGATCAATTTAATCAAGAGCCTGTCTGTACATGTTTGGAGCACAGGAGGAAACTGGAGCACCCAAAGGCAACACAGACACACGGGGGACATACAGACTCCTTGTAGACAGTGGCATAATGGAAATCAATCTCAGTCAGCACCCTACCACTCCTTATAAGCATAAGTGTTTACAGAGATATTTCACTGCCAAATGGTGTTCAAAGGCTATTATTAAGCAATTTTAAAATATAGATCAGTTTGCTTGCTGTAAGAATAATATTAAATGCAATAAAAGTACTAGACAGAAGAAGACAGGTGAAAATGAGCCAGTCTGCTTCCATGGCTCAAGGAGTCTCTCAATAACAAAGCATTATTAAAAGGCTGGTACTGCAGGATTTCTGCACGAGTTGTTATCTCACACTTTGAAACTGTGCATGCTGGCTGACACATGGCAAAATGACTCCCCCTCCCTGGAAATTAAACAATCTCAGTAGTGCCTTTGTGTCTGTACATCACATCTCTACAAATTGCCCTGAATGATTACCATGCTATTAACCTTTCCTCTAGATATTGCCATAATGACAGTACTAATACATTTTTATTAAGTATCAAATACTATTTAAATGTAATTTATTTAGAACAAGAAAGAAGAAGAGGTTTATGTATTTTTTATAAAACTATTTTATAATTGATTTATATGCTGGGTATGCTGTTCCACAGTTAGAGCATTGGCATGATGCCAGAGCAATCATACATTTGCCCCTTGAAATGGAAGTACAAAAAGGGAATTAGGCCGCTCCAAACTCACCCCCTGCGTGTTGTTCTTAGTGTAGCTCCATTATTATACTCCGGGTGCTCTGCCATCAGCGTTCCCACTGAAATAGTATTTGCTCAAAGTTTAAAAAAAAAGTGGTTTATTCCAAATGGTCATCGACCAACATCGCCTGGCACGTTTCGGGAGCAACTCCCTTAATCATAGGCTTCATGATTAAGGGAGTTGCTCCCGAAACGCATCAGGTGATCTTGGTCAGTGATCTGTTGGAATAAACCACCTTTTTTAGGCTATCTTTGACATTGACCATGTTCATAAAAAAGTAAATGCACATATTTTGTCAGTGCCACCATGATGAATCCCTTGGGCTCATTAACAACCCACAATTGCAGTTCTGGTAACATAAAAAATCGTCGTAGTCATTGCCTGAATAGACACATTTATTAAAGGTATTGTCTGTCCCACTCCCTGCTCTGAATTGTGCCCAAGTCTATCTACTGGCGCTGGGGAACCCTAAAGCTGCCAACTTTGAGCCTCCCCACTGCGTACTTGTGCCTAAAGACTCAAACAAATATGTCATTTTGATGCTGAAAATGATGAAATCCCAATTCCAAAAAATGTGCTTGTTTTGAATCACTGGACACAATTGTTTCGGGTCTACCTCCCACTTGTGGCCTCAGTTATGCTATAACCGTGAGAAACATGTTGCATTGTGTCTTTAACTGTGTACAAACTTTAACTGCACTTTACAAACAGAACAGAAACGAGCCCTTATGTTTAACATTGACATTTCTATAATTCACACCAAAATATGGGATAAAAAAATAATTCACTCATTAAATCGATATATTATGTGCTAGCATAAATTGTACTTACAAAATTACAGGTGGGTTTTGGAGCGAGTGATCGACTGAATCTTTACAACAAGCACATAATACAGAGAATTGATGAGTGCCCATTCCCAGACACCATATTTTATTAGTCATTTAAAATCTATGCACGTGTATACATTTTTAGTAACAAGGTTGTGATAATAAAATTTCTCCATCTGGTCATATATTTCCTAGTCTGTCACCTCCCTGCATTGTTGCATTATTTGGGAAAAGTATCTCTGTGATCTGAGGAACTGGTCTCACAACTAATCCTGTCTGCTGCAGCCTTTAAAGGGAAGTCATCTCCAACACCCTTTTTTTAAAGGCATAGGGCACAGACATATGCAAGTTTGACCATTCTTCCTGCAGAATAGAGCTGGCCAAGTATTATAAGAGCCACTCATTTGGTGAGGTCACCAAATTTTTCCCCCTATAGATTTTCAGAATGATTCAGGACTGAAGGTTCATTTGTTATTTCCCTCCGAATACAAGCCATTGGGTGCTCTCCTTCCCATATCTGTTATCTTACTGTGCGGGGCTCCAGAGGGACAGAACAACATTTGTGAGCCCTGCATGGCGCTTCTGAAGAACCCCTGGCTATGGGAGATATTCTACTTGTAAGGAGCCCTGTTTTGCAATGTACCTTAACACTGGCTCGGTGATCACTGCTTTAATTCAAATTGACACTTTTTAGAATTCAAAACTACAAAATCCCTATATAAAGAAATATTGTCTGCTAAATAACTCACAAGGATTGATGTACCCTTCTATTTAGTGAATACAGTCTGCTCAAAATATTGATAAAAAAACTTCAGATGTACTGTAAGACATAGATTTGGTCAGCTAATTGTCGCTGCTGCCCATTTTAGCTACATTCTGTCAATAACAGAACAATTATATATGTATCACTCATAGGCTTAAACAGGATCTTGTGACTTATGTCGCAGCCAGAGATGGCATGTGCCCTCTGTTCTCCAGTCTTAGTCAGTGACCTCAGGCAGAATGTAGGCTTTGTCTGAGCATTTTGTACCAATCCTGCTATCTGTGACAAAGCCAGATTATTGCTGCTGTCACATGTCAGATACACACAGGTTCAGTGTATACATGTGTCTTTGGCTGTTAGTATTTTTTCAATAAGTTAGATTTATTTCAATATTTCTTTATTACAAATATTCAATAATTACATCTCAGTGCATTGATATATAGTGTACATTTAACCAACCATTAAAGACATCAGATCATAGTTACACATAATACATATGATTCTATTGTCTGACTCATTGGTAAGTGCTATATTTTGCCGAGAGTGTAATAATATTGATTAACAAAGGTGCTCGAAAAATTTTTTTTTTTTAACAGAGGTTGGATAGGATAAGGAAAAAGGAATAATTAAAAACAGTGAGAAGAAACAAAGAGAGAAGCAGAAGAGAAAAGGAGAAAGGAAAAAAAAAGGGTCGGGGAGAGAATTTCTTCCATATACTGCACCAAACATTATACAAATAAATTATCAGTAAAGTTGTACCATAGGATTCTATTCCCATATCTTCATTTGGACTGCTAGCAGGTTAAAACATTACGATCAAATCTATCGGGGTAGCGGTATTGGATCCATGGGGTCCCATACTTTCGTGAATTGTTCTTGTTTATCTTGTGTTATGCTAGTGAGTTTTTCCATAAGAAAGACTGTCTATTCTGTTTTTGACTTCTGAGAAGGCCAAATGTGGCGTTAGTCAAGCTTTTGCAATAGTTTGTTTAGTTGCCGTGAAAAAGTTTCCCTCTATTGGTTTGTTCAATAATGCTTCCACTGGGCATTTAGGTATGTTTACTTGTAATACTGAATATATTAGTTCGTAAACTCTAGTCCATAAACGTTGTACCCTATTGCAATGCCAAAATATATGCAGCATTGTGCCTAGTGTGGCACATCCTCGGAAACAATTAGGGTTAGCTCCCTGTTTCCATTTGGCTATGCGAGTAGGTACCAAGTACCATCTGCTTAAAATCTTATATGAGGCTTCTTGTGCCAATATATTAATTGAAGTATGCATTGTGTTTATGAAAATAGTTTGCCAAGTGTGCTCATCCATATCCAGTGACAGTTCTGTTGTCCAATTTTTCACATATGTTAGGGATACTATGGGCTGAGAATTAGTACATTGTCTATATAGGTAGCTGAGAGATCCTTTCATTTGGGGACGGTGTAAACATAGTGTTTCAAAGAATGTAAGAGAGGAAAATGAAAATTGCTTCTCTAGGGTAGTTAAGAAATGCCTAATTTGATTATAGCGGTATCGTTCTTGATCTGGAATGGCATATCTGTCTTGTAAGACAGTCCAGCTCATAACTTTATTATGCAATAAATAATGGTGAATATGTCCTTTATCTACCCACCAGTTGAATTCCCTAGGTTCCAGATCCAGTGGAAAGTCTGGATTATTAAACAAAGGTGCTAAAGGTTTATGTTAGGTTTAGATATTACAGCCTGCCATATAGTCAATGTATGCTTTACAGTGGGAAAGTTCTTAGCAGATTGTGGTACTTAAGGAATCCATAAGGTATCCCCCAGGAAACTGCACTGACAAATATCCTGTTCAATCAGCACCCATTTAGGTGGTTTTGAAAGAACGAACCAATGCAACATCTGTGTTAAATAAGATAGATTTAAGGATAAGTGATGGAGGTAATTTCTATTATTTAAGTCACAGCTTTTCATTATTTAGGGTCAGTCCACACAAGGAGATTCGGGGAGATTAGTTGCCCCAGTGACAAATCGCCTCTTCTTTGGGGCGACTAATCTCCCCGAACCGCTTCCCCTTGTCTTGTGCCAGTTAAAACGAGAATCGCCTGTGCCAATTCACATGCAGTGCTTCGATTTCTTTAGTCGTCCCAAAGAAGAGGCAATTTGTAGCTGGGGCGAAAAATCTCCTCAAATCTCCTCGTGTGGACTGACCCTTAATAAGGAAAATACTGAGATTAAATTTCTCATTCAATAACACCAGACACAAGCAATATACAGACTAAAGGGTGCAAATGGATAAAAATTGCCACAAGGCACAAAGTACAGTAGCCTAAGCAGACACTGAGGGGCAAATTTACAAAATTCACGTGAATAGATCGAAGTTCGATCAAATTCGATCGAATTCTGATTGTACGATTTTTTCGGATATTCGAATATGCAAATTTGGCCACTTCGATCATCGAATACTCAAAATTCGAGTGTATCGAATATTCGATCATTCGACTTTAACTTTAAAATGTTATTCGACTGCCTACATACAAAGGTAAGTGAGGCAGAGGCATTTGCTAATGTAAATGAATAAAACAAAAACATAGACATAGAATTTTATATGTGTTTGATCAAAAGGCTGTTCAACTTTGAGTTAACTTTTGGTATGATAAAGAGAAGATGTAGAGAAAATGTAAAGTTTGTTTTCATTTTTTATTATTTGAGATTTTTTAGTTATTTAGCTTTTTATTTAGCAGCGCTTCAGTTTGCAGTTTCAGTAATCTAGTTGCTAGGGTCCAAGTTACCTTAGTAACTATGTATTGTTGTGATTAAGAGCCTGGAAAATGTATAGGAATAGAAAGATGAGCAATAAAAATGAGCAACATCGATACATTTATAGCCGCACAGAGCACTGTTTTTTTAAAACTGGAAAGAGACAGAAGAGAAATAATTAAGAGGTAAAATGTTTTCAAAAAATATGAAAAATAATGATCGACTTATTGAAAAGTTTCTTTGAACTGGCTGTTCTGTCTCATTTAGTTATTTCTAAATAAAAACAAGCAGACATATCTGTAACATTTCAATCTAATTTGCAGCTTAGTTGTTGTTGATGAATCAGTGTGACAGTTCTGCTGCATGTTATTACTGTACTGAGATACACACTTGACTGCAAGGATGTGCCGCCACATGAAGTTAGAAGCTATGCAGGAGTTAAAGGCTTATTATTGTTCATTCCTTGGAAATCCATTGTTACCATGGATTTGGTTCTCTGGAAGTAAAACGTTGGAGTTTCAATCAAATCATTCTTTCTTTCTGATGTCAAAAGAAGTTTACTTATGCTAATATTATTGCTTGTTAATGCAAAATGCATTATGGGTGTGCTACTGCCAGTATGGAGACACCCTGGTCCTGGAAATATGCCTTGTAATTGATATTTACCCCACCACTTCCCAATAAACTAAAACTGAAAGGCCAAAAATTATTTCCATCCCACCAACATTTCCGGACAGAGCTTAAAGGGGTTGTTTGATTTTTAAATGACATTTTAGTATGATGTAGAGCTGTTGCAAGAGCCAATCTGGAATTGGTTTCATTTTTTATTATTGCTTTTGAGTTATTTGGCTTTTTATTCAGCAGATCTCCAGTTTCAAATTCAGCAATCTGGTTGCTAGGGTCTAAATTGATTTCAATAAGAGCCTGAGTAGAAAGGGGAGTAATACAAAGTAGCAATAACTATAAGTCAGGAAAATAAGGAAAATAAAAAAAGATCAAATGAACAACAATTAAAAAGTTGCTTACAACTGACCATTCTATAAAATGCTAGATGTTAACTTAAAGGTAAGGCACCCTTTTAAAGCTGCCTAGCTGTTGTGTTCACTTTTAGACCATGGGCAGAGTGGAAGGTGCAGAGAAAAATGCTATAACAACCCACGTACTTTGTGATTATATCACTTCCACATCAATTCAGCTGACCTCCTAGAACAGGGATGTCCCTCACATAAAATTAATTTAAATGTTTATTTTATCTGGAAAATGTATTCTTGATTTGAAAGTTTTCTGTCTTATAATGTAATCTTAAGGGCAATGCCTTTTGCTCTTTATCTATGGGAAAATGGCATGCACTGGTACATAGCTGATGAATGTGGGTGATGAAAAGAAACCATATGGCATCATCTATCATGCTGTTCTCACCGAAACACTTAAAGCTGGCCATAGTCGAAACGATTATGATCTTTCTTTGAAAAAGATCCTTTCAAGAAAGATCGTTCGGTACAATACACACGCATAGAGCTGAATCGTCAGATATACAGATAGAAACAATAGAATTCTACCTGTATCTGATGATTCAGCACTAACAATGGCCGATGTTCAAGTGCCAATCAAAATTTTCTGACCAGTCCGATCGACGAGCCGACCGATATACAAGTCTTCTGCCGATATCAGTCGGCTCGTTTCCCACCATACACGCGCCGAATATCGTAGAAAAATTTGTTTTGTATGATATTATCGGTGACTCTATGGCCACCATAAGTTGTATCCTCTGCTTAACTGGGTCCTGCTTACCTCATGCTGTAGCAGTGTGCATCAACCACAACACGAGAAGGTAAAGGCATGACCCACAGCTTTTGACATGAATATAAATGGTTTCAATTTTCTGCTACATCACTGCGCTCATTAGACATTTTTAGCTTTATGTCCAGCTAAGTAAAGCCCTGCTGCGGGCACAGGCCTCACTAAGTGGCGACAGATGGTTGCATCGTAGCATCTTGGGGTTGGGTAGCTGACATGTCAGGTAGCCCAGGAAGGTATGTTGTGGTTACTCTGGTCTAATGGGATATATACTTATATACTTTATTGTGGTGTGTTATTTACATTTTCTTATTTCTTAATCAAAAATGTGGCCTTTCAGTTCCAAATTGGACATGATTCTTTGTCTCCTGGTGAGGGGTGGAGTCCCCAACCGGGGCTGGAACTAGGGGGAAGCAGAAGAAGCAGATCTTAAACAGTCAGATCCCATAGTCCCTTACTTAACTCAAATTTTGCTGTTGAGTTAATGTAAAAAGTATTAAGGGTCCAAATTGTTCCCATATAATATAGTGAATAAAGTTCCCTTACTCTAAAATACAAGAATATGATGTCACCACGAAGTTCCAGGACCATATAAAAGCACAAGGCCAAAGGCTTTAATACAGGTCATGAAACATCGAGGAGACTTCTAATATCCTCATATTTTACAATAGGTGATATTTCATTCATTATAATACACACTTTCAGTGAGTCATGTGACAGAAATGACATCACTGAGCACCTTTTATAAGGATATAATTTACAGGATATGTATTCAAGTATAAAAAATCTAGTGATTAACTTTGCATAGTTGCTGTTTAAAAAGTTAAAGTAAACCTTTCAAACCTCCAGCAATTTATTTTCAGACAAATGATCAAGTTTAAATTATTTAGGAGCTTTAACAAAATGCTGTATATTACCAGTTATGAAAATGTCTTCCTCTCTCTCTTGCTTGAGCTTGTTCTGTACCACCCTGACAGTATTTGCTCCACTGAATAGCAAACATTATTACATTAAAGTAGATTTATTGCTTTTTACATTAAGTACTGCTTTGCGTGTTCCTTCTTTCCACAGTGAGCGAGGCACGAGCTCTGTGGCTGATTCTGGGCAAGCTGTTCCAGGTACCAAAGTCATTACCATTAATATTATATCAGTTATGATTCTGTAAACAGAGACCCACACCTATCAACTCATTACTACTGCATATAAAGAAAATCTATAGGCAACAAATTTAAAAATACATGAAAAAAATGTATAAAGAAAAAAATATGTTGTATAGTATCTTGGAGTGCTCCAGCCCTTAATTAAACCACCCTAATAAGGGTGTCAGGTGCTTAAACTGGACGACCCTCGCCTGCCCTTCAGGTCCAACAATCCATATAGAAAAAAACCAGTAGCACACTGATGTAGTTGAAAAAAGTGCAACGTGATAATTTATTTAGCCCATATGCATACAATATAGCCTAGTGTACAAGTGCAATGACAGTGTTATATAGGGTATAATAAGTGGGATGGACTAAAAAGCTCCACCCCATTCACAGTGACATCACATCTAATATAAATAGATATAAGCAGACATGTTCAATTATATAATTGTATAATAAAGTGTATAAAAAATCGCTAAAAAAGTCTCTGTGCAAGTCCGTGATGTATTCCATTCCGTGAATCCTCATACCTTCAGATTATTACTTTGTAATCATATAAATAAGAAGTGATACTTAAAGGTCTGGTATTACCTGAGATGCATTCAAACTGAATCTGCATTCGAAACATACTGTACATCTTGCAGTCAGTACTCGGGTTACTTCCCAGAACAATTAATACCTTACAAAAGGAAACATATTTTGTTAAAAACAATTATGTGACAATAAAATCAATCATTGTATCTACTTCATATACATTGTATGCCACTCACTTAAAAATGAACTGCCCAGGGGAATAATCTCTATTTAATCCTCGTGGCCAAATTGTATCCAATTTGTGGATCCAATACATTTCACGAGGAGTAACCGGTTCCCACCTCTTCTTGGTGTATTAACCTTTTCTATCACTTGAAATTTTAATTGACTTGCTGAGTGACTAGCCTGATGAAAATGATACGGTACTGGTAACGTGGTAATTCTTTTGTTGATTTATGTTGTGAGATTCGATCACGTACATTTTGAGTAGTTTCACCCACATAAACCAATCCACATGGACATTTTAGTAAATAAATGGCAAAGGATGATTCACACGTGAAAATAATCATCGATTTTAAATTGTGTTCCTGTGTGTGGATGATAGAAATAATTTCCCTTGTTTATTGAATTACATTGAGTACAATATAAACACGGGAAAGTACCATATTTCGGTTGTTGTAAAAACCGTTAATTCATTCTTTTTCGGGGCCCTATGTCTGCTTTAACCAACTGATCACGTATATTCTTACCTCTCTGATAAGCCATGAATGGAAACTGTTGAAACGGAGGTATTTGAGGAAAGCAGTTCCGTAATAAATGCCAATGTTTCTTTATTATCCTCGACACATGTTTACTTGCTGTATTTACTTACAAAGACCATTTTATCACCTTCTTTCTTATTTTTCTTAATACTAGGATCCAGTAGATTCTTTCTATCCAATGTATTAATTTTCTGTAAACCTTCTTCTAATATCTTGTTGGGATAACCCATTTTGGAGAAACGTTCAGTCATATCACTCAATCTATTGGTACATAGGTATTAATCACTTAAAATGCGTTTAACCCTTGTATACTGTGTCAAAGGTAATGATTTTTTTAGAGAAGGTGGATGGAAACAAATTATTTTTGTCTGTCTCTTTTCTGTATAGATCTGACTCAAGGCTCTCACCAACTCTAGTCAACGTGACATCCAAAAAAATCAAGTGTATCTGTATGGTAAGTGTAAGTAAACTTCAGAGATGTATAATAAGAAAGAAGGTGATAAAATGGTCTTTGTAAGTAAATACTTACTTTCCCGTGTTTACATTGTACCAATGTAATTCAATAAACAAGGGAAATTATTTCTATCATCCACACACAGGAAAACAATTTAAAATCGATGATTATTTCACGTGTGAATCATCCTTTGTCATTTATTTACTAAAATGTCCATGTGGATTGGTTTATGTGGGTGAAACTACTCAAAATGTATGTGATCGAATCTCACAACATAAATCAACAATACGTAAAAGAATTACCTGTATATAAAGAGGCCCAGAAAATTACATTTCTGCAATGTTTACACAGATTTTTAAAATACAGTATGCCCCTTTGGCACTAGGTAATGGAAAAAGACCATTTTGACGGCTAGTCAACATTTTCCCTCTGTAATAATTTACTTATCTGCAAATTATCACTTTGGAAATCTCTTTGCGCAACTACAGCAGATATTATGACATTACGAATACACGTATTCATCAAAATACAAAATTATGTCTCTGAAAAAGAATGTTGGCGTACTTTTGTTTAGAGTAACTTACTTTAGCATTGACTTACTTATACTTGCTTCAGCAGCACCTGGCCAAGCGTCCTAGGCAACCTGGCCAGTGGCAGTGCCCTATAGGCGTGCGCCAGAAAGGACACGTGTGCGTCAAAATGGAAAGGACACTGGCGCTCATCAGAAAGGACACCTGACCGGCCTCTCACCTCCCCCTGTGCGCTTGGACGCACCCCAGATAGACTGCAAATTTTGCATGCACAGGATGGGCAGAAATCCAGGAAGGAGGTGAGGAGGGAAGGGGACATAGGGAGGGAGAGCGACAGAGGGGAGAACGGCGGAGGGGGAAGAGCAGAGGAGGGGAAACCAAAGACCGGCGGAAACAGAGAAGGGGTAGGCAGAAGACAGTTGTACAACACAGGGGTGCATAAATGCATGGACAAACCATTTACATATGTTAATGACTGTGATGAAGCACAAACAATAAAGAGGTTATCATTATATTGTTTATTTAAATTCATATGAACATTGTATAAAAAAAGTATTTGTGGGAGGATGGCAGTCATCAGCATACGTTAAGTGCAGGAGGTTAAAAAAAAGTGTGAATAAGATATGTTTAACAGTTACAACTTGTAAGCACAATCCAACTTAAAATAACATAAAATGCCAGCGTTTTGACTCTTGCTTATTACAGTTATTGGAATACAGGATATGATGTCACCAACATAATAATGTTGAGGGTGTAGCTTCATCATATTATTTTTCGGCCAGTCAAAACCTGGCAAAATAGATTTTGGTGAATAGGGTAACAAATTAAAATTTTCATAATTTGATAAATAAGATGAATTACAATTGTTTGCCTGAGTGAAAATTTGCCTAGTGAAAACAGCAAAAGTTCTCCAGCAATGAGTATAGTATACCTTATGTTACTCGACTTGTAGAAAATAGGCTATGTAGCTGATTGCTAGAATAATTAAGAGATAGGAGACATAACTCTACTAGATCCTATATATAAGAGATCAATGAACAGGTCTGATGATGTCAAATAATCCACATATAAATCATATTATTTTAGCAAAGTCAGTAGGGTGCACAAAAATAGAAAATGCTTGTCTTTAATTTAAGTGGAAAATTGAAAAAATAGAGAATCCATAATAAAGGGTAGTAGTGCCAGGAACGTGTCAGGCAGAACTTGGAGTCATGTGCCCTGGATTATTATCAAAATATGTGCAGTCTGCTGCTAATGTAGTTTGAGAAAAATTAGCATAAATTATGATTAAAAGCACAGGGTCACTTCAAATGAGAAGTACCATTAGTAGAACCTATGATAATTGTCAAACATTTTACACTTTTCAGGAATAGATTGCTCTGTCTTTTGAATGCTAAAATCAAAATATCATGCACAACGGGTTGGAGTCAGGGGCGCTGCACCAATGAGGTCACTTTTCAGAGCCAAATTTCTGGTTTTCAAACCGGTAGCAGCAAGCCACCTTAGCTGGCCAAGGGGCCAGGATTGCCCCAGGTTACAGTGATAAGTAAAATTTTTTAGCCAGGAATGGACTTTACAGGAAAATTCCACATTTCACCATCAGTGAATATTTTCACGAAACCACAGTAAAATTTCCCTGTGCAAAAATGGCAGCTGCAATACATTTTACTGGAAAAAATGGCCATTGCCAAACCCCCCCCCCCACACTCATTGACCTCAATGTATTTGGTACAGAAAAAGTTCAAGCAAAAAATACTTATTGACTTAATGAGGGGAATGTAATATCATAAAGTCGGTAATGCAAAAAACTATTCGCAATGCGAAAAGTTAAGCCTTTTCGCGAACAAATTCTGCTTTGCGCGAATGCAATATATTTTTTGCGAACCTGGAAATTGTTTAGCGACCACTTCCGCTAGCGGAAGGCCGCTTGGGAATTTTATACTTTGCGCTAACGCGCTGTCAATGTAATAAAACTTCTTACTGAAAAAGTCGTTATGTTTGCTCCAAAAGATTACGACACCTTCAAGCACTTCTTAAGAGTGCGCAATTACGATCCGCAACGGGCAATAAGGATTCGCAATGCAATAACTGTATAACAATATTACATTGCGATATGTGGATTTTTACTCTTATTGGTGTGCAATGTTTTTCTCTTTGCGACTTTAATGACATTTCCCCCAATGTATTTTGTGCAAAAAAAGTCCATTGACTTCAGTGTATTTTGTGCAAAACAATTTACCGGTACTGTTAAAACACCCACTGACTTCAATGTTTCTCAGATTTTCCCTAATAACTAGTTGTAGTGGATAATATCTTTTTGTGAAATACAATCCAACTTGTTCCACTTAATATGCTAAAGGTTGTTTCTGGTAGATGTATGGGTGTTAAATAATAACTGAATGATGTCATACAAAGAAGCAAGTGTCCTCCCAATGATCAAACATGTTGGTCTTGAAATACTAATACAGGTATGAAACCTGTTATCCAGAATGCTCTGGACTTGGGGATTTCCAGATAATGGATGACATTGGCATCTCCATATCTTAAATCTGATTTAAAAAAATGTAAACATTAATGAATACAATAGTATAAGCGGCATACAAGTCTGGCAAAAAAGCTAGAGGGGCCCAGCGTGTGCAGCAACTGAGCCACCCCCATGCGAGCTGATACAAGCATGCTTATACGAGCTAGCTGGCACGGCCACACATCTACTTGCTGCAGGGGGAACACAAATTCCCAGGCAAAACATTTGTTATAGAGGAAGCAGGCCCTACATCCAAGCCCCCCTGAGACAGCAGGGTCTGCTTCTTCTGTAGTTACGCCACTGAATAGGGTTGTTCTGCCTCCAGTAAAGATTAATTATATCTTAATTGGGATCAATTTTTTTATTTATTAATCATTTTTTAAAAACTAGAATCATTTGCTTAAAATGCTATGGGAAACCGTCTTACTGTAATTCAGTGCTTTCTGGATAATGGGTTTCTGGATCCTATACCTGTATATGCATTCATGAATGTAACCTCATTCTGACATCAATATATGGATGTCTCTCCTATAACAAAATTAATTCAAAGCTCAAAGAGAGAGACAAAAAGAAAGGAGTATATGGCGTCGCACAATCTATTTGTGAATTTAAGTAAGTGATTGTGCCTTCAAAAAACATTGTGATCAACTAAATCATCATGAAAAAGCAAATGATTGTATTGATTTGTGAAAATGGCCTTTGTAATAAATAAAGTTAATGAAGTGAATATTCATGTGAAATTCATTATGAAATAAAACTTTTAAAGTGCAAAGTGCTTATTGTGGATAATGATACATGATTGAACCCACGACATATGACCCATGAATGGGAAAACTGATAAAATATAACTTTTATTATCTCCTAAAATTCATGAATTGGGAAGGGTAATTATTGATTAAAAACAGTTAAAAACAATTAATAGAAAGGGTGGAAATTTGATCTGATTGGGGATTACAGCGTAATTAATTTATTAGACTGTTCCCTTCTAGATCCTACATTACCCAATTACCCTATAATGAATGGATGGGGCACATGGAGAACATGAATTAATTAATTAATTAATTAATTAATTAATTTATTGAATTAATTTTGTAACTATGGGAGTTGTCAGCACATCTATACCGAGTAGCTCATCGACTCTCGGTTAAGGGACTTCCTTAGGGAGACACATTTGGTTAGAAGGTGCGGCAAATTTTTTACGTACTCTCCTATAAGAAGCAGACAAACTAGACATAAGCCCTAAAGGAATCTGCACAATAATGTTTTACTTGCGTACAGTACAAATTTATGTCTGATGCTGCATTTCTGCTTGGGTGTGGAAAATGTGTTTTCTACAGAATGAAGCCTCAGACACATATCAGTGTGACAGTGGTTTTGACGTATTAGTAGTAGTATCTTGCAACTTGGGTTTAGCTTATGCAGTAATTGGAATGTGACACTGCTATGGGAGAGACCACAAGACATGTACAGTACATCCTGAAATGTTTCCGTAAGCTCTTTACATTCCTAACAGAACCACTTCACAAATACACACCTAGAGAAATAGCTGGACAATTTGTCTTTTCATAGTAAAGAATGTCCAAATTAAACCTAGTTTTTTTTAAATTTATTTTTATAAAACCTGTAACTAATAGCCCTAGGGCCCAATGATCAGATTAACCCAATATCACCCTGTTTAGGTGGGGATATTAGGAGAAAGATCCACTCATTTTGCAACCTCACCACACAAGAAGATCATATAGTGTATTGACCAGTCTAAGGAAACCTTTGTGACGTTTGCTAATTTTGTGATACCTTAACAATTACAATGTAAAGTTGGCATATACACTGGAATCTGATGTAGTAAGTTTCTGTTCTACCACTCATGGACTGGATTGGGCAAGAAGTGACAAATGGGGGAATGTATTAAGATTTGCAAAGGGCAAAACTTTGTGAATAAAAATTTGCCTGTCACAATGTAATATTCTTTGTTAGGTTTTTATTGCATTGTGACTCTGAAGTAGGGATGCACTGGATCCACTATCTTGGATTCGGCCAAACCCCTGAAAGATTTGGCCGAATACCGAACCAAATCCTTCTTTGCAAATCATGCGATTTCCCTCCCTACCCCTAATTTGCATATGCAAATTAGGATTCCATTTGGCTGGCAGAATGATTCAACACAATCCCGGCCGAATCCCGAACCAAATCCTGGATTCAGTGCATCACTACTCTTAAGTGTGCATTGCAAAACACCTGATCTGGAGTTTCATTAAATATTTTGAGAAATTTTATTACATAAACTGTGAATGTTCGCAAAAAACAGTTTGGTCGCAAACTTTGCAAGGAAGTCATTCAGACCTTAAAAGGAAAATTCAACCCCACCGGCTGTAAACCCCTCCCACCCCATAGGCCCCTCCCCCAGGCTATTGCTCCTAACTTGTCTATTACCCCAAAGCGCAGGTCCCTTCATGCAGGGTCACAGGCACCATCTTCCTCCACAATGTCTTTTTCCATTGGCGATTGGCTGCACATGCGCAGTAGGATGCATTTTCCAGTTTGTACTACTGTGCATGTGCCCGAAGTTCGATCGTCAAACTTCGTGAACTTCGGGCACATGCGCAGTAGTACAAACTGGAAAATGCATCCTACTGTGCATGCACCACCAAGCACCGACAGAAGAAGGAAGAAGACATTGTGGAGGAAGATGGCGTCTGTGATCCTGCATGAAGATACCTGCGCTTTGGGGTAATATACAGGTTAGGGGCAATAGCCCAGGGGGAGGAGGGTCCTACGGGTAGGAGGGGGAGCAGTTTAGCGCCAGCAGGGTTGAATTCCCCTTTAATCTGTCAAAAATGACACAAAGATGGTCACTTTTGTGAAAGTTTTTTGCAAAAATGAAGCATATTACAATCCCCCCTAAAGAGTTCTGGCTCCTAACAAATGCAAATCATACAATGCTCTAGCAGATGTAATTTTCCGTTTGGACGGATTCCAAGAAATACGGTTGGAACAAGTCAAACTGTCTGTCTGTATATGCATAGCCAGCTTAAGCTTGTTCGACTTAAACTGGATTAACTATAGACCCAACGGAAACAAGTTATATAAGGAAAGGTGAAAGTGTGCCATTCTATTGTCTTATCTATTTACACCTATCCACCTGCCTGTTGATCTAATTAACTAACTACAATGCAAGTCTTACAATGAACTGGGTCTCAGGGCTATAAATAACTCTTGTCAAGAAAAGTAGCTCTTGACTAGTTAGGACAATGGCGAAGATAGGCCATTTATGTTCTGCATTTGTGGTGAACCACAAAGCCACAAAGAGAAATATCGCTGTCAGTTACCTTTAAAAAAAAAAAAATCTATAAGAACAATGAAGTAGAAGGCAGCTGAACGCTAGTGACTGAGCCACTTGATCCACTGAAATGCTCCAGGTGCCTTGCAAAAAGTGTGTTTGTGTGTCTGTCACTAGCTATGATAGACTGACATCTTTAGAAGAATGAAAATCTTCTTTGAACCAGACAGCTCTTCAGAAGTAAGATCTACGTAAAACTATTACTGAGATTATGAATATCATTAACAGGCTTAGTAACAGCCTGAAGTCCCTAAGGGAAAGCCCACGAAAAGAAACAGTGGAAAAAAACACCTATATTTATAGATTTTTAGAAAGCATGGCATTTGCCATTGTATTGACAGCTTTGTGTCATTTCATTTTTTCCATTTGCCACCTATTTTGTTTGTACCTGTATATAAGACGTAAATACGTACTGCCATGATAACCGTATTAAACAGTGAGGGTCAGGGCCATTACACAAGCTTTTTGCACCTGCCCATGAGTGAGAAATCCCATGGCTGGTAAAATTCCAAGTGTCCCTTTGCCCTAAGGGATTTTCAGTTTGATTTCTGAAGATGACATCTTTATTATTGTGGGGTTGAAAAATATACATTATCTTCTTGTTCTCCATTTTCTGTATTTTTTATATGTATACACATGAATGAGAGCTGCATTGCTGCTATCCTTGGTGGAAGAATTAAAGCTTTGTTATAAAGTCAAGAAGGCTGCAATTGCTGTTGGAGGCCACAAGAGAGTGGTGTACTGCAGATGCTAATAGAGAATACAGTCTCAATCTTGTCATGAAATATGGTAGTTTATTTTGAAAATATAAGTATTCGGAGAAGGAATGATCTATGCAAAAGTAGTTTATGACCTTAATTTATACCCTAGAAGAGACACTAAATTGTGTGGAATTTGGGAACAAACGTTTTGGCATTTGCTTAATTTCACATGGCATTGGTTATTGCTATTAAGTGGTTGGTCAGTGTATCAACTGATTTTGGTACATTACATTAATGCTATCCACCAATGAACAATCGGATTACCCAGTATTTGCAACAAAGATATGTGTGGAAAGAGAAAGCAGTAATACCTGTACATTACAACTTGTTTACAATCAAATGACAGTCAGAACCACTTTGATACTTGTCCAAAATGCTTATGTGCACAGGGCCCACCAGGAAAATGAGGCCCATCATCAGTCCTTTGGCAGTAACTTTTGAATTAAGCATCTACCAGCTAGACGAAATATGTTATTCTTTCAGTTTCTTTTATTTTTTTAAGCTTTTAATTGTTTTCTTTCCTTGTTTTCACTTTTACTTTCTTTTAGAAAACAAATCTAAGTGGCATCCTTATATGTCATTGCAGAAACATTTATCATGTGCCCTTTGGGGGTGAGATGTGAGGTTTTGCTTGCTCATTTACGGGCATTGAGAAAGAAGAAATGAGGTCTGCGGTTTTCTTTTTTTACCTGCCCCCTCATGTAGAAGCTGCAGATATTAGCTGGCAATCTATCCTGCAGCAGACTTTGTGCCCCTGTAAATGTTTTCTGGTTGAACCAATGCAATAACCTTGCATTATTCTACCTGAGCATATTTCACCTGCAGGTCAGTTTTAGAAAATGAACAAAAAACAAGGATGAACTAAGTGTACCATTAAGTGCAAATATTTCTTAGGGTTTAGCCCAGGGTTCCCAACTTTTCTTTTATCCAATTTAAAAAAATTTGGGGAGCAACACAAACATGTAAAAAGATCCTAAGGGTGTCAAATATGGGCTGTGATTGGTGATTTTGGAGCACATGTGGGCTAGCAGCTTACAGGAGTCTCTGTTTCACAGTACACATGGTCTTTATACCCCTGGCCATTTTAAGGCCTTGGTGGGCCCTGGGCAAAGAGCCAACTAGTGGGCCCCCATAACCCTGGCGTACCCAGCACGCCAGAAAATTTTTCAAATCGGGTCCTTTGTTTCCTCCCTCCATCTTCCTCCCTGTGTGTGTCCCCTCAGTGTTCCCCTCCTTCCGTCTTCCTCCCTGTGTGCGTCCCCTCCCTCCATCTTCCTCACTCCCTGTTCCTCTCCTTCAGTCTTCCTCACTGCATCTCGCCCCGCCCCCATGTATGGCCAACTTAAGTCAGGTATGGGAAAGGTTACGGTATCATTTTCTTTCCTGTGAAATATGTAATGAATGTGTGCTTTTCTTAAAAGGCTGAGCACAAACTTCCTCAAAATAAATAAAAACAATATTGCTGCATTTTCTTTCATCCATCTGTTGGAAGCTGTACACCTGGAGCAAATTTGGCATCACACATGAAACAAACAAAAAGTTTTGGTATTTCACAAGAAAGAAGGAGGAAAATATCAAAGTGTGGGGCTGGAGAGAAACTCACCCGTGGCATTGATGTGGCTGATTTACTGTAGCTTGGAACAAGTTCTGTGTTAGAACATGAGAAACAAGTGAGGAACATTGCAAGTAACCAGACACCTGTGAAACAGGTAGTGTGATGTAATAAGTCGTCTTCCCATATGAAATGCACTGATCTTGACATGAAAGGATACATGAGAGCTTTAACCTGCAGTCAGAATGACAACTGAATATATTAATAGCAGTTCAGACATTTTGTGGGAAAACGATGGCATGGCATGGATGGGCACAATTATATTAGTTTCTGCAGAAGAGCACGTCACTGTGACATGAATGCCTCTTATAGAAGCCTCTCTTGCCCTAGTTTGAGCAAAATATCTGACAGCTTGGCAAGCTTAGGTAATCATTTACTTGAACTTGAAGTCAACCCACCAATCTCACCAATGTCAGAGCATGTTTTGGCAGATATACATTGGATATAGCAACACTATCAAAAAGACTGTGCCTGAATAAAATGTTTAATGTTTTTACTCGAAGGAGGCTGTACATCATATTTTCCCACTATGCACCTTGTCCTTCCCTTTCATGAATTCTTTTTATTTCTATGCTGGTGGGCCCTCATGACACAGCCCAGGTGAGCCTGGACCCCTTGGTCCAACTATGAACTAATGATGGTTGCAATGCTCCTTCCCCGGTGTAATTATACTCATGAGGAAACTTTGGGCGACTTCCTAAAATGAAGTGCAGTGAGTGGCATCCCGCTGGTGATTTTTCATTCTAGCTGGTGGGAAGGCAGTTTGGGGAGATTGTCGCCCCAAAGAAGATGAGCTTTGTCGCTGGGGTGACTAATCTCCCCGAATCTCCCAGTGTGCCCCTACCCTTACACATTGAAGGACTATAACAAAATCTGATAAACTGCAGCACTGCTGTGCCAGACCTACAGTATATGCCCAAATGCTTGTGCATGCACCGAAGCCAATCATATTCCCACTTATGTCTGTTTTCACATAAATACCACTAAAATGTAACCTGTTGGCAATGCACCTCTGCTAAAGGGATTGTCCTTGTTTTGTAGCTTTTCAAGGAATTGCCCATATGGTTGTTAATATTGTAAAGTGCACTGACCTCTAAAAGAATCTTTTAACTGAAGCAAATAAAAGTGCACACAGTATTCATATAACTCGGAAGGCAAAGTACAAGTATAATTGTGTGCACTCTGCTTTCTTGAACTCTATGGACTAAGGTAAGTTGGCGATAGTTTTGATGATTTGTCCATTTACTGTATTCCTTTTTCAAGGAACAAGAGGGTTGGAAAATCCTAGTAGTACCTTTCTATGAAGTCAGCACAAATAGGTCAACAAATGGAGCCAGCATCTGTGCATTGGTGACAGCTGGCAGATGGTCTTGTGTAGC
>CM044431.1:149783067-149793825 GCA_024363595.1 Xenopus borealis
GTGACAAAAATGACATCACTACTCACCGTTTATAGCTGATGACATCATTAGTCACTGTTTATAAGGATATACTTTACAGGATATTCACGGCTTTTGTGTATTATAAACCAATACAATATTTATGTAACTGTACTAACAAGTATTGATTGGTTGAAGAAACATAGTGGGCAGAACACTTCTGATTGCCCATCCAGCTATTAGTTTCAAGTCAATTCTATGTATTCCTTTATTAAGATTGGCCCTTAATGTATAATGCTTTGAAGATTCCGTTAAAGGAAACAAATGTCTCCTGATCTGAAGGCTGAGCCCTAAGACATATACACTTTATAGTGTTGGCCAGAAGCTGTCAAAGCTTTGATGTAGGAAACATTAAACCAAAAAGCCAAGGAGAAATGTCACCTGATGTGCTGTATGACATATGAGTAGAAGGGAGATACAATTATATCTAAAACCCTCAGCATGGTCATGTGTAGGTTTGATCAATATTCCCTTGGGAAAAAAAAATAAAAAACTCTTGTTAATCTAATATAGTGTTGTCTTGCAGAAAAGCAGTGAGAAAATATGAACAGTACTGTTTTATCCCTCTTACAGTATCTCTTGTTTGATCTGTATCATTGAACTTGCATTGTGTATTTAACTTCAGTATCCAACCTCAATTCAGTAAGAAAAAAAGTGCAGTCATTTGTTTTAAGATTAAGGATTACACATGTAGCGCTATAGTAACCTAGAGTGGCAATGTCTCTACTATGAGCTTATATATATATATTAGTGCCACGGATGAGACCTTTCTCTCAGGTGTAAGCCCTCACAATGGTGGAGGCAGGGTGTAGTGCAACTGTAACAATTGTGCTATGCACAAGAACTGGGCTCCAGCTCTAACTTCATTGGCTTTTGGCAGAAAACCCAGAACAGCTAACAGGTGCAAATAAGATGCTTTGTAATAATTTTGAGAAAATAAGTAATTGTTACAGTTTAGATAAGGAGAAATATTTCCAAATTTTCATAACCTGCCAAATTTTGTAAAATGAACATGGTAATTAGGGGTCGTGGTCACAAAAATGGGTGTGGTCAAAAATTGCCATGCTACCTGCTCTAAATTCTTTTGTCACTCTTTTTAATTCCAAAATGTTGGGAGGTATGCATAAATGGGTGATATATTTATTCCTGTGCAGTTAGAAGGGATTACATACAGTCCCTGAGGATGAACCACTGCCACTGAACAAGGGCAGTTTGTAGCTTTCTAGGCGCATTGCACTGCTTTTTATTTAGCTTGTCGGAATAAAAATGAAAAGCAGAAATTTACTCCTTAATAGTTAAATATCAGGATTTAAGGATATTATTTTTGTTGTCTAGTTGCTCCCTCTCACTTGAAGTGGCTCAATTTTATGTGAGTGGGTGGGTGACAATTGTGCTAAAGTCACTAATATACTCTTCTTTATTAAAGCTGCCCACACATTTGCCCACTCTCTTCTAGTCCTCTAATCTTATAGGGATGACCAAAGTCCCTTATTGAGCTCACAAGAGAACTGAGACAGTTGCAACCCCTGTCACATCTGGGTAAGCTTTTCTGAAGGACCCTTGCAAAAATGATGTGCATAGCCAGTTTTATTTGAGCCTTGCCCCACAACAAGGAGAATTCTCAAATAATTGACATGCTTGACAAAGGGGGTAACCCCGAAACGTTGCACCGCTATTTGCAATAAACACTTTGGTGTTTGATAAGTCTTGTGTGCCTTTGGGTTTTTTTGGATGCAGACTTGTGGGAGGTTGCCGAATCTCCACCATCGAGCACCAGGCGTCTCTAATTAGCTGGTTACAGAGGGTGTGCGAGAGCCACAACTATTCTCAGTGAATTCTCAAATAACACATCACCTTAAGTCCATATTATTCAGCCTTAACCTTGTGTTGACCTTGTAAATCTATACTGAGAGGAACACAGTAATTTGTCACCGAAGCTATAGGAGGAGGAGGGGAAGAGGCGAGACACTGACCACCTAGTTACATTGGCCACACTGGCTATTAAAACCTTAATTTCACCTCCCTGTGAAGTAAAGTATAAATTACAAAACATTCTGCAATCCTTCTACACTCTTCACTACTCTGCACCTCACACCAGATCTTCCTTCTCTGCATAGTTGCATTTTAATTGTATTAATTGTAGCTAGTGATGGGCAAATCTACCCTGTTTCGCTTCGCTGAAAAATTTGCGAATTTACAGCGAAATTTGCGAATTGGCGAAAAAATTCACAAAACTAGTCGCGGCACGTTTTTGATGCGCGTCGCGTTCTTTTTACGCCAGTGAATTTTCGCCAGGCGAATTTTCGCTGACGTTTCGCAAATTTCAGGAAAATCGCGGGAATTCAGTGCGAATTTGCCCCAGGTGCATAAATTCGCCCATCACTAATTGTAGCTCTAAAACTTTATCCCTGAATTCCTCTATAACTAACTTTCCCTCACCTCTCCCAATGAAAAGTTCTACCACATGGATCACCAGGACCGGATTTATATTGCAGGCGCCCCTAGACCCACTGCCATTTGTCACCCCGTCCTCTCTTCTTTTTTGTGCAAATCTTCATTATCGGGACCGGAGCAATGGGGATGGGTGCATGGGACATTTAAAAAACAATTGTATCTCCTGCATATCCCCAGTGTTTTTGAACCAATGTGGGTGTGGTTAGGCAGCATGTCGCCCCCCCCTGCTGCCCCAGGCATAGGTGGCCTTTCCACAAATCCGAGCCTGTGGATCACTGCACTCTTGTGGCTGTCGCTGTTGTAGCTGGTATAGCAGCTGAGTAAATGGCTACATTTGAGGTCATTTTTGAGTACTTACAGGCTGCTGCAGACACCTACAGGGACATACCAGAAGCTTCTGTGATAAGCTCATAGCCCAGGGCGGAGTAATGCACAGGCTTACCTAGACTATAAACTAGTAGTCCAGGGTGATCAGGGGCCCATCTAGTTTTTTTTTAAAATTCTTACAGAACTTTAAAAAAAAATTTCTATTTGAACTGAGTCTGGGTGCACCTGGGACTGTAAGAAGGCAGACAAGGCAGGTGTGTCCCCAGATTAGTGCAGATCCAGGCATGCATGCACCTGAGCTCTCTACACCATGCCTTAATCTGCAAGAATCGGGACATACGGTTGTGGGAATAGTCTAGGGGGCCTTGAAGAAAGTGTAGCCTAGGGGCTTCACATTTTAATAATCTCCCACTGCTCGCAGCAATTGCTTGTCCAAGTACCCCCACCATTACAGCATTGCTAAACAGTCTAGAAATAATCTGCTGGCCAGAGGTAAGATATGGATGTAGCCAACCATTAGCAATACTGTTGATCAGGGGACAGTGCATGTAGTGACACTTGCTTTGCAACCACAGGGCTTTGTTCTTCATGTTGCATCCAATGGGGACAATCCATGGTATTTTGGAAATGGTGGTAATTAGTCTCCTGCCTGACCCCAGCCTTTAGTAGCTCACTAATGAAATACATTTGTATTTATAAATAATGCAGATATATTTCCCTATTTGAGACCTGAGCAGCATACTCATTAGGGCCCATTACACAGGTGGTTACAGGGTCGGCTGGCGGATCATTTGAAAAAAAAAAACATTGGTTTTTGAGCTCTATACCAACCAAGGCCCACTGTCTGCTTTGTCAGGTGCTCCTCCCCCACCTCTGATTGTGGCAGCAAATAAGGGGAATGCAGCGAATGTGGGGAGAGGGTTAGGTGTAGCTGTTAGGGTGCGGGGGTTTTCTGAGGTGACAGCCCTAGTGGGCCACAGACACCCCAGTCCAACACTGGGCATTTATACCCATGCAGATACAAGTAATATAGTAAGCTCACATTTATGTTACATATTCTGTCTTTTATCCCACATACTGAAATTTATGTATACAGATCCATTGGGAATAAAATGAATTATTCATCAAAAATAACATAACAACAGGTGCTCAGTCTGTAAGACTTATATTGAAAACAATTAAAAATTATTATTATTATCAGTACCCTGTCCAAACAGTTGCCAACCTCACAAACTTTTGGATGTTGAAACTACATCTCCACACATTCCAATTTAAGGTTTACAGCATGTTGTAGTGTGCACTAGCTGGATTCTGGCATGTTTGCAGCCTTGCCTTTCTACTATGAAAATAAAAACAAGAGTTAAAAATAGATGGTTTCTGATCACAGCCTTCTTTAGTTAAGCAATGAGTTGTAAACCAAATGCCTGAATTCTGTTTGTGACAGATTTAGTCTACTTTTTAATTTCTTTGTTCAAGATTTCTATAAAAGGAGCCAGCCATTGTGCTTCCTGCATTCTGGCTTCCAGGGTCACAATAGAATGAATAGTAGTGGTAGTAGTGTTTTCTTCTTCAAATTCAAACCATGCCGCCGTGGGCTGAGACTATGCCGAATTTATTTCAATCCAAAGCCTACAGATAAAATTAGAATGCTTTTGATGTCGTTTATAGTGAAGATGCATAAGAATAACCACTTCAAGTCAGCTCCTTTCTTAAAATAGAAGCAACGCCCTGATGTGGAAGCTGTTTCCAATTTTATAAGAGGTTAAAGAACCAGTTTTGTGATTTAGGAATGTCCCGGAACCACATCACAAAAGGAAAGACACTCATGCTTATTAATTATACACCCTTTGTAACTATGCTAAACTGGAGTCAGCGTTATGCCTACTGCAGCTTCTACACCACTAGAACAGGAGCCAAATGTTAGATGGAGTTAGGGACACATTTAACACTGAACGTTTGTTTTATAACCCACAATGCATCTGGCTGAAACCATACACATCCCATGTAGAGTCTGGGCTTTCCATGACCTTATTTGCCCTGGGTCTTTAGATGAAAGTGGGTTCTGCAAGTTTTTTTGCACTGTATTACATTACTGCTGGATTCCTTTGAAAGGTTTTTTTTTTCAGTACATCTGCCAGGTTTATTCTATAAAAGGGGATTGGATTGTTTTCTCCGGGCTTTTTATATCTCGTCATGAACGCTGCTGCTGCTGTGAACTATATGACAATTAAATGCTAATGCAGGACTTATAACAAAAGTAAAAAGTTGATGGAAAACATTTTATTGGCATTTTTTTATGAATGTTTTTTTTTTTTTTTTAAAGTTTAAATTGCTTTTCAAAATTTTTTTCCTTGAAAAATTCACTAGCACAACTAGCAATATTGCACCAGAGCATTAATCCATTTATCAGTTAAGCTTTTATCATTCTGGTTAGAGATCTAATGAAAACAAAGGCCTGATTGGCTTCTATGTTATTGCAAAACAAATTAATTCCAAGTATATTAGTGAATATCCCTCAGATGAAAAAAAACATCCATAAATGCATTATACTATGCAGCATAAAGCCCCTGGGCACACTGGCACACTGGCACAGTATCTGAAAGAACTGTGTGATTGGCATTGCATTTGTGGTCTTTCTGCAAAATGATTCGGAGAATGCGCGACACATGATTAGCCAAAATAGAGCTGGACACCACAATTCAGCAACTGCAACCAGTTGAGTAACAATAGAGGATGTAGAGGACGCAAACCCTAGAGGGACCAATAGGTATAAGTGGCCAGTGTGAAACACTGTCTGTTCAAATTGTCTTATTCTCTAAGAATAGGGTGGCCCCTATAATGATTTGGTTGTGGGGGGGGGGGAGGACCAATAACATGGGCACACTGTCACATTGGATTGAAAGTCAGATTGAACATACATGTATCCCAGATGTTGGCCATGTGGCTTTCCATAGCTACCTACATTGCATCAGAATTTACAGTGGGATCATAGTGTGATCTTAGTACCACTCAGGGGCGTAACTACAGAGGAAGCAGACCCTGCGGCTGCAGGGGGGCCCAGGAGGAATAGGGGGCCCATTAGGCCCTACTTAATGAGCAATTTCAATATTTAGTGGTAAAACAGGACAACCTCTGGATATTTTGGGGGCCCTAAAATAAATCTGCTGTGGGGACCAGTAACAAATAGTTACACCACTGGTACCACTGCATGTTTACTGTAATTCTGCATGCTTTTTTTTTTAATAAAAGTATATGTCCATGCACAGAACAGCAGAAAGAAGCCACTGTCCTACACACTTAAATCCCTTACTTGTACTTTCCTTCATCTTATAAATTCAGTTTCCCTGAAAGTGTGGGACTCTCCTGTAACTGTCTGTAACTGGAAATTTCCTGCACTAATGCTAGCAGATTGTGCTTGTATGGTATGGTACAGACAAGTATCAAGTGTTTCTTTAGTCCTTTACATTGAACCGTTCCCTCCAGGCTTGAAGAGGCAATCATATGAATGCTTTTAACCAAGTTTAGTATTAACTTATAGGGATTTGAACTCTCCTGCTCCCATGAGCCTGGTACAAAAAAAGGACAAAAACAATTTGCAATGCTTTTTCTCCTAAGGAAGCTATCGCCCCCTACTGGAATTAGATTTTTTGTTTTTTCTTTGTAAAATTCTGCAGAAATCCTGAAGGAACTATTCTTATGCTTTTCTACTAATATTTTTGATATTTAGAGGTGTTAGGATGCAGCTATATTGCTGTTTTAATGTAGTGGTATTAGCTCATTAAAAAGCTATAAATAATTCTATTTATACACCTATAAACAGTACATATACAATGTGGGAATGTAAAAGAGACATATGTGTAAAGAAAAATCCCAAAAACTAAAATCCAGTATAAAAACTGACATTAAAGGGCAAGGAAAGGCAAAGAAAATAAAATCCCATTTTTACTTTCTTTAATGAAAAAGAAATCTATCTCCAATATACTTTAATTTAAAAATGTGTACCATTTTGTATAAGAAACTTGACTATATGCAGTGAAATTCTCCCTTCATTTAGTGCTGTGGATAGGAATTTTCAGACGGTCCCTAACTTCTGGCAGGGAAACAATCATACTTATGAACAGCAGGGGGAGCCCCTGCCTTACTTACCAGCCATGCAGAACAGCTTTGTTTTTTGATAATTTATGACGATCCCTAAGCAGCACAGACCATACTGAGCATGTGCAGTGCCAGTGTCAGACAAAGATGTATAACAAAGTTACAAGATGACAGGCCCCTGTGGCCAACTTTGAAAGCATAAATCATTTGTTTGATTAGGCTTGTGGTGCAGTAAGTTCATGTTTATGTTTAGTATACAAAATACAGCATTTCTAGCCTTATTCTATTTTACACTTTCCTTGTCCTTTAAGCACTTTGTACACAGTATTGTACTCCCAGAATTTAACCCATTGCTTCAGTAGGTTATCTAACATTATATAAAATGAATCTATAGCTCTAGACTGGCAGAAGAGATATTAAAATTATAACTAAAACTAAAAATGATGAACATCTCATGCTTCATCTGCTCTGAAAGCCAACATAATGTTTGATTCCAAGTTGTCTAAAGGCAGAATGTTGCTCTCTTCAAACATCACTGGTTTGCGTTAAAGATATTGTTATGCAACTTGCCGACACACTAAATGGCCATGACAGGCCCAGACTGTGAAAAAGGTGAGTGTTTGTATTCTTCTTTTCAGTGAAAAATGTAGGAAGCAGGGGACACTAGCTTTAGAAAAATAGTCATTTTTTTTATTACATAATGATTATATATAAAAAGGAATCCCACCACTTTTCAACTCCATGTAAGCGGCACATGCAACAGAGTACAATGAGGGCCTTTTTGTGCCTGGTTTCCTACAGTTTCTTTGATTTGAACATTTTGGTGTCCCCAGGCAGTGCCCGCAGAGTGAGAACCCACCGTTTTTATATTTACCATATGGTATGCCAAACTAACATATAACTAATATTTGTATTCTTTTTTTGGACAGGGATCATGTAAACACAGCAATAATGCAACTAACTGATTTGTTGAGACCTCTACCTCTAAAAACTAGAAGATACTTGTCATGTGTTTCCAACTAAATAACGTAAGTAATGGTACCACTGTGGTGCCCACTGGGAAGTTGAAGGCCATATACTACCACAAAGGATACCACCACCTCAGTGTTGCCCCACTACAAATTAGTGTCATTGGGAGAATACAATCAGCATCCATAATTTAATCTCTTAGCTCTCTCTGGCAACAGCTGCAGAGGTACATTGCTAAATATCACTGGAGGGATTCTTGTGGCATTTTACATGTGCTTTGCAACCCATGCTCTGTCTGATGCTGGTTTTAGATAGATTTTACAGGAAGGTTTTCTTTTCAAATTCCCCTTCCAGGCCTGACCCCTTGATTTCTCTTGCAAGCTTAAAGAAACAGTAAAACCAAAAAATTAAAGGGTTTTAATGGAATGGCAATATAATGCTTGTTCATATTTAATATAAATATTACTACCCAAGTTATTAGCAATCCCCCAAGATCAACCTATATTTATTAATAGTGGCGGCACTTGAGAGTACAAATCCATAAATGGATTTACATCCCTCCACTGTATTAAGCAAACAGCATACCTATATAAGAATTCGGCAACTGCTCATGCTCAACACCCATGTTTCAGTTTTAGCACATTTTTGTCAAGGTACAAAGTGTTTTCTAGATGGAATCTATATACTGACCTACTGAACTATATAGATCTGGAACAAACAACTTAGACTCAACTGCACATTAAATAAACATCATTATAATTATAATTGCAATGTAGATTAGTAGGTCACTAAAGCATTTAAGAACAGTCTGGGAAAAGTGTACCTGGTGAATAATGCTCAAAATATATAGTCCCTAACTATGTACAACTAAATTCTTGATCCATGCCACTTTAAAGCTTTAAATAAGCAAAATGTTGCTTGCCAATCCTTACACACACCTTTGCCATTACATGTTGTGTACTTCGCTGTGCCGTGTTTGTCCATCTTTTGGGAAATACTTGTAACGTTTGCTTTGTTTTATATAACACAGTATATAAACGAACTGAATTGCGGTCTGTTACACTGTTTAACAAGAATAAAACTTTTAATTTAAGGTACTAAAGTGCTAACGGCGGATAGTGATGAGTCAGTTCAAATCCACAAAAAAATTTTGAAGCCACAAGAAAATTCACAAAAGACATTGAAGTCCATGGGTGGCTTTTCATGGCAACTTTTTCAGCACAAAATACATTGGATCATATCAATGGATATTTTTATCACAGTGTCATTTTTTTTTTACATAAAATACATTGGGATCCATGGACAATTTTGTAGAAGTTTCATGAAAAAAATTTCAAACAGATACCCCTAAAGATATTTAGGGGCCCCATACCACATCCTGCCCCATTCTACTTCACCCACAACTTTGTATTAAAGGAGATATATTATGTAAAAAACAAGGATGTACCAGTGCATTAAACTCTTTTATATATAGAAGGAATTTTCTTTAAAAAGTTGTGTTTCTGGTTAGTTTATTGAAAATGTCTGCAAAAATCCTACTAGTCCCACCCATGTGTTCCACTTCCTGCCCAATCAATTGTCTGGCTATGCAGAGTAGCCAGCGGGACTCGGCACACTGCACTGCAGTATAGGAAGCAATCAGCTCAAATAAAGGGGGCATTTTGAAGATAATAATTAACAGCCAACAGCAAAACCAGCACCATATAGTACACATTATTGCCTACAAAATTAGGGGGGGGATCAGGCACCAAATAAGTTTGTTACTCACTTTGGTTATAATCTGATCCTGAAGAGGCCTGCAAGAGAATCAAAACCTAATTATAGGGTTATATAGGGTTACATAGTGATGGGCGAATTTGCTGCGAATTCCCACGATTTGCCGCTGGGGGGAATAAATTTGCGAAACACCTGCAATGATGCCAGCGAATGAGCACCAGCATCCAAAAATGGACACACACATCCAAAACAAGACGCCGGTGGCATTTTGTGAATTTTTCATCGCTTCGCGAAAAATTCAAAATGCCCCAGATTCGCCCATTACTACTAATACATTTTCCTTTTGCTACTTTCATATTTGCTTGATATAAATAGATAAAATAAATATGTGGTACCCTAGAAATAAGGCAGTTTTAGGGGTAATGTAATTAAAAATGTAATGTTACCTATAATACCAAATCAGAATGTGCTGGCTAGCTGTTTGAAACATCTTTTTCATTACTATATGTTACTAGCTAAATTTACCCCCATAGTAAACATAAACATTGAAAAAATGGAATTTCCAACCTCTCACTGGGACTCCCTACAGCTCGAATCGCCTGGGGAAAATTTGCCGGCGTCTCGCTTTGGACGTGGTCGTCCATTTTTGGATGCCAGCGCCATTGCCAGCATTGAAAAAATGAGCGGCGGTGGCATTTCCCAAATTTTTTTGTGAATTCTCTAGAAATTCGCTAAATATTTGGCAAAATGCTATGAATTTGCCCATCACTACTACCTAATGACAGTCAGTAAAGAACTTAACAACTTTTATTTAAACATAAATATCAATTTAAATCCGTATAATATGCAATTTTAGCTTCATGTGCTCCTAGTTTTTACAGCTCCTTAGCATATTTGCATACTTCATAACACACGATTAAACTGTGCCAAGAGCTGCAATAACATATCTCAGTGACTTATGCAACTCCATACAAAACAAAGAAACTGTTTGCCCTGTGGTGTGTTTGAACTCCTCCCTCTCTTTAATTCATTGCACATTTCTTCCTTAGGGAAAACCCTTGTCCACGTTTTTTCTAGATATTTCCAAAATGAGAAATCTGTCTAAGTATCACTTCAGCAGGCAAAATAACACACCTATGGAATTTTTCTAATACAGTTACAAGCTGTCAGTTTAACTGT
>CM044431.1:149799048-149851992 GCA_024363595.1 Xenopus borealis
ACACCCTACTACCAAGATGGAAATTCGGCTCTGGATTTTTGCTACCTATGGTAAATTGCCTCTTAGGGCAAGGATCAGACCTTGCATCATGGCAGAAGTGTACCTGAGATAGGTAGGTGTGCCATGCTTATTATTACACCACCAGAAAACTTGCTCAATTTAGGTACCTTGAGATAAATATTAATAAATATTTATAAATATTATGATAGACATATAAACAAATCCAACTGTGGTAAAGGTCAGGAGAGGGAAGAGGTAGAAACTAAGGGAAAGTTCAAGGCTAAGCCCTTCTTTCTAAGCTGGAGCTAACTCATTGGCTAATTTGTGACACACATTTGTAAATCATAAACCAGACCTTCAGAAAAAGTATCAGATAAGGATTTTGAAGAAAACATTGCGGGTGCAAACTGACACACAAATGCTGTTTTTATTGTCTTACAGGTTTTTTGTTCTATCCCCCCCACCCCTGTGATTCCAGTTGCAAAAATGCACCAGCCCGAGGAACTGTTTGAGGGATGCCACCATCTATTTCCCTGTTCTTCATTCACTTATATGGGATTTGTAAAAGCATATTTATTAAATGATAAAATAAAACAAACTTTTTATGTGCAGTAGTGTTTTTTTCTTTGCATGAAGGCAATTTTCTCAACCCTCCAATCTAATGATACCTTGGGGTGTCATCCTGTATTTCAGAGAGGATACTGCAAGCTTCTACTTTAAGTTGGGCTGAGGACAACTACATTCATGCTGCCCTCTGGCCCAATATGATCAAGGGATTGTAGGGCCCATTTATGTATGCAAGGACAATTGCAAAGAACTGGCTACCTTAAAATTGGCATCACGAAACACTGTTTTGTACAGTATAAACCTCTTAAAGACCTGTACACAGTACTACATGGAATTATTTACTGCATGGTAATTCATAAACATGATTTAACCATTATTTGAAAGGTATAAAGAACAGATTACTGGATCCATGGAGCAACTCTAGTAAACATTTACAAATTATTCCATTAGATATGTGACTAGTCTAATTCACCTCTAGACATTACCTTCCATCACAACACACAGGTCTCTCAAAGAAGCAGAACATACAGAGCAGTTTTTGTTTTTGGCATGCCTCCTGATTGCATACAGTAAATATTATTGGATGCTGTGAATGAACTCTGAATCCATTTACTCTTGATTTCTGAGAAAAACATTTACAAGCAGAGGTGGCGTTGGAACGTGATTTGGGATGCCATAGGTAGAATTAAGAATCCTCAGGGAACAAATAATAGCTGACAGGTTAATGGCATCATGAAAATAGTCATTGGTAGGTTGCATTATGTGACATAAAAACATAAAGCTATCAAATATAGTTATAGTGCAAAGTATTAAGTGCCATATATACTAATAGTAGAAATATTCTAGTTGTTTGTATCACTCTCCACCTTAGGTGATCCATGGGTTGTACAAATCATAGGGAGACCATGAAGAAGTTTTAACCTTATGCTTTCAAGCTGAAGGTAAAACGCACAAGTAGTGGGTATCCCAATCCCGAGATTGTAGTCCTGTCATTTAGCCCACACTACACTTGGACACACTTGGATCATCAATAGCATTGATCCAGTCCAGCAGGTGGAAGGGCTGAATGGTCAAAATCCATCATTTTCCTTCAGAATTCCTGGAATTGCTGGTGCATGCTAAGTTGCATCCACACAAACTTGCATGTAATTCACCAATATCAATGCACAGTATCATGAGTTTTGCTAAATCAAAGTTAAATCACACAATCAATGTCCCCTGTATTTGTGTTGAAATGACTATACTTTCATTGTACAACCTGATATGGGTAACATTGAATAGGCATGATGTAAATAGTGTTCGTTTATACTCTATTTCTAAGAAGAATGATTGATACGTTGTATGTGATGTAAGCCCGCACAATAATAGAAATATTCAGGTAAATTTACCCACTGCCTAATGTGCACAGGAAACGATATTACATTTCAGTGGGTGGGTGTGGGTACAATTTACATAAGTGGAAGAATGTCATTATTTGACTGTTCGAATGGATTCGGGAAGAAGATGAGTATTTTTTCCCACTTTTGGTTCAGGAGCTGTTGCAAGATACATTTAGCTATTTCTAGGGATGCATACAAAATGAATATATATTGCTATTCTTATGAATGATACAACATTTATTTTTACCCCACAAGATTGTATATACTCTGAGATCAGAAGCATTTATTTTAATATACGATGTAAGTAAAGTATATAATTATGGCAATATAGAAAATTCAGATTAATCTACTACTACTACACCTACGTTGGGCATCTGATCTTTTTCTTTGTTTGGACTTCGTAGTGTAAAATCAGAGCTAATTTTATGCAATCATTTTTTGCATAAGATTTGTTGTGCAAGATTGGAATAAGCATGTAAAACTTTGTGTGATTTGTCAGGTTAAAGTAGCAGCTTTGTATTCCTACAATCATGGTGACATTCAATTATATGTACAGTATGGACTAGGGTTGCCCAGAACTTTACCAGCTTGGCTGGTAAACACTAAGCTTGATCCTCATGCTATTAATAGGGAAAATGCATCAAAATATAGGAAGGTCGGTATTTTTTTCAAGAAAAGATGGCAACCCTAGTATGGACCCATATGAGGATATTAGTAGACCGTAGGTGGGATTGAAATCCTGCTAGGATTACCAGTGTGCATGGGAATGAAGGCTTCATGGATTATTTCACTTTTGGTTTTGATTGTTGTTATCGGATTTATTTGAATGAGTCAAGTCAGACTCACAGTTGCATCAGTATACACAGGAAGTGAATGTCACGCTAGTTCAAGTGAATACGGCTATGGGACCTGTTATCCAGGATTCCCAGATAAGGAATCTCTCCGTACATCTACTAAAAATCATTTAAACATTCATTAAACCAAATAGGATTGTTTTGCATCTAATAAGAATTAATTATATCTTAGTTGGGATAAAGTACAAGGTACTGTTTCATTACTACAAGAAAAATGGAAATCCTTTTTAAAAATGATAATTAAAAATTTTTTTTTATTTATGCTATTCATAAATATCAAATAAATAAATAAATAAAAAACAAACAAATGCAAAAAGGATTGTAGAAGTGATACCTACAAAGACTAGCAATAAAAATACATTGTACGCTTTTGTAGTATCAAGGCCCCTTCATCAGGCAAAATACAACTGAACGCTGGAAAGGCACAGCATACATACTGTTAAATCATTCACAGGCAATACATTACATAATAATACATAATAAAATGAATCACGGTGGGTTGTATATAGTCCAGGGGTCTGGATTCAGTTAGGTCACATAGTGTGACATGAAACCTGATCCTAAATGAAGGCTCTATCTTAATGTGTTAAATAACTCCATACATTTGAATTAATAGATCTTCCTCCTTTCCTGTTCAGTTTTAAAGTTCCCTTTTAGAATTAAGACCTGCATGTCCTGTGATGTTTGCAGAAGTGTTGATCTTATGTCTGTGATAGTTCATCCTTGTGAGTAGTTTTTGTCCTGTTTCTCCAATGCACATGTAATCATGTTTACTACATTGGATGAAGCACATGACTAGTAGTCCCGAATGGTGTAGACCAGGGGTGCCCAAAAGGTAGATCAAGATCTACTAGTAGACCTTTAGCTGGTGATCAGTTGATCTCAAGACACTGTCAACAAACAGCTTGTCTAAATCAACCTCCTATTTCATGCTTTTCATTCAGATAATTATCATATTAAGGTTACATAAGAAATCGTTGTTTGTAAATGTAGCAATATACAATTTCTCATAAATCAATATTTAAGTAAAATTCTCCATGGAACAGAATGATAACAATGCTTTTATGGATGTAGCTCACAATGGGACGACAACACTTAAGGGGCAGATTTACTAAGGGTCGAATTTCGAATGCCAAAAAAATTTGAAATTCGACCAGGGAATAGTGGGGGAATAGTGGGGAATTAAAAAAATTCGAATTTCAAATTTTTTTTTTTTTGCGCAATTCGAATCATCGAATAGGGAAATTCGATCGAATTCGAATCAAATTTTCGAATGTTTTTTAAACGATTTTTTTTTCCTATTCGATCTTAGGGAATGATCCCCATTGCGGTAGGTTTAATCTGGCGAAGTAGGTGATCGAATTTAAATTTCATGGGGAAGTATTCGACCATCGAATTTTCGAATATTCTAATAAAATTAAATTCGAATTTGAATATTGGATGGTCGAATTTGGTCGAATCTGCATATTCAAAATTCGCATTCGAATCTTTTTGAAAATTCGATCGAATATTGGAATCCTTCATGTAAATTTATGTGAATTTAGTAAATCTGCCCCTTTCTGTATTTGGTATAGCAACTTGATGTTTGCAGAGGATATATTTGCAGGTTTCACATCTTGTGAAATGTACCTGCTTTAGTTGTTTTAGGAAGAGCACTTTTAACAATAATTTCCTCAGATTAGGTGGTTGTCCGGACCCCTCAGTCTTACTACCGTTCCTTCCCTCTGTCACTCACCCATCTGTCGCTTTCAACTCCTTCTCATCACCCTCCCCTCCATAGCTGTCATCTCCCTCCTCTCTCCTCTGTTGCTGTCCCCTCCCTCCCCTCCTTTTCCTCTCGTTCCCCTTCATCACCTCTCTCTCTCCCGTCCATCGCCCTTCTCTGCCATGCCTGGTTGGGGGTACGCATCATTGATGGGGTCTATAAAAGTAAACTGGTATAAGGGTGCAGGCGGAGGGAGGGTGGGTTTTGGGTGGTTCAGGTAAAGCCCAACCTGCAAATCACTAGCGCACTAGCACTATGTGCACGGATGGGGGGCGGAGGGGTTGGCTGGTGGCTGTGCAGGTTGCCTAGGTTGTCTTTAAAGTAACTAGATTGTATGCTTTGTTTAAAAATCTTAAATATCTGCTCCCCTTGTAAAGAATACCTATTTATTATATTATTTCACTTTCAGTGTCTATGGTTTCTAGTGGTGCACTTTAATCTTTAAAACAGTTCATTGAACTAGGCTTCAAAGAATTATCAATATTTATATGGTCACACTGCATTTAATTCAACATTTGCTTTGTGATATTGTAGTAAATACAAGACTTCCAAGAGTATCCATGTATGTGCACTCATTTCTGAGTAAAGTGAATATATCCTGTTTTCTGAATGCCTATATAACTGACTTACATAATTTACAGAGAAAGCATTGCCCTTCAATACACAAGACTGATAATGATGTACAGTAATGCATATGCATTCTCATTTATGGCAGGCACCACAGATGGTTTATGTTTGCAACAATCATTGCTCCCCACCAAGAAACTGTAACAGAATAGCAAAGATTTTTTCCCAAAAAGCGTAGTCTAAAAGAAAATGCTACTGAAAATAATAATGGATTTCAGAAGACATCATGGAGGTCTTAGGTTTATGGCTCACTGCTTTTATATTGTCATATAGTTTAGGCCTGAAGTTTTAGGCAGGGGAAAGCTGGGTTCCCAGACAGAGGAAAGACAATTGTCCAGCTTCTAATAACCCAGCTTTTCTTGCACTACATCACCCAGCATCCTCCCCATATCCCTGAGATATCATGCAGTAATAGTCAACAATTATTTAACAATATAATATGTCCCCCATGGGGCCCCATGATGTATCTGCTTATTATTTATGTTTTATGTCCATACCTAAAAGCAGCTGTGCTTTATTTCAATTTGCAATGGGTTTTCATGTTGAATTATTTGTGGTTTTTTAGTTTTTTTTTTTTTTTCTGCAGCCCTCCAATTTGCAAGTTCAGCAATCTGGATGCTAGGGTTCAAATTATCCTAGCAACCGTGGATTGATTTACATGAATTATGAACAGGAGAAGGTCTGAATAGAAAAATGAGTAGCAATAACAATATAATTGTTGCCTTAGAGAAAATTAATTTTTTTAGACCCCCCATTTGAAAGCTAGAACAAGTCGGAAGTAGAAGATAATTAAAAAACAATAAAAAAAGTAAAAATAATTAAAAAGTTGCTTAGAATCAGCTGGGACGCAACATTGTTTGTTGGTAGTGCAGAGAATATAAACACTCAGAGACTTTTAATAGCAATTACATTTCTACATCACACAATTCATGTACATTGGAAACTTAGAACAGCAATTTTTCTTTTTTTCTTGGAATTCTGTTTTTAGATTTGTTCTCCCGCTCTTATGATAACGATTCACAAAGTACTTATCATATTTGTTTTGAAACTTTAGCGTGTAGTTTTCTTTTCCACTGATAATCTCTACAACTGGCATGTTAGGCTGATTATTTTGGAAATTACAGATATGCCTTAAAGGTGAAGTAGACAAAAAAACAAATACAGTAAAAAAAATTATGGAAATTCTGTGACTATAATAAGAAGATATTATTATGGGAAACAATCAATCTAAAATCCCAGCAGCAGAGTGGCATATTTCCAGAACGTGATTAGAAAGCCGGTCATTAGTATTTCCATTGTTTGACTGAAACATTTTTCCACTTTAGTTGTAACAAGTTTCCAGCTGAGTTATTAAATATTTATAGACCACAATACATTTAGCCACATGAAGAGAGCACGCTGTAAATTCGCCGACCTTACTCTTCGATTACTAATTAAATGCTTTAAAAATAAGCATAAAGAAAAATGTATAATAGTAATAATAATAATATCATATAGTAAAATAATAATATATTATAATATAATAGCAGCAGAGAGATTATTTTTTAAACTTGATATTGGAAGAGGGAACATGGATATTGGCAAGGTACAATTGAAACAAATCTTGAGAAAGGTTAATGGATTAAATAATGTCTTTGCTAAAATAAATTAAATCTTTAATGCCAGCTCAGCAGTCAGATCTCATGGTAGTCTGGTGCATTTTATAGTCAGTGGCCGTGTGATCTGATCTTTGACCCCCATAAGCGTGGCTTGTCTCACATTGGTCAAAGTTCTGCCTGTTTAGTAACCTCACCAATAATGAGTCAGTGAAGTTGCCAACACCTGTAGAGTAAATTAATAACCTGCTCATAAAATACCATTTGTAATTTTTCTTCTATGTTTATGGTTAGTGATGACGAATTCATGGCAAATTCCCACGATCTGGATAACAGGTCTTTCTGTAATTTGGACGTTCACACCTTAAAGGAACACTAACATAATTTTTTTTTTTAATTCATTTTTTTTAATGAAAATAAACAAAAACAGATAAATCTTTAAAATCGGTACGTTTTTAATAAAAAATTACTTAACGATTCTCTGCATGAGCTCCTCTTCTGAGATGGCGATATGGCGACAATCCAACGTGCAACGCTCGATTTCTCCTCCCTGCCTTCTATAGGAGATAGGCAGGGAGGAGAAATTGCCAAGGGGAGCGCATGCAAAGAACCGGTAAATAATTTCTTATTAAAAACCTACTGATTTTAAAGATTTATCTCTGTTTTAGTTTATTTTTGTTAAAAAAAAAACGAATAAAAAAAAAATGTTTTGTTAGTGTTATGTTAGTGTTGTTTTAAGACTACTAGAAAATCATGTAAACATTAAATAACCCCAATAGGCTGGTTTTGCTTCCAATAAGGATTCATTATATCTTAGTTTGGATCAAGTACAAGATACAGTTTTATTATTACAGAGAAAAAGGAAATAATTTTTGGATTATTTTATTATAATGGAGTCTCTGGGAGATGGCCTTTCTGTAATTCGTAACTTTCTGGATGACAGGTTTCTAGATAACTGATCCCATACCTGTAAAAACTACACGATAAAATCATGACAGAATCCGTTTAAGATGAGCTTCCAGCAACAACAAGTAAGAACATTCATTTATGAAGTCATATCGCGTGTCAGCATGCATGTGCATTTAATGCCATTTTGAAACATTTGTTTAGATTGCATAACTGCTTTGAAATTTCCTTTAAGGCTTCTCATTGGATACATTTTCCAACTAAGCATCCCATATGCCAATTTATTATTGATAACAATATACATTACTGAAATATGCAAGGATAATGACTTTGCCTGTTTTGGTCCATTAGATTATGGCAGGGGTGCCCAGGACGTTGATCGTGGTCTACCAGTCTACCTGCCAGAAGGTTTAAACGGCACTTCCTGGTTGTGACATCAGAAGTCTTAGAGGAGGAGGAGACTTCAGAAGTGAATCCTTACTGCTCCACAGCCCAGCAGCCGTCATCTTTATTTTACTGAGGAGAAGGGACATGGAAAGGAATGAAGGGTGAGCTACAGGCACAGGGAAGGAGTGCAGGCTGTAACAAGCATGGACAAAGAGGGGGAAGGAAGGGCTGTTACAAGCACGGACATAGAGGGGAAGGAAGAGCTATAACAAGCCTGGACACAGAGGTGAGGGAAGGGCTGTAACAAGCATGGACACAGTGGGGAAGGAAGGGCTGTAACAAGGAAAGACACAAAGGAGAAGGAAGGTCGGTAACAAGGACGGGAACAGAGGGGGGAAAGAAGGGCTGTAACAAGCATGGACACAGAGGGGAAGGAAGGGCTGTAACAAGGACGGACACAGAGGTGAAGGAAGGGCTGTAACAAGGACGGACACAGAGGGGAAGGAAGGGAAGGATATAACAAGCACGGACACAGGGGGGCAGGGGAAAGGAAGGAGGGCTGAGAGCAGCAAGCTCAGAAGGGAAGGGGGAGTGTTCATAATTTCATAACCTGCCAAATTGTGTAAAATGAACATGGTAATTAGGGGTGTGACCATAAAATGGGTGTGGTTTTAAAAATTAAAACCTGAGGCGGCTCCCATAATGCTGCCCCCAGCCTGCTTACATTTCTGGGGGGAGGCAGCAACGCTAGTGCGGAGAGAGCAATTGCGCTTTCTAGCACTAGTAAAGTCAAATTTCCGATTTAAAAACCAGAAATTAGGCTCTTAAATGCATCAGGAGCGGCTTTTTGCCACCCCTGGAAACCTAGTTGGCACTGCCACCTGAGTTGAGCGTCTCAGCTCGCCTTATTGGTGGAGCGCCCCTACACAAGATAACAGTTAACATTACTTTGACTATGTTGTCTCTACAAATTGAAGGTTATGTGTTCAACAAAAAACACATTAATATGCTAATTATAATAATAATAATGCAAAAGCATACACATTATAATACAGCCTGTGGAAAATTATGTAGTTCTTGCCCAATACATAGGGGCATAATTATCAAAGGTTGATTTGTGTTTTCCTGAAAAATTCATGTTTTTTAAGAAGAGTTTCAGTAAAAACTTTTCATGTAAAAAAAAAACCTTTTGAGATTTATTATGCCCCGAAGCTGCAAATATCCTTAATATGAAAATACTCCATCTTAAACATGTCAAGGTCACGTAGAAATCAATGGTAGGGGTCCCTTGAACCATTTGAAGATGTTTGCAGCCTTCATAATGTTTGGGGTTTTTTCGTGGTTTTTGCTCAAAAACTCGATCAATTCGAGCAGTTAAAGTTTTTTCAGCAATAACTCGATCAAGTATTAAAGTTTTCTCTTATCTGATTGCACTGATTCGTGTTGTTTACATTCAAGTTTTTTCATTAATATCCAAACATTTCTGAGTTTATTTAAAGTATAAAAAAAAACTCACAAACTCAACCTTTGATAATTAACCCACATAATGTTTTCCATTGTGCCAGTTTTTCCCCCTTACTGATCTGTACTATACTATAAAGGTAACAGGACATATTTACAACTCCTAGTAGCAGGCAGCATCTACAGGCCCTATATGGATAAACTGAAGAATTAAGCACACTATTGCAAATAGAAGACCCTTTTTTTGTATATGATTTTGAGCAGTTATATTTAGTCAGTCCAATACTTAGATTCTCTTGACTGAGGGGTACCAGTGTCTTTGAGTAAAGCTCATTACAGTGCTTTAACAAAAACTAGAGGCAATAAATGAATATGGCTAAAAATGCTGATGTTACAGGTATAATAATTAGTGATGGGGGGATAAATTCACCAGGTGTAAATTCATGCAAATTTCAGCATTTTGGCGGCAGAGAATAAATTTGCAAAACTTCAGCCGTGACTATTAGATACGTGTCTAAATTATTCTGAAACCCATTGACTTTAATGCATTTGGACAAAATAGGCAGACATCATTTTGTCTGGGCATCAGAATTGCCGGTACCAAAATTGTCGCTGGCATAAAAATTCACGGTTCGACATTTCATGAATTTCGCTGTAAATTGACTAAGCAAAACAGGATAAATTCGCCCATAACTAATAATAATTAATTATGTAGTTTAAATTACATTGTTTACACTGCAAATAATTCACTCTACAATATAAAATTTAATTCCTGAACCAGCAAGTGTATTTTTTTTTTGGTAATATTGGTGTGTAGGCAGCCATCTCAGGTCATTTTGCCTGGTCATGTGCTTTCAGAAAGAGCCAGCACTTTAGGAGGGAACTGATTTCTGGCAGGCTGTTCTTTCTCCTACTCAATGTAATTGAATGTGTCTCAGTGGGACCTGGATTTTACTATTGTGCTTAGATTGGACAGGCAGCTGTTATCTATCTTGCGTTTACAGCTGCTATCTGGTTACCTTCCCATTGTTCAATCTACAAAGGTTTACTAGGAAAAATGCTGAATAGCAGAACTCGCTGCAAAGTGTTTATTCACAACATGTTTCAGGCTAAACAGCCCTTTATCAAGTGTCTGCCCTGACCACACCTGCATTCTACACCCAGGGAGCAGATCAGCTTCTCTCAACTTGCAAAAATACGCAAGATTCAGACAGTGGAGAACCTGAAGGACACCCATGTAGACACAGCGACAACTTACAAACTCCTTGCACATATTGTCATGGCTGGAATTGAACTCAGGACTCATGTAAATTATACTGTGTACTGTGTGCAAAAACAAGGCTTCTGTTCTTATGAAAAAGAGTAGACTGTTGTATACGGTTTGCCAGTGACAGGTCATTATTCACATATGAACACATTTAAAAGAGATCCACCGTTTATTCATAACTTTTATGAATTATATTTGAGGCCAATCTGTGTCCATGCAAGCTGGTTATGTAATGAGGTGAGAGTTCTCATTTATCATTAGCAGGCACAACAGTATGTTCGGAATCTTGTGCATGTATTTTTTTGGTAGAGGCAAAATATGGCATGTCACTATAAGCTGTGGCAGGAATCTATACACATTGTTGTATGTCAGCTGTGTTGGTTTTGCTGAAGGCTTCAGTGCTCTGGGTGTCAGATCAGTGATGTAACAGTAGTAACAGGTAATAAGAGAAACCTGTATACAGGCATGGTATCTGTCATCCGGAAACCCTCTATCCAGAAAGCTCCGAATTACTGAAAGACTCCATTTTATCCACATAATCCAGATTTAAAAAAAAAATATTTCTTTTTTCTCTGTAATAACAGTGATTTGTACTCGATCCCCACCAAGATTTAATGAATCCTTATTGGAAGCAAAACCAGCCTAATGGTTTTATATAATGTTTACATCATTTTCTAGTAGATTTATGGTATGAAGATCCAAATTACTGGAAGATCCCTTATCCGGAAACCCCCAAGTACAGAGCATTCTGGATAACAGGTCCCATACCTTTATAAGCAGGCCACATCCCATACAAAAAAAAAGGATTATTTCCAGGAGACCTGCAAGATCTGTTTGTGCTGTTAGTATTTTGTGTTTCTAAGAAACCCCAGCCTGGGAAAGAAATGATATGATCCCCTTTTTCTGAAACTGAAAATAAAAGCAGATTGGGAAACCACCTGCAAAATGAGAGATGTTTGCATGGAAAGTACAGAGGAAAAAAAACCCTACAGCTGTTGCATTAACTATAACTTTTAACTTTCATAATAGAATTCATGTTTACCTTGCTGATCCCTTGTAAAAGTTTTTAGTGCTTTCTAGAAGGGTGTTGCTGAGGGGGGCGTCATTAAGCGACAGTGTATTTTTAGAATGGTGCTAAGGCCAGCATTCCGAAGTCATCATGTTTTCATTATCGAATTGAAAATGCCTTTCCAAACTTAAACACTTGTGATATATTCCACTGTGTGTCCTGTCATATGAGGATCATACAGTACAGCATGTTTCTTCCCTGCTTGGAGAAAAGCCAGAATAAAGTCCAGCACATGGTATTCCGGTGAGGTAACGGGAAAACTCTGAACAGTCTGACTGCATACCATGTTAAATATACTTTAAATAAGCAATACTGCTGCTTAGCTGCCATGCAGACCTTCAGGCATTGCAAATGGGGCTATAATACCTCACCAAGATTAAACTTGTCTGGATTGAGCTAAATGTATTTCCCCTGCAGTAATAACAAATGACGGTGATATACACTAAGTTGTATCTTACAAAATGTACCTAGGTAGAACACTATTGGGGGAATGTAATATGTTTTGCGAGGGCAAAAAACCTGCGGCCTTTTTCACCGATTAAAGACCTCAATGACTTAATCATCACAATATTAAATGGAACCCCAGAGCAGGTGTTTATGTTAAACCTTTGCCATGTGATGTTCGCCAATGACTGATTTGACATTGCGAGCAGTGCTAAACAAAAGTTGACATTTTAAATAATGCATTTGAATTTTAATAAAATTTCCCCTAGTGTTGACAAAAGAATGCAAATATTGCTAGGGTCAATCTATACTTTCTACAGGCTTGAGTCAGATATTAATACCCAGCTTGCTAGTGGTACTCTATTTCAGGCCATTTGTGCCCCGCACTGCTAACAAAATAACAGCTGTTGCAAAAGTACAGGTATGGGATCTGTTACCTCCCACAGACTCCAGTTTACCGTATTAATTCAATTTTTTTTAAATTCTTTTTTTAGTGGACAATGTATGAAGATCCAAGTTATGGAAAGATCCCTTATCCAGAAAACCCCAGGTCCCATGCAAGGATAACAGGTCCTATACCTGTATTACAACTTCCAAATGCCAAAGCTGGCTTGAGCCACCTTTGCATATAAGTCAAATGCAAATGTCTGCCTCAAAGGCAACTAAAAGTTGCTGCAAGCTATTACTACTAACCAGAGTCTTTATCAATCCAGCAGGGTGTCCTACTGCTTACTTAAACTCTCTGGTAACTTTCCTATAGGTGTTGTTGGGGCTCATTTATCAGCACTGGGCAAATTAGCCCATGGGCAATTACCTATAGCAACCAATTAGTGATTAGCTTTTTTAAAGCCAGCTGCAAGTAGAACAATGAAAGCAGCCATTTGATAGGTTGACATGGGTTACTGCCCATGGGCATGATAAATGAGCCTCGTTGTCTTTTTGCTTTAGAGAAGTGGGGGGTCACACAAATAATTAGCTGATAGAAAATATTAGCTTAAAATATTATATCTGAATAGCAGACTGTGGCAAGTACATACTGAACCTGTTAAAATACTGTGTTATCTCTATAAAGCTTCTCTAGCCTGAAGGCAGTGTTCATAGAATAAACAGAAAACGGAAAGAACATATTGGAATCTGGTTTGAGCTTGTAAACAGTCACAGCCTATTCTGTTTTTATTTAGTTATCATTCCTAAATTGACCAGCAGGACATTTTGAGAAGCAGGAATTTACTGAACATATTTTGTAGGTGCTTTAGTGTCAACAGTTTGAAAAATCTGGGTCTCTGCTAATAAATGCTGTTTGTAGGCCTGAGCTGATTTCCATTAATGTTTCAGGCCCAGGTGATTTTTCCATTTCATACTGAAAGGGAGCTTCTTATTGAAAGAGCTTTCTAAATCTGCCTGCATCTTTATGCAACTTATATAATTCCTCTTCTTGCAACAAGATATATGTCTTAAAAAATAATAAAGTGTTTATTTTTTATAACCTAGAGACACATATTAGAAATATATTCTATGTGCATAAACTGATTTGGAAAGCCATGTGTCTCAAGATCATGCCAATAACAAATACTCACTCAAAAGTACAAAACTACATTTTTTAATCACCACACCAACTATAAGTAGCCTTTAGATTCTAGGAAAATAAATAAGAAGAAGTTGACCCTAGAACACTGTAATTTTTTGTAAGAGTAATTCATGAAGAATATATCACACAGTAAGAGTGCGAAATTGGTGGTCAAAATGTTGGCTCATTAATATCTCTAGAGGTGGCCATAGACGCAGAGATCTGCTCATTTGGCGATGTTGCCAAGCAAGCGGATGTCTCCCTGATATGCCCACATTGAAGTAGGCGATATCAGGCTGATCCGATTGTTGGCCCTAGGGGAGGTCAGATCGCAAAACCGCATACACGCACAGAGGCGGCTGTGATCCGACGGGATTTTTTAACCTGCCCGACTGAGATCTGGCCGACTTTTGGTCAGATATTGATCGGGGAAGCCTGTCGGATGGCCCCATACACGGGCCAATAAGCTGCAGACTCGCAGCTATCGGCAGCTTTTATCGACCCGTGAATGGGTGCCTTACAACTGCCACTTCTGCAGGTGTGGACTGAGAATTAAAATAGTCCCTGGCACTTCTGGTACACAGAGGCCCAATGAGCCCACAAAGAGGCCCAATGAGCCCAAACAGCCCCCACCAGTCCACTAAATACTGACTTTCTATGGCAACTTAAAGCAGCCCCTCTAGCATTTGCCAGAACCCATAGACTGCCAGTCCAGGCCTGCTGCAGAGGTTGGGGTTGTGCAGACATCATACATTAAAGGTACTTGTGTACTTACCACTGGGGTGGACATCCCACCTCCTGTTCTGAGTGTTCAGTCCATCTATTGTTGCAGGGGTTCCCTGGAGCTGCCACCACCTTGAAGCTGGTAAGCACTAAAAATTATCCAATTTTGGTGTAATTGCCTCTGATTTTGGTGGATCAGCTGCCACTGCATCAGATGCAACTCATCCTCACACCCACAATTACACTGATATTGTGCATGGCATGCTGCATTCTGAGTAATAAGCATGATACATACACATTCCATCTAAAATTGCACTTTGCACATTGACCCATACTAAGTCATGAGCATAGCAAGCATGAAATCAACAGCAACTATGGCCTGAAAATGCAACGAAATTACCAAAAATACAATGACCTAAATAACAGTATCATAAATTATACACACTGCTTTCACACTAGTCACACTGGTCAATAAAACACGTTTTAGGGCAATAAACAAACAATAAATAAAAAAACGTTCCTGCTGAATTGTGCTTAGTACAGGGAATACTATGCTGCTATTGTTACATGAAACATGAATGAAGGGCTAAAAATGTAAATGTTCACTGAATTTTAAACTGGAGAGAGATAGATGTGCCCCAGGAGGTGAGCCTCACTCTGAGCAACACAGGTTACATGTGCCAGATGCAGCAATAACTGCGACAGTGGCGCAGGTTCAAATCCTTCCCGTTTCAGTCCTTGCTCGCCAGCGTGTGTTATATTCTGCCAGCAGGTATCTGAACACTTTCCAATTATAAAAGAATGCTTATCTATTGAGCCCAAGCTGAATTAGAGAGCTGTATTGCCTTTAGGATCTGCCACAACACTTGTTTCTCCAGGGTCAAGGTGGTGACAGGTCCCAAGGTCTGAGTGTATTCCCCTCCCCCAGCTCAGAGCTCTCATTCACTTCTACATAAGCTGCTGCCCCTCTCACCTACATGTCGCGCAGCCAAAGTATGAACACATACAGGAAGCTGCCTCTGCCACATACAGGAAGCTGTCGACAATCCCCCCGCCAAGCCTTTACAAGCACGTAGCGGCCCGGAAGATGTGGCAGTCAACTTCACTTTACCTTAGAAGTGTGCCGGATGTCAGCGCATGGGCCCCCGGAAACCGGAAGATGCGCCAGGCCAGCGGGGCACAGGTGATGTTTTTCTCCATCCGGCACCCTGGAGCTAGGTGGGCCCTGATTGGTGGCAGTCTGGAAGTCCATCCATTGGCCCCTACAACCAGGCGGGCCACGCCTTCTTGGTAATCCAGCCCTGGCTGCGGGCCAATAAAAAATGGACCACGGGCCGTAGTTTGGACACCCCTGCTGTAAGCACTTATTCTGTACAGTTTAGAATTTAAAGGTTGGTCGCTTAGGCACACAGGGAAACATAAAACGTATACAAAGTCACACACAGCAAAGTGATTCCTGGCTTTCCTCTTTCTTTCCCATCTGCTGCTTTCTGGCTTTATAGAAAGTATTATTTTAGTTTTTTGAGTTATTTATTATTTATTTAAGAAGCACCTTGATTTGCAGTTTTAGCATTATGATTGCTACTGCCCAAAATAACCTAGCAACCATGTATTGATTTGAATAAGAGAGTGGAATATGAATAGGAGATGGCCTAAGTAGAAAGAATAAAAAATGAAAGCTAAAAAGCATAACAACCGGGGGAGCAGGGGGGTGCATTTGGGCCAGCCCGTCTGTGGTGTTTATACAAATGACCTGCAGGTGTCACTGTGCATACACAGGACTTTATGTACAGCTTGAAAGTGAAAGTAAGACTTGCTGCGGTTATGTAATGGCTGCATGAACCTGCTAATAAAGCATTGTTATACCCTCCTCATCCTCCACCTCCAAACATAACACCGCCCCCCCCACCCCGGCAGATTGCACCCGCTGAAGCCGACTCTAGCCAGCTGCAGTAGCATAGAAATTCCACACGGACGAGGGTGGGGCCCGACTGCACCAGGGCCTGCCCCCCATCTAGTTCCATTACTGATAAAAAGTAGCAGAAACAATAAATCTGTAGACTTAAAGAGCATTTGTTTTTGTTTTTTTGATGGGGTTATTGAAGAGTCAGAAGAAGAAGGTAAATAATTCAAAACTATAAAAAGGAAAATCAGGCCCCTCCTTAAACATAAACCCTGGCACATGCATTAAGGCATGAAGCAAACCTTGCCTTAATAACAGTGCCCACAAAATGGCACCTGCCTGTTTGCTGTGATTTTTATTTCCAAGACTGAAAAAAAAAGATTTCAATACTTTTTATAGGGCAGGTGACATTTATTTTTCTTGACTAACCTCGTAAAATTGGATTTAGAATTATTTCTCAAGATAGCAGGTCCCCTTAAACACCTAAGGTACTGACCTGCAGCAACTGAGCTGAAAGAAACAGAGAAATATGAACCCAGCAGCACAGCCATGTGGTTATTGTGTAACATTTAGTGCAGCCCTAAGTAAATAGCTTGTTTTGTTTCTGGTTCTAAAAGGCAACCAATAGACTATGTCTATTAAGCATGGAAAAACATCAGTACTAAAGGGAAAATTCTCTTTACATTATTTTTTTTATACTTTACACAATGACATTTTACCACAAAAAAAAGTATTTTTGTAATTATTGTATGCGGTTATACTTTTTTTTTTTTTTTTTACAATTACCAGGTAATTGTCAATGAATAAATATTTTTCTACATCTGCATGTTCCATTCATACAGGCAAAATATTAAATATACATGTGTATAATGAATATGTATTTGTTGTGGACTAATATGTGCTGTAACAATACAAAATTCACTTTACCCACTACTGTATTTGAGTTTGACACAAACACTGATTAGGATACATTATGCATTGATTGTATCAAAAATTGGAAATGGACCAAAACAAGCAGCCTAAATCCTGATACATTAAATCAGAGTAAAGGTCTAAACTCTAGCACCCTCAGATAACTTCAGTTCTGCAGGTTTGCACTAAATTCAATCTGATTTGTTGATTGTTTTCACTCTGAACAGGCTCCGTCAGGGACAGATAACATGACTGCTGCTGATGCACAGTAATATTTGCATAGACAACAGGTTGTTCTTTAGGTGAAGTTGCCACAACACACTTTGTTGATAAAATGTGCTGCTCTGCTTTCTAGCACATTTGCATTCTTTTGAAAGTTTATTCTCTAGAATACCATACTACTGTATTGGGTATTTTATGTACACTGTGGTTCGGTTACTGATAAAAAGTAGCAGAAACAATAAATCTATAGCCTTAAAGAGCATTTGAAGAGTCAGAAGAAGAAGGTAAATAATTCAAAACTATAAAAAGGAAGATCAGGCCCCTGGTTGTTCTTTAGGTGAAGTTGCCACAACACACTTTGTTGATAAAATGTGCTGTTCTGCTTTCTAGCACATTTGCATTCTTTTGAAAGTTTATTCTCTAGAATACCATACTACTGTATTAGGTATTTTATGTACACTATGGTGACAGTACCAACATACCAAACGGCCCAATGAGGCGTTCACATAGACACAAAATGAATGAATGAATGAATTAATAAACTAGGTAAACAAAAATACAGATTATGAAGCAGAATCATATGTCAGTCTCATATTTTTACTGACATAAAGAAAAATTCCTTGTTAAACAAGTATATTTCAGCTTCGGTGCTCAGATGCAATTATCATAGTAAATAAAATGTAATTGTAGGATCAAACAGATCTCTAAAGTTGTCTGTCACACTGCAACTTCATCCGATATTTCCATCTCTTACCTTATTTCTGTCGTATACGACGTGACGCCTGCGTTTTTGAGCAGCACGTTGTATCGCGCTGGAATCGTCTGTGGAGTTCAGCCCTTATAGAATGGGTTTAATTATCCCGTGCTGCACATTTATCATAATTGGGCAAATTTGCAACTGGGCAGTTATCCATAGAAACCAATCGGCCATTTACCATCCAGCTACAGAAAACATTTGATTGGATGTCTTGTATTACTATCCATGTACATAATTGACCTGTAATCATAAATAAAATTGTATAGGATATACATCAAATCTCTCCATATATAGTATTCCTTAAAGGGATACTGTTGCGGGAAAATGTTTATTTTTTCAAAAGCATCGGTGAATAAAGCTGCTCCAGCAGATTTTTGCATTGATATCGGTTTTTTAAAAGAGCAAACAGATTTTTCTTTAATTTGAAATTTGGCATGGATCTAGAGATGTTGTCCTTTTCCCAGGTGCCCCTAATCATGTGACATGTGCTCTGACAAACTTCAGTCACTCATTACTGCACCCCCACTAGCAGCTCATCAGCAGCCTATCAACAGAACAATGCAGGGTCGGACTGGGGGCCCGAGGCTCACAGGGACTTCTGCCCAGACCTCCCCCCCCCCGGGCTTCCTTTCTCCCCTCCTCTCTGGCCTCGCCTCCCCACCTATTGAAACGCAGGGTGCACGCGCATTGATATCACTGCCCGGTGTGCAGGGGTGCCAGTCACCACTGTGCATGCACTCATCACAAAAATTTTTTTTCCAAATTGATACAGATTGGGAGAGGGGTCTGGCCCGGCGGGGGCCCATGAGGGTCAGGGCCTACCGGGATTTTTCCTGGTGTCCCACGGGGCCACTCTGATCCTGGAACAATGGGCAGCTAATTAGATAAGCAGCTACTTGAAATCTCTGTTCAAGGATTTGTTTGCATTGCTAAAATTCATGCTCAGTGTCAGACTGGACCCCGTAAAAAACCCAGTTTGTGGGTCCAGCCGGCCCAGATCCGCGATTTGCAGGCAAAAATGTTCAGCTGATACTTGTAAATAATACATTGCAAAATCTACTGTTTAGTGTCAACTAGAGTATATTTAAAATATGGAATATAAACTTTTCAGCAGGTTGACAGATTGTCTAAATTGTCTTTAGTGTTTCCTTAACAACTCAGATGTTTGCTTTGCCTGCATTACTGAATCCAGGTGGTCTTAAATCATATTTTAAGGATATCCAGTTTGAATATCCACATTGATTCTTTACGTAAGAGTAATAAGTCCCCGTCACCTACTTTCCATAAGACAAGGTCAATAATGTTGTGCCTACGCTGGGACAGCGTGTGTTTATGTGCAAGCCAATTGGGTCCGTTTACTAAAGTGTGGTAAATTTGACTATGAGTTTCCACATGTTATCCATAAGAATATTTTTCCGCCAGAATATTCGCAGCGACTAAGTTTTCTAAACAGGAATGTGCTCAGAAGTCATTGTGATCACTTGCGGTAACTACATTAATAAACCAGCTCACGTTAGCGGTAATTTTAGAGGGTTTCACATTTTCTGGCAACTAATTACGGTTTTGCGAATATTAATGTGATACAATAGTCTTTTTTTATGGTGTTAATTATGGCAATTTTTACTGTGACATTTATGGCCAGAAATGCATCTTCAACCATCCAAAAACATTACCAGATTAACACCAATCAAACATGTATGCATCATATAAACCAATACGTCATCCAGTCACAAACCCTACTGCCAATAGAATCCTATTCCTATAAATGTGTTTGTAGACTATTTGCAATTATGTGGCGACAATTAGCAGCAATTAATGAATGAATGAATTAATTAGACAATTATATTCCATAACAGGAATTATGGGTAAAACAAGGTGTTATGGGATATTTTCTTTCACCTTGAGAATTTTCTGGCGAAAAATTAAGGTAACGCCACTATATAGATGGCGGTAACATTTTGGGAATAGTGATGGGCGAATCTCCCGCGATTCGATTCGCCTAGAGATTCGCGAATTTCTAGAGAAATTCGCGAATCGGCGAAAAATTCGCGAAACGAGTCGCGATATCCATGATTTGTTCAATTTTGACTTCACACTTGTTCTATATTATTACCACGGGCACAATACACTGATTGGGTTCTCGGATCAAATGCGAAATGCATTTTTACATCTGTCCGCTTGAAATCTATATGGTTGCTGGCTGGCAATATTTGCATACACCCACTCCTTTTCCTGAGAATAGGAAAAGCTGTCATTAATGATATGCAGACCCTTTATTAAGGGATATTGTTTGTGTTGTATACACCTTCTGAGGACGGCTTGAGTCAGAAGCCGAAACGTTGAAATAAAAGCCACAACCACAACTAGACACAGACCTGTGAGTGCAGTTTATTTATTTATTTTAAATTATAATTCCTATCATATCGTATTTTTCATAAAGGTACTTTTACATCATTAATGTTCAATGCAGAAAAACTATTTAAAGGAGAAGGAAAGTCATTTTCCACTTGGTAGGTGCCATACTGTATGTTATGCACCTCCAAGTGATTGTGTTTACTTACCTAGCACCCCGACTGGTGCTCCTATCTGTAGAAGACTGCACAGTGGTTTCTTCCAGTGAGCACCACGGAGGGATTATCTTCCCGGCTTCTTCTTTCTTCAAATTTTTTGGGGCAGACTCATGCACAGTAGAAAAAAATAGTCTGAATTTTTCATTAAAGTTCAGTTTTGCACTCTAATGTGCATGCTCAGCCATGAGAAGAAGTAAGATGATTGTTCCATGATGCTCTTTGGAAGAACCCCAGTCCGTGCAGTTTTCTGGTTATAGGTGCACCACCACTGCTGATCTACCAGGCCATGCCTTCAGTACGTGATGCATAAAATTTACATATGTACATAGATTTTATTTATGCAATCAGATGTATTCTACAATGACAGACCAAGTAGCTTTGGAAATTAAGTGAGAACTGCAATGCAATAGACATGGATGGGGAAATAAGCAAATGCTACTATGGAGAAGTAGGATTGAAACCTCATATAAATGATATTCTTGAGTGCAGTGGTTAAAGATAAATTGTAGTGGTTACTGTTAATCCTAAAACTACATTGTTCAGTGTGGAAATGGGGTTCCACCTTACATCACTGACAGTGTACCACTGTAGGCAGTGGAGTAACTTTGGACCTTTAGCCCCCCTGCCATGAGCACCTTTGAGTTTTATATTAAATTAAAGGAATTATTTCTATAGAAGCTTTTACAATTGGTATAACTGAGTTCAGGCCCAACAATGCAAATTACTTTTTAGTTTGTGCAACTAACATCAGTGTCCATCATTATCACCCAAAATGCAGCTCTTTTTATTTTATCGACTGTATTAAAATATTTCATCACCACACATATATCTATCACTATATATCAAGCTGTATTTGAAATGATTTTAAGGTTTATGGTTTGACTCAGGGCTTTATACGAAGCTATGCTATTTTTTGAAGAAAGACATAAATATTCAGCAAATTATCCATAATTTGGCGTATGGACAGCTCAAAATAAAACTGTGCTAAACAAAGCCATGGATTAGATTAGTGGATTGGCACTTTTTCAGGGTCAGACTTCGTACTCCGTAAGTGTGTGTTTACCTGCTCAACCTTTCTAAACAAGAACACTAAAAGCACCCTGAGAGAATTAGCCTCAAGAAAATCAATGGCTCAACTCAGTTCCTGAGATTATACAACATAGAAGAACATTAAAGTGATCATTATAGATAATTTTCCTCATCAGCAACCTTTAGCATATGAAATATAATGATCAAAGGTCAATATGGAGCTTTTAATCTGTACTGTTGAATGGTCGTTAACCATTTCTTTTGAGTAAATAAATAATGAATCTGTGAAAGCACAATTACGTTTTCCATAATTGCTACCCATACATTTTGAAAAATCCAAAACATAATGGGGAAATACATGCTAACAAAGAAACCCAAAACTGCCAGCTTTGTCGTATTAGATCATATATACATAATTATTAACAGCGAAATTGATGTATTATCATAAACCTTCACAAAGCTCCAATGTACAGGAATTCAATGTCCCATAACATCTTATTTAAAAGAATTGTCATGTTGTATTACAGTTTTTCTGTACTAATAAAAATCAGTACCTTGCAATTGATGGTAACTAAGATGCGTAAATCCATGCTGATGGCAAATTAATCCTATTGGGGTTCTGAAGCACTCAGATCATACCATGGGCTAGTTCATCTGCCATACACTTGAGAAGGACAATGGGGTGCCCCATGTTTATTGCAGAATCATCTGCATATTGACTTCTCCATCAATATGGAGGCCCACCACCATCTCTTACTTGTCTTGGTCCAGCAATAGTGCAAGAAAAAAAAACTACCGGTTGTTCTGCACCTGTATAAAAGAAACATTTCCAGGCAAGTCTGCAGCATCTCTTGTGTTCAGAATACTAAAATATGCATTTATACATGTTTTTTTTTTTTTAAATAGAGCTTATTGCAATATCATCTGTACAATCAAACTAATACTGTATCTAACTGTAATTTAAAGGCCCTCAAATGCTACTTTCTGGCTATGGAGGTGCACAATGACTGTATCATTTTATTTACGGGAAATCTTTGCTTTTGTAAACCTTGCTCACAGAATAGCTTCCTCCATGTCCATTGTTGTTATTAATTGGTTTAGCAAGCCTTCCAAATACTGAGTGTTGTCCCACACCCTTCCATGCATAAAGAAGTTGTAGAGCAACCTGCCAATGAGACAATTTCTTCTTAGAAGAATCTGGGATTGCAGGCTAATGGTGGCCATACAAGGAGAGATCTTTGCCCAATATGCCCACCTTGAGGTAGGCGATATCGGGCTGATCCGATCATGGGCCCTATTGCCCAGCGATCGGATCAGTATGGAGAAGGGTCCTGCAGCGGGTCGGGTACCCGCGGGTTACCCGCAAAATCCCGCGGTACCCTGCGGGTTGCTCGTAGAATTTCTGGGTGCGGGTATAGAAGCGGGCCGGTGGTTCTGCAGGTTGGCGGGTTGACGGTCGGGTCGCGGATCCTCGCTATAGGGATCTTTACTCCGTTTTCTGAGCATTTCTACTACTGATGATGGCACATCCGGTTTACAATGACAGCACTTCCTGTTTTACTCCTTTTTTTTCTGATCCCGGCTACTTACGATGATGTCACTTCCTGTTTATGATGACAGCACTTCCTGATTCTTGATGGTCAGCGGGTCGCGGGTCTGGGTCGCGGGTTCCGGGTCGCGGGTACGGTTCGGGTCGCGGGTCCAAGCGGGTAGGAATGCGGGTCGCGGGTCCGGGTTGCGGGTACGGGTCGGGTTCGGGTCCCAAAAAATGGACCCGCGCAGGACTCTAGTATGGAGGACATACAGACAATTGGATCGCGGGACTGCATCAAAGAACAGATGTGGCCACGATCTGACTTTCTGCCAAATATCAATCAGCGAAGCCCGTAGGAAGGCCCCATACTCGGGCCAAGAAGCTGCCGACTCTGTTGGAAGATTTTATCGGCCTGTGTATGGCCACCTTAAGCCAGTAATACCCTCACAGAGGCTTGGGGGAAATATATTATACATATATTCAGCTTTGATTGGGGATATACTGTATAATAAAGGGATAGTTGCTATGTAGAAAAATATATAAATCTCTTACCTGGAAACCTGAATACCTGCATAATTAGGATTTGATTCATTACATTTAAGATTTACATATTATCTCCCCCCACATATAAAAATAAACAAATATTTTGCCCATTTTTGACCATGTACACATTTGTTTGGATTTTCTCATGCATAACGTTAAAATCCCTAGTAAAAAGCCTATACTGCTTTAGACCTTTTTAAAGACAGGCCTCTCCTTTACCTCTGCACTGACCCACTAACCTACTTCAAGACAAGGGGAATCACAGCTGTTACCCTGAGAAGATGAAATTTCTGGACCACATTACCCGCTGACCTTGTTATGGTGCATATCTCTAAAAAACATATATCACTTTCCCATATTTCTTTCAGGATTTAAGGAGACTAAGAGCAAAGTAAGGGAATGTTTTCCAATGTTTTTTATTTTTTTATTTCTAACATACTTTGCCTGCCATTACCACCTAAAATGGCAGGTAATAAACAATAAAAATATCTAATTTGCTACAAGTACCGCCAGACCTGGTGATCTTGAGGAAACGGTATTATAAATTCAACCTGATGAAATGAATGTGCAATTCAGGAAATTCATCTCGGCTCAACAAGAAGCTGTTTCCTGTAAATAGCCTCATTTTGATTCTAAAGCAGAAAGTCACACTTGCTCCTGTTTTACTTTAATTGATGGCAGAATGATGTTCCAAGTGTGAACGATGAAATGAATAAATATTTCACAGAATGCATTAGCATTTTCTGCCTAAATCTCTCCATTTCGGAAACCGGTGCAGTTCAATGTGGGTGATGTGCAGAGCTTCCCATGTGAGTCAGTAGCTGACCTACATGATACACCAGCATCTCTCTCCCAGAAACAGGTGATAGATTAATCATCTCCAGCACTTATGTGATCATGCCTTTCCCATCTGCTAGGCAGACTTATAATGTTGTTTGCAGTCCATGTGTCTGAGCTGGGATGAGACAGCTGAAGGGAACAAAAATAAGCACCGTGGTGCCTTGAATTTGAAACAAATTGTTTTTTTAATGCTGTTTCTGAGGTGTACGATAAATGAAGTTAGAAAATGCACATAGATAATAATCAATGTATTAATAACTGGCTTCAATGCTTCCTGCCATTAATAGTACTGTATTGGTCATTACTGTACAGTGATTTTAAACAACTGGGCAAACCTCCCAAAATGTCCGAATCATGGAAGGGGGTGGTTAATTGCACATAGCTATTGTTCATTTCTGTAGTTAGTTGTTGATAATAAAGAACATGGAGTTTACTCATTTAGAAAGGAAGGCTCATAAAGTGTGAGGTCCCATAGGCCCAAACCACAGGGGATCAAACTGCCCAAAGGAAAGTGCATTAGTGCCATTTCTGGCTAAGAGGATATTGGGACACTAACGCTGATTGTAATGAGTAGAGACTACATTTGCTTTTGAGAAAAATATTGATTAAATATAATTACAGATGTAACTGTCAGTCTACTCTACACAGTGGTTACAATCATGTAACCATAAATAAGCTTTTCCGCCAGGCCTGTCCTTAGGCCAATTGGGCCGATTTGGCACAATTGGCCCCCCGCACCATTCCCACAGATGTTATAACAGAACAGCAGACAGAACACCAAACATGGTTTCACCCTGAAGCTTAACCTTTTTGGTTCCTTCCTCGTACAGCAGTTATCCTGGCCTATAGCACTAGCTGGCATTCAATAAAGGATTCAGATGGTTTATAAGGAGTTTATTATCCCAGTCTCTGCCACTTTCGCCCTGTACAAATGAAGTGCCCTTTGAGGTGCTGACCCCACTGATCCCTTAGCTAGTCTAACTTGAGATGTGTTGATGTTTATGGTTCTCACTAGGCACTTCCTATGATGCAGGTTTCCTTGGGACCTTAGTTTCAAGAATTACTCTCAAACATCAGCCAACCACTCCTTGAGCAACTCTTCCCTAGCTTTTATCTCCTTCACAAGACAATCCTCTTCCTCTTAAATAAAGGGAATCCCTTTCCATTGTTAATGCTATTTAATAGCCAAAATGAAATAGTTACAGCAAACTACATTAAACCATAAACAATATGTATATACTGTTAACTCCTCTACTCTCCACTGCATTAAAGGGATTATGTCACAGAAAACAAGTTTTTTTTCAAAATGCATCATTTAATAGTACTGCTCCAGCAGAATCGTGCTCTGGAATCCATAATTCGAGCACAAGCGCACAGCTTAGAGGGACATTGCTCCCAAGTGCCCTCAGCCATGTTACTTGTGCTCCAATAAATCTCAGTCATTCTTTACTGCTGTGATGCAAGTTATCTTACCCCTTTCCCCCAGCAGCCTACCAAAGGCCGACGGCGAAAGTTTCGGCGAAACGCTCATGAAAATTTGCCGCGTGTTTTGTTTCGCCGTGCGTCTCGTCGCACGTCAAGTTTGTCGCTTCACTTCAAAACAGCACATTCTGTGCAGTTAAAAATAAATGAATATATATTAAAATATGCCTTTTTAATGTTTCACTATTTTAAATAATAATCACAGATGTTTTTAAGGAGCTGGCAAAATGGGTGGCCTTTTTTTCTTTTGAAAAGATAAGAGTCCACTAACAATGCAGGGCATGTGTGTATACTAAGTGAAACGCGTGTAAATTGCTCTTCTCATTGACTCCAATGCTATTCAGCACATTAACACACAAAGCAAAAGATGCCATTTTTTACAATTTTCTTTCACATTTCCATACCTCCCAACATTTTGGAAGTAAAAAGAGGGACAGAATTTTTTTTTTCCATATGTAGCGCTGCAACATTATGACCACACCCATTTTTGTGGTCACACCCACTAATTAACATGTTAGTTTTACCAAATTTGGCAGGTTATGAAAGTTTGAAAATATTTCTCCTTATCTAAACTGTTACAAATACAATCAATTACTTATTTTATTATATCAAAATTGTTTAAAAAAGCATCTTTTTTGCACTTTAGCTGTTCTTCTAGGCTCTCTGCCAAAAGCCAATTAAGTTAGAAACTTCTTTCTTTTTCTGGCTATTCCGTGCAGAGAAAAGAGGGACTTTCCAATACAAATGAAATGAGGGACTGCAGGTTGCGCTGTCAAAAGAGGGAATGTCCCTCCAAAAAAAGGGACCGTTGGGGGTATGCATTTCACCTGGCAGTTTTATTACATTGCACTGTGCGTCAAAACTATTCTGACGTCAAAATAAGTGCGCGTCAACTTGGGCGCGTGACAAAACATCAGCGCGACTCGTTTCGCGAATTATTTCGCTGTTTCGCGAATTTCGCTGAAAATTCGCAAATTTTTCGGTGAAGCGAAACGCCACAGATTCGCCCATCCCTATTTGTAATGTAAATAGTGTAGTTTAGAAATGAAAAGTATGCAATAAAGATCAGTCAGATTTACTTGTTGACAAGGTCTGCCCCTGCAAGGATGTAATGCACTGCTATTAAATGAACGTTATAAACTTTATCTTTAGGTGATTTAATAGCAGTGCATTCCATCCTTAAATCCACTCCATTTTGCTGTTGTCGAGTCCTTTGCAGCTCATTTATGAAAGGTTGTTGACTTAGATTCATTACAGATTAAATGCCCAATGTTAAAGTGGTGGGCTAATGACCATTTTGTGTGTTTATTAAAGCAACTCTAGAAACATTTTGTTATAACTTGTAAGTTAAATTAAATGAATAGGCTTGCTGACCTCTGTCTTAAACTGCATTGGGTTGCAAGTTATGGATAGATGCACCGCAGCCTTATGCCAGAATAATAATAAAAATAATAACAACAATAAAAATAAATAAATAATAATAATAATAATAAAAAGAGCCCAACTTCCTTATGTTCTTTAGTTTACATTTAAAGAAACTAGATTATGTTACAACAGAGAACACTTGGGTCCCAAGGAGCAGTACTGGATGATGTTATGAAAGAAATATAGCACAGTACCACCAAGAACCTTGTGTCCTTCATCATTTAGGTTTGCTCCATGTACATCAAGCACTGGTGAGCAAGCAGTTCTACTCAGCACATGGAGTACATTTTTTATTATGTCATTATTAAATAATAGCAGGACTACGGAATGGTCAAAAATATTTCAGCAATATCTCACCCAACAGTCCACATATCCCAGCAGCACCAATGCACAAATAAAGCTTTGTTTTCCATTGCTAGGCCCTTCATAAGGAAGAAATGTATGTGCCTGATAAACAACAGCAGATTTGCTGATTATGAGCAGGATGTCCACATAAACTAAAACAATTATTGAATTAATTAAGAATTGGATACAGGGGTGGAACTACAGAGTAAAGCTGGCCATAGGTGTAAAGATTTTTGAAAGATCCAATGGTTATCGTGAGACCACGATTGTCTCAAAACAATAGTTTAAATGTACGATGTGTCCATCAACTAAAAAAGACCATTTCAGGTGATATTGCAGCAAAACTGAAGGGTAGCTGCCTGCTTGGCCTGCAAACATAGGTAGATTGCATGGGGACCGATAAAGATTTTCTAACCTGGCCGATCAATCTTCAGACCGATGTGGGACGAAAAATCGTAAGATGAACGATCATTGGTATCCCACTAACCGCACGATAATTTGACAGATTGGTTGGACTTCCCTAAGTTCGTTAGGCAGGGAAAGATCGTTGCGTCTATGGGGAGCTTAAGCAGACCCTGCAGTTTTTGGGAGCCCTAGAGTGTAGAGGGCCCACTAAGGGAATTCGGGGTTAACAGCCCGAAATCTCGAATTGATCGAGTTTTCAGCGGGAATTCACTAAATTGCGAAGCGTCTAACGCTAGCGCTTATTCACCAGCGTGATGTCATTTCGCAACTTCACCAATTTACCAACAGTGTCCCTGACAAAAATTCGCTAGCGAAGCAGATAGACTAGCGCAACTTCGCACCCTTATGCCAGGCGAAGTTGCGCACTGACAAGGGACGTAACTACGCTAATTCACTAAGATGACCATTTTACTGAACGTTACCTCTTACGCTAGACTTTACTCGCCAGGTCAGACCTGGTGAAGTTCAATACAATAGATAGGAGTTTGAAAAAAAATTAAATTTAAATTTTACTTTTTTTAGGGTGATAGTCTGAAAATTTGCGTAATTTTTGGAGGGTTACCCTACTTCCCCCTACAGTTCCTAACATATGGCAACTCAACTATACAGTGGGCACATGTTTATGGCAATAGGACAACTTTATTTTATTTATTAAAGGTTTCCTGGGCTTGTGTAGTGGAATATAGTGGCTGTAACATATACTTCGATTATACGTTTAACTTTCCGCAAATTAGGCATCGCTCGCGTAAATGCGCTTTGCCTGTCGAAGTAATGGTAGCGCAACTTCGATACTGTTCGGCTCCCTAAGCTCAACTTCACATTTTAGTGAATTTGCGTATCGCTGGTGAAACTACGCCTGGAGAAGTGCGGCGAACGTCGACGAAGGCAACACTAGCGCATTTTCGGCGCTTAGTGAATTTGCCCCTTGAATTCCTCGAGATTCAGAGGGAAACCCACCGAAAAAAAACCTCAAACATCATGAAGGCTGTTAACATTTTTGTAGGGACCCCTTAGTAATAGAACTCCTAAGGGTCCTTTAGTTAACTCTATTTACCTTTTCCTGGGTTCATATTAGTTCAAAGGGATTGTCCACTAGGTGGCAGTAGTTTAAAGTATAAAAGGGTTTAGCTCCATGTGCTTAGGGTCCTTCCTGGGACCTTGCTTCACCGGGAGGCAGGGGCCCCGATGCGGCCCCCTCCTCCCGCTCCGTGCTTCTAAATTCTAGCATCGGAGCGGGTGGAGAAGGGGCTGTATCACTTATGCTTTTAAAGTTACCAGAGGCGGCTTTTTGCCACCCCTGGAAACAGGCCGTTCCGTGCCATCTGTGGCAAGGGTCTCACCTTGCCTCTTGGCCGGAGCAGCCCTGCTAGAAGGCATTAAAGGTCCAAGCTTGCCAGTGGAATATTAGATAAGAGCTATTTAGTGATAGTGAATATTGTGAGTAAGTACAAGGTAGCTAGTGAGCAGCTTCCGCTCCAACAAGGAGAAGTAGTGGGGTTAGGACCCCGGGGTGTGTAAACCAATAGATCAGGAACTACAGAGGGAGAGTTGAGGACCAGGTAGGGTACCAAAACCCAAGAACCCAGGCTGAATACAGTGGGTGAGGTGAGGACCAAATCAGGTGCCAAGATACAAGACCCCAAGCTGGGAAACCCAAACCCTAGTGTTTTGTTCATCCAGAGGGATATTGCCTAGTGAGAGTAGTAATTATCCTTTGAATCTATAATCTTTGCTGCTCTGACTACCTGTACTGTGTATTGCCTCACCTGGATCACATTCTATCCCTCTGGATGGATTATTTCTGTACATCAATGCACTGTCAAGTTAAATAAACAAGTTAAAGTTTGCTGTAAAGATACTTGTCTGGCTGGATCTATTGCTGCACAGAACTATACCAGGTACTGGGAGTTGCACGGGTACACTGGGGGTCCTGGGGCACAAGTCAAGCAGTTTGCCAGGTCACACACATTCCACAAATCCACAGCTAAAGTGCTACATTTTCAAATGGCACCTCTGCCATTAACTTCTACGGGACCTTGACAGGATTTAGATGGTATATTTTCAGATTCAAGTTATTTCCAGGGTTGGGGTATAATGAATCTTGAAAAATATTAGTTTTTTTAACCCAAAAAATCTATTTTTGACCAGAAAATAACCATGAAAAGATGAATTTTTCATGGAAAACAAAACTAGACTTTTGATAAATAACCCCCTAAGTGGTAATTACATTTTAGCCATGTAAATAAAATTGCATTAATATGATGCATTCGCTTTTGAATATGTTTCCCTTGCTATATATCACAGGTGGTTTATGTGAGTTGTAGTTCAGAAATGATTGGCAGGAGAGCTGCAGATTTACTACTACATCTAATTTGTAAATATTAAACAAGCCTTGGGGACTTTTCTTTGTTTTTTTCCATGAACAAAGTGCTGACATTTTTAAGCAGATTCGATGGATTAGCATTTTTCTTGGAAAGAATAAAAGAGCTGGCAGGGCAGAGCACTTCTCATGTCAGGGTGACCTTCCAGTTTGTGAGCTCCGAGTGCTGGGCACGCACAGTGTGCCATTACTGACTGAGACACAGAGTGTTTTCTGCTGCCTTTCCTGAGGTTTTAGAAATCAAAATAGTGTTAATGCATAAAATAGATCAGTGTCATCATGCAAACCAGTAATACAGAAGACAGATCTCACTGCCATTTGAATTCACTTACGCATTTAAATCATTTTCTTGCAATTATTTGTTCCTGTTGGCCAGGGCTACAGACTATGTTATTACGTCATTATGATGCATAGCAGCACTTAGGTAAATAGTAAATACTTAGCTGCATCTAATGAGTGAAAAAATAATACACTATGTGCTGCCTTCTTGTGAATACATCCAACACATTTTGTATGGGGTTCTACAATGCTTTCCCATCCGCAAGAGGTGATTAGCAGGGCTGGAACTAGGGGTAGGCTGAAGAGGCAGCTGCCTGGGTGCAATGATAGGTGGGCACTGGGCAACTACCTCTAAAATTATCTTCTGCCTACCTCTAACTTAGTTTGCACCCCCTCCATCGCTCTCCCCTTCACAAGGGTGGCACAATTATGTTGGCAGGTGTTAGAAAGGGTAAAACCCAAGCAGGGCCAGGACACAAAAAGACAACTTCTACAGAGGGAATGTTATTGGATCTGGTTACTACAAACCAAATCTCCCAAGGGTCTCAATGAGTAGTACAACATGTCCTGTTTTTTATTAGGTTATTTAACAGTCCTGATTTGTATAAATGGATAACGGCAATTGTTTTCCTTTCAGATAACCAGAATTATGTGATTGCCCTTCAGGGACAGGTAACATTTCCATTTCCCTTGCCTCAATAGTATACAGGGTTAATCTTGTTTTGATTCGTTAGGTTACACACATATGTAGCTCTGTGCTCTGGGTCCAGGCCTCGATTTCCAATAGTGTTCTGTCCAGACACCCTTAATACTGTTCCCAAAAATAATAAATATGGAAATCACAGGCTAACAGCAGAATAACTGCTACTTAGTGCTTTATTGTGCGTCCACACGACATGTTTCGGGCGGCAAGGGCCCTTTTTCAAGTGTGTGTGTGGCATATTAATTAATCTTGTTTTGAGCAATTGATACTTTTTATTGTATTGTTTTTAATTTACTATGTAATCTTTTTGTTACCTTTTAATCTTTTTAGGTAATTTGTATCACTTGTGACACAGTTTCACTACCCACAACATTTCAATGAGGACTTTCTATTCATTTTATCATGATGCTTTTTTCCAATTTTTTTTTCAAATTCTTACCATTTTTGGACTAACCTATTTAAAGGACTTTATATATACTTTGTTTTTTTTTTCCTTAGGCAATTTGCCTTTTTGTATTCTATGGAGGACTGTTTTCTGCATCTTTCCTGATAAATATCTCCACTTAGGTGGAGGACTCCGTTTGAGGACACATTATTTTAGTATTAATATTTATTGTATTAATCATATATGCACGTATTATGCAAATTACTATCAATAAAGTACCTTTAAAAACGCTGTCTGTAGCACGTATGCACCATGCTTGATAAAGGGGTGTGGCCCCGAAACGTTGCTCTTTACACTGCATTAAAAAATTGCAAGGGTTCACCCTGCTGCTATAATCCCTGTGTGCCGGTGATCTTCTACTTGATTGTGAGGTTGCCGATTCCTTTCTCGCTGAGAACCTGGGGCCATTTGGATGCGGGGGGGGTGTGGTGTCTGGCTTCTCCTATATTGCTTGGACTTTCACTTCACACCTCTTGTAGAGAAAAAGAATCAGTTTTATTTTGACTACACACCACTGGATATTAGCATGGGGATGCAATGTCCATAATGGTGATGTCAGCCCCTTCATTAAAACAAAACAACCACGTGGTTTAAATGAGGAGTTCAATATGAGCTGTTACTTATAAAATGTTGCAATGTTATCTCTAAATTGTAACCATTTTCTCCTCTCAGATTGTTCATGTGACCAAGCAACTGTCCAGGGAAAGCTTTGTGAATCACGGTAAGGCAGCTGTTTTATGGTATTAGAGCCTCTTTAGGCTAGTCTGGTTTTAACTAAAAAGTTTAATCTTTGATATAACTTTGTGGCCATATTTATTTACAGCTAAGTGTATTATTTGTATTTTGTATATTTTATTGGTTGTTTTCACTATTTTTAGGTATTGTCGAAAATTGCCTTGGAATTCCCAATCATATATAAGGACACGATTTTTCTGTGTTTTAGATTTTTCAATGTATTATTAGGTTGCAATGTGCCCAGACTGCTGGGGCAACTAATTTAACACAATTGTTTCTAATGAACACTAATTTCACTGATTATAAATGACTGGTTTGTATTGTAATCTGCATGTCTGCCGAAGGGGCACGCCCCCGAAACGTTACATCACTGACTTGAATTAAACACGCAGGGGTTGATCCCCGCTTCACTGGCTCTGAGTGTTGGGTAATTCTTGTGATTTACAGCCCCTTCATTAAGGCAAGTGAGGGAGTAATGAAAACTGAGTCTACTTTAATTGGAGATGTATTAAATACATACGTTTTGGATTAGGATGAATACTTAAACATCTATTAAAGGTTTGGCTAAATACCAAACAGATCTCTCAAACTATTCCCTTTTTTTGGCCAGAGCAAAAAGGGATGCACATTTTTATTGGCTAAACAATAAAGGCGAAAAAAAACGTATAATCATTGGGGTGCCATTTTTATGCCCTAGCCCAGTGATAATTGCTTACCTAACAAATTGGCAACCCCAATAATTATATCTTTCCTTGTACTGTAAGTATTTGTCTGAATCTGAATTCTGCAAAACTGAAAGAGTCAAAGGAGCTTTGATTTTGTGCTTCCCTCATTTTAATGGGGCACCAAAGTTTCACGGACACCAAAATCAGATTCCCTGCTGCTCTAAAGAAACAAATCATCTGCAAAGTTCAGCAACAGAAGTGAGAGCTCCAGGCCTGTTCCATGAAAGACACACACATGGGTAACAATTAACAACATACAGTATACACTGAACTCTGCTGCTCTCTACTGGTAATTGGGGATCTGAACTCAAACAGCAGAGACTTGATTCCCCAAGGTGACCAAGAATGAACTTAATTAACAAAGATGTAGCTAGAGCACCAATTTTTGTTTTGAGGCTGCGCTAAGGTTCCTGTGTGCTGTATGATAGAACAAAGAGGGGTAAAACCACAGAATATTTTTTTCAACAGCAAACATTTGCAAGGAGATTGGGCATCTTTTTGCTGTGTTTTTATTTTGTGTAAAAAAAAGATGCAAACAAAATACCTAGAGACTTAAATGCATTTTGGGAGTGAATCACAGAGAGAGCCACTGAGATTATCTAAAATAAACCATCCTAAATCCCCCCGACATTCCAAATCCAGTGACATTTCATTTCAGACTCCAGTCTCAAAATTCAGGGGAAGATGGGACTACATAAGTCTCAGGCAATGGCAATGTCTTACCATGTCCTTGAAGTTATATTTTGCATTACATATAAAATCCATACCAAACTCAATTTGGGAATAGCCAGTTCTTTTTAAGATATTGCAGAACTGATGAATAAGAAGCATTCCCACAATAAATGAAAGAAATGTGTGGCCAAAAGTGAATTTGCCATCTTGCTTCAGTTTCACAAAAAAATTGTATTCAAGCGCCTGGAATGTTTTTGAACCAGATAAGACCTGTGAGTGCAGATTTCATTCCATATTTGGTATACATCTATATACATCTGTTATTATGTGGAATGCACTCATATATATATATACAGTAATACAGTGTACAGTATTTTTTTTATTTATTTACTGGAAGTAAATAGGGAATATCCAGAACCTGGTCAAAATTCACTTTTCAGCCATAAACCAAATTCCTGTAGAATAGATACAACATTTAGGCTAGGGCTAGAGAAACTGGATCTCTTGCGTTTTGGTGCCAAATTCCTCAGCGTCTGCCTGCAGAAGTGCACATGCATTGGGCAGAAGGGTAAGTGGATTCTCGGCCTGCATTTCTGCAGAGATCTGACTTATCTGGCCCTAGCCTTAAAGTGATACTGTCATAGGAAAACTGTTCTTTTATTCAAAACTCATTACGTAATAGTGCTGCTCCAGCAGACTTGCACTGAAAACTGTTTTTCAAAAGAGCAAACTGATTTTTTTATATTTAATTTTGAAATCTAACATGTCAGTTTTCCAGGTGCCCCCAGTCATGTTACTTTTGCTCTGATAAACTTCACTTTTTACTGCTACACTGCAAGTTGGAGTGATATCCCTTTTCCCCCAGCAGCCCATGAGCAGAACAATGGGAAAGTACCCAAATAACAGCTGCCTTGTAGATATAAAAACAGCACTCATAAGTAAAAACCCATTTTCCTCTGTGACCCCTTCAGTTACATTGAGTACGAGAAACAATTGTCAGAAATCAGTTCCATAGTGCAAAACTGACTCTTTCTGAAAGCACAAGACCAGGCAAAATTACCTGAGATGGCTGACTACCCACCAATATGTAGCCTACCCAAGGGTATGGCTTGATATAGTAATGTAATGACTGTGGTGATACCCCAAAGATTCCCAGTAAATACCACAACAAGTGGAAAGTGAACCCTGATTTATTATACAGGAACTGGGCTGAAATGAATTGGTGATTAAATGCAGAAATAGAGATGGTCAAAAATAACATGCAATGCAATACAATTATTATAGCAATAAAGGTAACTAAACATTTGACATGTAATATATGGATATTTGGAAGCTCCCCTAAGATCCTAAAAGCCAGCAACGTTGGGGCCCTTAAAGAAAAGTTCACTTCCATGATCACTGAGCTTTGTATATTAGATTTCAATGTGTACTGTCACTTTAAATGTAGTTATCCTTGGCTCTGGACTCCACTTTGTTTTGGGTAGCAATAATAATCCCACTGTGACTTGGTGCAATGAGTGTCCTGTAGCAAATGGCACAGAATGTTCCTTCTGCAGTCTGTCTGAGGAGAACTATACTGTACAGTCAGGGGCAGATTTACTAAGCTTGGGTGAAGGATTTGAATGCCACAAATTCAAATTTTCGGATTAAATTTTAGGCTACCTTGACCATTGACCAATTTCGATCAAATTGAATGATTCTAATGAGTCGAACGATTCGAATAAGAAAATCGTTCGACCATTCAATGGTCGAAGTACTTGCCCTTTTAAAAAAAAATTCGATTGCCTACTTTGCCAGATTAAACCTACTGAGTTGCTATATTTGCCTATGGGAAGCTCAGATTTCTTGAAAAAAATCGTGCGAATCGTACAATTTAATTACCAAGCCCATTTTACAAAATTTGCCAGGTTATGAAAGTTTGAACACATTTCTGTAGTTTTTCTGTTTTATTAGTTTTACTAATGAAGGTGAATTGCCCTTTGAGCTGTGAGTCTAACTTCTCCCAAGAGACAAAACTTACAAATGCATACCTTTATTTACAATTTATTTTGCTTCAAACACAATTCAATACATATCTGTTTGTTTTAGTTTGTTTCAGTTTGTATTGATTTCAATATCAGTCTCCCACACATTAACAAGTAACAGAGATTGTCATAAACTGACGTTTCCTAATATTTTTACAATTTTACAGAATAAGGTCACCATTTTGGCAACAATGGATGTGGAATCCCTATACACCAACATACCCCACAAAGATGGAACAGCAGCATGCAAATAATTCCTTCAAAGTCACCATCTCCTAGCTGATACTGTTGTAAGTCTAATTGAATTTACACTTACACATAACTATTTCTTGTTTGGCTAAGAAATGTAGAATAAATCCGGTCAGTTCAATGTCCCTTCCCCAAGAGCACTTATGTTCCCAGGTAGCACAACCTGTCCCAAGGTACCTTTCCCTTTGGAGTTAGTAGACGCTCCCAAGTGGCAGCTACATGAGCAAGACCTGTCCTCACACTGGGGAATCACGCATTGGCTGTCATATCCAGAGCAGGAGGTAGAAATTGGCTCTCCCTGATGCTCAAATACTTCCTCAAACCAGAGCAAAATGCAGCCCTTTCCCTTTCCTTCTCCCTGGAAACTCCTTTCAAGCAGCACTGTCACACTCCACGGATCTGGATCTCTAGCTGCTGCAGCAGGGATCCCTTTATAAGCTCTGTCGGAAACCCTGTACATTTGGCTCCAAAGGCACTCCCACTTTCCCAAGGATGCGCTGGAGCGCCCAGCCAATCGGATGGCTCTCCAGCCTGTAACCAGGCAGGATGATGTCACGGACAGAAAAACAGGGGAAGGATTTGTCTGATCCCCTACATTGGTCTTTCTCTTTTTTTGGTAACTGTTTGCCTTTCTATTTTGCCTGAAACATAATATGCTATTTTGTCGCCAGAGTTAGCCCCACGACTAGATTATTAGTGGTATTATTTTAGCTTAGTTATTCTCTAGGAAGGCAAACTTCTTTTTCTTTGCATTTGCACAGAATATGTTTCTGGCAAAAATCAAACTCTAATAAATTTATTACACATTTCGGGGAGCTCATATACCACACATTGCTGTCTGATCAACAGACACTGGCATGTAAAAGCTACCTATTTAGTTAAATTTTCTTTTTCAACAAAACATTATTTTTTGCATTAAATTCAAGAGTGAAAAGCAATTACTTGATAGTGCTGAAACAAACTGAACATCATGCAGTGCTACTATTTAATGTCATTTTTACTTGCAGCCTGAATCTTCCACATTGACATTAAAATAATGGAGTAAAATAGCATGACCGGCAGTCCAAAAGAAAATATACACCTTTATTAAAGCACTCATTATTTTTACAATACTTTTTGTCAGTGTATCATGTTAGTATGTTAGTTAGACTCTTTAATGCTCTTTCTATCAGCTAATACGTTTATTTTGCTAGACATAACAATCTTATTTTGCTACTTAGTAACCAAAATAAGACTATTTGTACTGTCCACAGTGTTTTTCTTAAGCAGTCAAACCACACTACTTTTAACTACTAAATAGAAATGATGCCAAAATGTGCTTGTTCCCTCTCTGTTCCTTCATGTTCTTTCTGCTGAAAAGCCTTTAATCACACAATTCTCTTTTCTGAGCAGAGAAACACAACATACAAAGAGATCTTAAAAGACTTTTCTTGAAAAAAATGTGGTGTCCTCAGAAATGATAGCTATTGGCAATAAAATACATCCAGAGACAAGAGAGAATGGAGTGTAATATGCTTTAACAATTAAATACAGGGAAAAAGTTATTTCAGCAGCACAATGACCAATAATGATATCCAGAGGATAGCAATATTTTTTCAGCAGCCCTTAAATAATAGCCTCACTGCTTAAAGTACTTCTTACCATATGCAGTCAGGCTAATATTTTCGGGCTAATCTGACCTGAAAATATAGTGATTCTGCATTCTCCTGTAGAGCAGATAGGACAGAAACACAACTACTTGAAATGTTGGCCCCTGTGTAGTGACTTTCCTGGAATAAAGCCCTGAAATCATAGTGATCTAGGAAATAAAAATACCACCTGTAGGATATACTGTATGGTTAAAAAATGAAAAATAGGGAAACTGCAAAATCCAAATATTTTAAGAGGAATACACTAACTGTGTATAATGTAAATTAATTAGCCCCAGCAACTTTGTTAGAAGCCTCCCTGCATTTTCAAATAACCTATCTGCATGTATTTTGTATGTTCTTGTCAAGTCTGCATGGGTCGAGCTTCTTTCTACTCTCCAAAGTCTCACCCTGTCCATCATGCAGTCATGGTTGCAATTGGCATGGCTCAATAATTTCAGCTCCACTGTGCCAAGGACCAGCAAACAACCACCAGGGATTCCAGAAGTGATATCAGCACTCCCCATTGCCTCAAAGTCCTTTAAAGCCCCTCTGATAATCCTTGCCAGGTTATTATAAATCTCATCCTGTCCATACTTGGACATTTCTTATGATTACCTATGTTTTAGAGCAGGGGTACCCAAATGGTAGATCAGGATCTACCAGTAGACCTTTAGCTGGTGATCAGTAGATCTCAAGACACTGTCAATAAACAGCTTGTCTAACTCAACCTCCTATTTCAAGCTCATTCAGATTTTTCAGTTTTTCTGTTAATGTTACAAAAGAAATAGGTGTTTGTTAAATAAAACAATATACAATCTCCCATAAATCAATATTTAAGTAATATTTTCCATGGAACAGAATGCTAACAATGCTTTTATGGATGTAGATCATAATGGGACAGTAAAAGTAGACCTTTTAGAAAAATAGACCTCCTGTTTTAGAGTAAATACACCTGTTCCAAATATATGCAATTTGTTACTTGTTAGTAGATGATGACATATCCTATAAGTAACATCCTTGTTCTGGCGTCATTCTTCCTAGTATGATTAGTATTATCTGTATGATAAACCGGTGGCTGACCCAATAGCTGTGTAATAATAAAGGATCTTTCTGTCTCTCAGGTGGTTTGTCTTATCTTTGCTGCAACAAGGTGTAACTAGGAGAGCAAATGGCTGTTCTTCCTAATTCTCACCTCAACTGGCCTTCAGGTTTAGCCCCGCCCGACATTGCTTTATTGCCCGACCCACAAGAAATTAAGAAAATCTTTAAACTGTTCTGTGTTGAAAACTACAGACAACTGGCAAATAATTTGGGAACATAGCCCTCCTCCATTTCATAAACAATTAAGTGATCTGTAGATTTCATTAGATGATGTGGCAGAGGTGATTACCTCGCTTTCTCTAAATCAAACAATTGGGGGAAGGGCCAGAGGAGCTGATTTAATAACATGAACTAAATTGCACCAGTTTGGTTAATAGTAGCATACTTTATCTTTAATTTATAGCTCCCCCATTTTCTAATCACAGATCAGACTTGGCAAACCATTCGGAAAGTGTCCGTATGTTAGCTGATGAGTGATGTGGCTGGGAGTAATTAGGTATAACCTCAGACTGGAAGAAGACCAAAATGTATGATTTCCAATTGTACATGGGCACATCTTTGTGTAAGACTGGAAGAAGACCAAAATGTATGACTTCCAATTGTACATGGGCACATCTTTGTGTAAGAACCAATGAGCTGAACACACTCAGTAACACAAAGATGGGAGCTTACCCCATTAATTGAGATCTCTAATGCATCCTAAGCATTAGGAGAGGTCTGATTTATTAGTTGAAATAGACTGCTACTGTTAAGTGGAAGAAATTATTTTCCATTCAAGGGGACACTGGGTTTATTTTAAAGGTATACAGATGGAAATATGGAGAGAGCTGACATAGGCTGTGTTATTTTAGTGCGCTATTTATAATTGTTCTTTACTTTTATCATATTATATGTCTGCAGAGGCCTCTGTGACTTACAGTATTCACAGTCAGCCTGGGCTGGCATTTCCTATTAACATTGCAGCACAAGAATGTATGACATAATATATACGTATTAATTGTAAACTGAATAGGCATCTACCCTCTTTGAAATGTACAGCTGTGTTAAAGTGACACTCCTCTTTTTGCTAGGTTCATTCAGTGGCACTTAAATTTATATATTTTCCAGAACAAGAAGATCGGAACATAAAATCTATTTGTATCTCCCCAAGGAGCAGCGCTTTGAGTACTATCATATATATATATACTGCAAAACCAATGTACTAATTATTGTTTTTTGAATCGGTATTCTGGTGCCTATGCCTTCTCACAGCCACTTCCCATTCAAATAAATAGGAAATGCTCTTTTCCCAATGTCATGTCTAATGACTCTTTCACAGGTGGTAAAAACTGAAATATAAGTGTGATATATTTTTTATTAAAACTCTTTATCAGTTGCACTAATAAGTACATTTCACAGTTCTCATATTTATGGTACCCCTATAGTATCCCTATACCTACTGTATAAGTTGTAGCCAAAATTGACACTAGTGATGGGTGAATCTGCGGCGTTTCGATTCACTGAATCTTTCACAAACTTCACTTAACAGCGATAAATTCACAAAACGCTGCTGGCATCTCGTTTTGGACACGTGCGTCCGTTTTTGGACGCCTGCATCCGTTTTTGGATGCCGGCGCACATTGCCAGCATTGAAAAAATGGACACCCACGTCCAAAATGAGATGCCGGCGAATTTTCGCCAGCGACTGTGTACTGGCGTTTTGCAAATTTATTTGCTGGCAGTGAATCACTGGAATTAGCCATAGGTGAATAAATTCGTCCATCACTATATGACACATCTAATCAGACTGAAAGAAGGCATAGTCAGGTATAAATATTGCCTTAGGAGTCAGAAATGTTACTCCCACAGGATTGAACAGCTGTAAGACTGTTTGTCTCTACATATCTCCCTTCCTGATTGAGGGCAATCAATGGCCTAACCTCATACTGGCTCTGGCTTGAGAGGAAAGAGCTAATTACACGTGTGCTACTTGTGCTACTTTATTTAGTCTGCATGGATTCTGAGTCAGTATAAGCTAATACTAAATAGTAAGAATAAAGACCCCCCCAATGTATGTAAAAGACTGGCCTATGTGGTGAAGGGTGGATAATGGAAGCCGGTGTTGACCACAACCACGTTACCACAAGAATGTTTACACATTAATGGTGGTAGCACACCAAAAACTAAATGGTTGGTGCTCACTGCAGGAATATGACTTATAACTCATATGTGAAGTCATATTAAACCATACCCTTACATCTATATGCCTCCTCCTCCCCTGTGAATAACACAGAAACCCCCCAGTACATGATTAAACATCATAGGGTCCCTTAACAATTCAAAATGCTAATAAACCCCCAGAACAAACCCTATGAGGCTCACAGTCCCCAAGTAGCTTAGGGGAGGCAGAGTATGTCACACACAGGGAGCTTAGGGCAGGCAGAGGATGACAGAGTAGGGCACACAGAGGGAGAATAGGGCCGGCAGAATAGGGCAAACACGGAACATAGGACAGGTAGAGTATGGCATACATACTGCTAGGCAAACTGCTATGTGGGGGCCACACCAGAGGGTGACAGATGCTAGAAGAATGGATTCTAAATTGAAAAAGGTAACCCTGTTTCTCATTATGTTGTTGATATTAATTTAGTTCCCAAGAGGTTTGTATAACAGAGCTTGTAGAAACAGACTCCATGGTTCTAAATAAGCTAATGTGATGTATGCTAAAAACTTGATCAAAATTTGCACTGATGAGCTGGTGGAGTAGATCATGAAAGTTTGTGCAATTCCATCTTGTCCAGATACCAGATACTTCTAAATCAGGCCATTGGTATTGATGGGCAACTTTATTCACTAGTCATGGATTTGTGAGGAATTTTTCACGTTTCACCACCCGTGAATTTTTTTGTGCGGCGAAAAAATTGTCGGCATAAAATTCACGGCAACAAAGAAAAATATTGGCACACGTGATTTGTCTTCTAGATGACATAAAATATTCAAAAGTAAAAATCTATGCTCCTAACGAAAAAAAGAGAAGGCTTTTATCACAACCACAACTGCTTAGTGATAGACAAGGGAAGTGCATAGTAGCGGGGGACTAGAACATGACCCTGAACCCACATATAGACATACCTGTACATAGAGGTGTAAAGGGGGTTGCTAGTAAAAATCAATTGGCCGAAGAGCTAAGTGTCCATCCATTAAGGATTACACATATTTCTCCCCAAGATTTCATACTCATACTAGGATTGATATGTTTTTGATGGACACTCAATCTACCATACAAATTAGCAAAACGTGGATGGGTATACGCACCTCTGACCATGCTCCTATTGGAATTGAACTTTTCCCAGACAGACACTCAGAGAAATTGCCCTGGAGGCTTAACAGCTCTCTACTATATAACACAGAGTGTAAACAGCAAATTGAACACAAGATCATACAATATTTCAGGGAGAACAACCCACAAGACACTAGCTGGCAAACCACCTGTTTGGCACATAAAGCGGTCATAAGGGGAGAACTGATATCCCAAACCAAACAACTGAGGGAAACAGAGGGAGTTAGAACAATCACAACTTGAAGTGCAGTTAATAGAACTAGAGAAACAACTCATTCAAAATTATAAGGTCAAACAGATAAATAAAAAAAAGAACAGGTTAAATGCTATAATGGCTGCTAAAACAGCCTATAGGCTACAGCTTCTGTGAAATAACAGACCCTAAGCAAATAGCTATCATGTTTGCACAATACTATAAAAAGCTCTATAACATAAGCTCCAATTCAGATACTCAGTCCCCTTCAATAGATAGCATTACACACTATTTACAGAAGCTACAGTTACCAACATCTTATCCACAGCAGTTGGAATCAACCCATCACGTTAGAGGAAATACAGAATATCATTAAAGATTTGAAAACAGGGAAAGCACCGGGTCCCGACAGCTTTACTAATCAATACTATAAAACTTGTGCAGCAGTTTTATACCCATTCCTCTTAAAATAGTTTCAAAATGTAATGGATACTGGCTGCATTGCCCCAGAATATTTGCAAGGCCATGTGGATACCATTCGAAAACCCGGAAAAAAATAGACCCATCACACTACTCAACATCAATCTTAAGATATATTCCAAACTTTTAGCACAAAGACTTAACTTGGTTTAACCATCCCTCATTAGGAATAACCAAGTGGAATTTGTTTTGAATAGGAAGGGAGCAGATAGTACCAGAAGGTTTCAGAATATCTTTTACATCCTAAAATGGGCTAAAACACCAGCCTTGATGCGGAGAAGGCTTTCAAGTAAACTGGGATTATATGAAGGCCACGCTAACAAAATTCCAGCTAGGGGAATCCTTTTTGATTGCCATATAACCACTATATTCCAATCCAACAGCTAAAGTCTGTACTGCCGGATCCCTGTCGGGCGCCTTCAAGCTGACAAACGGAACCAGACAGGGCTGTCCCCTATTGCCCTTGATTTTTGCTTTACTGGTAGAACCTTTAGCCTAGAACATAAGGGGGAATCAGGAAATTAAGGGGGTATTGTGGTGTTTATACAAATGGCCTACAGGTGTCACTGTGCATACTCTCTGCACCCTCGGCTACCAAACAGAACAGGTATCCACTCCTGCAGGACTGTGAAAAATTGGCCTGTTTGCAGATGATATGCTGCTGGTCATTACTGACCCAACAGTTTCCTTGCCCAAAGTTCTAATGGAATTAGAGAGATTCCAGAACATATCATGGTACAAAATAAATACTAAGAAAACACAGTCCCTGCCCATCAACATTTACAAACAAACCCTCATGGGGCCATGCAATCTCCTTTGAAAAACCTTTGAATGGAGAGAATCTTATTTAACACATTTAGGTATAAAATGACCCAAAGACCCAGAGTTGATATACAGTTTGAACTATCTCCCATTGATTAAATTTGAATATGAAAGCAATAGGTGGAAAAAGGAGATAAAATCCTGGTATGGATGCATAACGTCAGTAAAAAGGAATCTGCTCTCACAGATACTCAATGTATACTACTAGTACCTCTACCCCCCACTTCCTCACAACCATGCAAAAAGCAGTTAACAGGTTTATCTGGCAACAAAACCCCCGAGAATATCTTTTGTAGCATCACAATACTCTAGGGTCTCGAGCAGATTGGGATTACCCAACATAAAATCATACCATGTAGCAGCGCTGCTTGAAACAGTTGTACGATTGCATGCTAACAAGGGACACACAATGTGGGTGGACATGGAGACAAAAATGGTGGAGATAAAACTCTCACCCACTACTTTTGGATGCCCAAAAAATTCAGACCACCAACAGATAATTTATTGCCAACAACTCTACACTCCCTGAAGAATTGGGAATCTTTTCCGTCTCCACTACTTCCTTTATTAGGATTTAAATATATTATACTGCAAATATCCCTGAGTAACTGGATAGAGGCAGGAATTCCCAAGCTAGGAGATCTCTATTTTGCGTTAACACTTACAGATTACAGATATAGCAGACACTTTGGAAAAATGCCAATTAGAAATGCCACAATTATTCAGTCACTAATATATACAAAAGATGGAGATGCTGCACCCCAAATGCACAATTCCAAACTAAAATTTACAATTAAGTGATCTATTTTTATGCGCGTTTAATCGCGCACACCCTATTATTAAGAAGATGTGGATACTCAAGCCCCTAACCTCTAGCTTGAAATTGCTCTCCAATAAGTCAGCTTTTTGTTGTGAGTCATTGTCTGGGTCAATGGTCCACGTGCAGTGGCCGAATGCACAGCAAGTGGAGACCAAACACAAAAGAAAAGCAAGCATTTCACGAACTCCCAGACAGCAATATAAGTTGAAACAGCTTTATTTCACCAATATATTTACTGGTGTATTTTGAAACAATGCACTGATAGGTGCTGAAGAGGAACTCCAATAGTAAGTAGGCTAATCAGGTCTTAACCTACAACAGTGTCTTTGGAAGCAAATATAGGAATATATATACTTTCTGTTCGATATTCCTGGTGTCATTAGCACACATTTTGAATGTACACACACTGAGTTCATTTTCAGCTTGAACTTGGATAACCTCTAAGCTTTCACAAATTATATAGTGAGTAAAGTACCCCCTCTTGCAAAATATAAGGATATTATAAGTTACTGAGGAGTTCTATGACAATATAAATGCTGAAGGCTGAGATGACTTCTGATATCCTCATATTTTGCAACAGGGGCACTTTTTTATTATAATACACAAGTTTCAGTGAGTCGTGAAAATACTAAGCTCCGATTATAAGTAATGACATCACTAAGCAACGTTTATAAGGATATAATGGACAGCATATTCATGGCTCTTGTGTATTATCTGTATATATAAGCCTTTAGTTGTACTTTTTAAGCTTTCAGGTGTGATCTGTCATAGAATGCTTTATAACTAACACTATTAGTAGCTGAGCATACAAAATAAAAATGTAAACTGTTTGGACACATTTAACAGTAAATACAATGAAATAAATAAACAAAGGCTAATGCAAGATGCTAAGACTGCATTGTTTTCTAGAGTTTATGATGAGGAAGCAAAGTAAAACAAGAAATTCCTGTTTGGCATAGTGGGCATTTTGGATTTCAAGACAACAGACATGGTTGCTGCAGTCAGTAGCATATTAAAAACCAAATAAGATCAGGCAGTAACAAGGAAATAAAATGAGATACTGTCAATATTTGATAGCTGAAACCAGAGAAACAAAAAAACGGCCAGAAACTTTAGACTGCCCTATAATTAGACAGCACTCCAACAAACATCTAGCCATATTTAAGATAAGTAGGTTGCTATAATGTTTACTTGACACCACAGTTTTTTCTCTAGCCTGAAAACTACAGCATATCAGTATCATATTTTTTCTGTGGATGCAAATCGTTTTGGATAAGTAACGTAACTAGTTGGGGGTGGGCCCAGGCACGGGACGTGCAGCCATGCCCCCCCACCCGTTCTGTACGAGATTTTCCAGCCGGAATCAGCGGTGCATGAGCTGCCGGGGCCCTCAGGGGGAGCAGGCCCTGGCCCAATTGCACCCCCTGCTCCCCTGGTAGTTACGCCATGGTTTGGGATATCCAATTAGTGGTACCATAAGTTATCTTTTGGTAGCCGAGGATGAGTAAAGTATAACAGTGCTTTATTTGCAGGTTCATGGAGCCATTACACTTCAACAGTAAATTCAACTCTTAGACTTTAAGCTGTATAGAAATTACTATGTATGCACAGTATAACTCTTGTGCACAGTGACACCTACAGACCATTAATATAAACACCACATCATGTTTAGGTTCCCTAACAGTAACCCGAATGGAAGGGGCTGCAGAACACTTCATCACTTTCACATAACCTAAAACTTTCAAACACAACAGGTATTAAAGGATAATATGAAATGCATGTTAATATTTGCATGGTTGATGTGGTCAATTGACTATGAAATACTTTATACTGTACTACTAATCAGGTTGGACAAACACTACAATGTGAAATGCATCAGGACTATTTTTTTTTTAAATGGTATGCAGTGTTGACTTTTTATAATTATCCTGTTTTAAATCAGAGATCTGCTATCCATAAAAATTACACAATTAACATGAAGTCCAGATAAGTAATTGACTCTCCTTAAAGTGATATTAATTCTCTTGAAAAGGCTATAATTATATTCAAAATGCATTTGTACTCAATACAGTGCTGCCTTTATTCAGCAGCGTCATTAATGTTTAGGAGAGTTCTTGTCTTCTTCTGGTTATCAGGGGCGGCAAAAATGCTGCTCGGCTCTTCTAGTGCAGAGTGTCCCACCCCTGTCCAGTGCTGAAAAAGTGAGTGCCATGGGGAAGGGGGGGGTGTCAAATTGAAGGCCGCATCAGGTGGCGAAATGGGCTGGATCGTCCCTGTTTACAGCACTGAGATGAGCATCATGCAACCTTATTCTTTCTTCTGATTATTTGTTCTAAATAAAAGGTATTTCCAGGAATGAAAAAATACACACAGGAAAATCCCACTGTTATTTCCTCACAGGTCAATGTTCTCGTAAACACTCAGCAAGTATCCTCTTCTGCTACACACACACTAGGGATTAATGCTGAGCAAACAAACAACAGGAACAGTGCAGAGTGTATATTTTCCCTCTGTGTAAGTGCAAATTAAATGCAAATATATATATATAACATCACAATGTTCTTATCATCTAAAAATCCAGGGAAGCAATTCAACATTTTCCATTATAATTGTAAAGTTAAGCTATCATCACAAATAGATGTTTTTTTCACTCATGTCTGAGATCAGTGTTTTTTATTGAGTAAATTAGTTTTAGTCCAACCCCCAAAAAAATGTCCAGCAGCTATTATGTTTATATTGTGTTTATATCAGTAAAAGTCAGGGTTTATTTAGTTGTCAAATCTCTTTTTATTGATTTTTCATAGTTTTAATCATGGAATACAGAAAGGAAAAAGGGAAGTTGGGGAGAAAGAAAAAGAACAAAACAGACAAAATTTCACACTTTAACAATAATTTTTGTTTCCTTTATTTTTTTTTTATTTTTTTAGTTTAAAGCACTGTAGGAGAGACCATAGAGGTTATGGTATGAGTGCAATTTCTTTCATTTTAAAGCGTCATGTTAACCCAAAAAATTACTTTATGCCTAATAAAAGAAAACACAATTATAGGCAACTTTCCAAAATTAATATATTACAATTGTTGGTGCTTAAAGTTATTTGTAAATGTTATTGCTATTGAAAGCACTATTTGGTTAATTCCTGGTTGTTCCATATTAAACAATGTTGCAAAAGTGAATGAGGCCAGTTAGAGACAGATACATTTATGTTATAGTACTCTATAGGAGAGTAAGATAGTGAGGTAAGCTATAAAGAGCAGCTTTGTCCTCCATTAAGGATTGTAGCAGGGAGAAGTTTCCCTAGGCTATAAGATTGCCTACAGGAAAGTGACCTTAGTTGGATAGGGAATCAGGTTAAGATTGTTCTCCCTGACTATTCCACTGGGTGAGAGCTGACCACTTTTGAGGTATTTCTGCCTGGAGGTATGCTGCACTACCTTGGTTACATCCACAAGGGGCCTATATTCAGCTGTCTCTGATGTACTGTCCTATCCTTTGAATACCATTCTGCATATGCCTGTTTGGTGTAAGTAATCCTGTGGATCATTTGTCTCTGACAAATAATAGTGTTAAACTACTATTCTTTCTTGTCCTATTCCACCTTTACTAAAACATGAATCTTGTATGTTTAAATCAAGAAACCTGATGTATGAAGTGCAGGCTGGATTAAAAAAGCAAACAACAAATGACTGTACTTTGCACCCAGCTCTGTCTAGTGCTTATAGGCACAGATAATTTTTATGTAAATGTTTATTTAGATGAAGCAGGGTTTTACATATGAACTGTTTTATTCAATATACAGTAGTTTTATAGAGACCTAAGTTGTTTGGGTGTATAGTAAACTAATGTTTTGTGTCTACAGTGTTGTGTTTTGTATTAAATTCCATGCAAAGTGCAAAGAGAATACTGTACTGCAATCCCCCCAGACCCAACTGCTCTGTAACTAAGTTCTAAGGGTGCAGCTTTATGCCCTTTAGTGCTCTAGCACTTCCACTGTGTCCTGGGCATTGACAAATGACTTCTAAGATGTGTTCCCATTACATCAAAGGCCTGCTGTGCTAATAATGTAGATTTATATTACTGTGAGTGTTAAGATCCGCAAAAGCTTTTGTGTCATGCTCTGTTTGCTTCAGGGACTGACATATTCCCAGCACATGATGTACATCTGGCCACAGAGCTCATACAAGGTCAGGAACACATGACACTGATGTCTATTTTCTGTTTGTGACTTATGACACATTCATTCCCATCAAACCTTTAGAGCTAGTCGTGAATTTATGTTTCTACACGTTTTTATGTTTATTTCATAGGTCCAAAGGAAGGGTTAACATTTTGAACAAATATAAATTAATACCACAGGGGGCCCATGCTTTCAATTATGGCTGACTGGTTAAGTGTCTTAGGGTGTAGGGTCACCTGATCTAATATTTTCATGTGGGATTTGGGGCTGGCTTATTAATGTGAGCTTGATGGAAACTAGAGCAATTCTCAAGTTTCTTCCTGTAATACATTCTCCTATAATTCCAGAGTAACTGTAAATGGTGAAAGATGCAGCAAAACTCTGTGCTAGGATAGAAGGCAGTCTTTTTTTTTTATATAAAAAGCATTACTGTGTATGCCCTACACAATTCCTGTTTCTACTATGATTCAGTGGTTCAATGGGGTGGATAAAATACTCAGGGGATGTTTATAGAGGAGCATTCACGTCTGAATGTTAAAGTACCAGTAACATAATTTTTTTTTAAAAATGTGTTTGTACTGAACGAGAAAAAAACACCAAGACACATTAAGGGTTAAACTTGCAAATTCTTAATTAAGAAATAACTTACTGATACTGGGCTTCTGCTCCTCTTCAGAAAAGGTGATCCAGCGACGATCCATTGTGTGGCGCTTGATTACACCTCCCTGGCTAGCTCATAAAGAAGGCAGGGAGGAGAAATCGAGTGCCGCATGATGGATCATTGCTAGATCTCCTTTTCTGAAGAGGAGCAGAAGTGCAGTATCGGTAAGTAATTTTTTTGATAAAGACTTTGCAATGTGTCTTTGTGTTTTGTTTTTTTTCGCCCAGTACAAACAAATTTTTAAAAAGAAATTTCTTATGTTACTGGTCCTTCAAGGTACTGCACACACTTTCTTCTGAAGGGGGTATAGCTTTACCTAATCTCAAACTTTATTTTCTTGCTGACTAGTTACTATATGCTCATTGAAAGCTGGTTAATCAGCAGTAGACCTAGAGGCTGCTACAGTAGGCTCATTTGAGGCCCTGTCCAAACTCCCTTACCTAGGTGTATCCTCCCATTACACCACTATACTTTCCATGGTCACACAGGCCTTCCAGGTATCCCTGAAGTTGGGCCTTGGTCAGTGTGAGGTGTGGTCTCCCCAGACCCCACTGTGGAGCAACAACTACTTTCCCTACTTCCATGCTCTTCCAGATATTGCTAGATGGGCACAGATGGGTGTTCTATCCCTAGGGGACATCATCACTAGTGGTGATTGCAAAATGTATGACTTATTGAGAGAAGAGGTTCATTCACTCCCATGCTTTTAATACTCAATTCCCTACAAGGCCTATAAAGACAGCATAAATAACCACTGAGACCCTCATAGACCTGACTAAACCCCTCTCCTGGCTCTACATCATATTATCCTCTGCAGGTTTCTTTCCTTTTTAAAAAGTAAGATTAAATGGCAGATGGACATTCCACTGTTAGATGACGAAATTGGTCCCAGATAAATACATTTCCATGATAGAAAGATACATACGGAAATAACGCCTGAACAGAGCATACTTGACCCCCTATCGCCTGGCAAAAATCCATGGTAATGTGTCCAAACTATGTCCCAAGTGCAAGGATGAGATAGGTACTCTGGGGCAAAATCTTTAAGGGCCAAAATGGAATGATTACTTTTATTTGTATGATTTTCTCAGTGGTGTACGTATCACATAGCGCAGGGGGTCTGTATTGGAGGGTCTGCTGTATGGTTTTCCCCCTCCCCAGGAGATTTTTTTTCAAGGTACACTACTGGTTTTTGCAATACGGTTACACTCAAGATGGAATAAAAATAAAGAAGGTGAAAGAATGGACCACAATATAAAGTATGTAAAATGAGCTACCATCACTCTGAACCAGGCAGTAGCTACGGTATTCATATGGTGGGCTGCAACAGACTAGGTCCAGTGAATCTGATGTTTTGAACCTGTACTCCAAAAGTGACACAATTCCCACTCTGAACATACAAGATGCAACTTGCAAGTGCAATTCTATCTATTTTGACACTTGCAGCATCAGACACAATTAGAGAATGGCCACAATGGAATAATGGGGTAAGCATTATGGTCAGCATTATGAACAAAAAATCTGGTGCTTTGCATGCAAAATTACACTTTGAACACTGCACTTGCATTTGTAAATGGCCCCTGATATGTACACAAAAAAATGGTGCACTTTGTCTCCAGCCTTCCTGTTTAGATAAATTGATGAAAGTATCTGCACAAATACCTGCAGCCACTTATATGAATACAGAATTTCTTGCATTTGTCAGCACTGTATTCATGAGGGGAGGGTGCTGTATATAGACTTGCAAGTTAGATGTGCAAGTTAAAGTGCTGCAGTAGATGCAGGTTACAACAGGGTCCTTTACTTACAGCCTGCCCTATGGCAAATGTGGCCACATGATAGTCACTGTTTAAAGCCACCTCCAACGGTGAATGTTTGCAGTTAAAGTTAGGTCCAGATTAGCTTCAACTTTGTATAATTCTGGTGCAAGGTATAATATTAAACTGCACTATCTGGGGCCACCAACCTTGCTACCGTGCAGGGTAAATGAAGCCGTATTGGGGTTGCAGTGGAGAGGTTTAATAGGGAGGCATATAAATACCTTTTATTCTGCTTTTAGAACCTTGAATTGAGATTTTAATACATATTTATATGACAAACATACAAAAAATGTTAAGCCTAATTAAATGTTGTCAAAGGTTGTTAAATGCTGTTGATATAAAGATTGGAGCTCTGATATTTCACTTATAACTAAGGACATACGCAGGTTCCCATATAACACAGACACAATGACGTTGCTATCTATACCTTCATTGTTTGGTATGTTCCAGGATATGGTTTATTCAGCTGCCAGCCTGCCACCCAAAGAAATAGTTTCTTACGAAAATCAAACACAAGGTTATATTTGCTATTTGTAACAGGAAAGTGCTTAAATAAAAGTTGGGATTGCATGTTAAATATTGACAGAGTACTGAGAAAAGTTCTCGAAATTATCATGTTTCATTGTTTTGCTATCAGGGCCAACTTGCTTGAATTAAATTTACCATTGTAGTCAGATAAAAATAAAGCTCATTATGGACACCTTTCTGAAATATTAAAGTTAATTAATGAAGTATCAATATGTTTCTTGTATATGAGAAAATGGAGTAAAAAGTCTTTGTTTCAACTCTATTTGACTTCCAAGAAGATAAATAGTGAGAACCCGGACCTAGTAATCATAAAATCATTTGTTGGTTTTGCACAAATTCTGAAGGCAGAGATTATCACCCAAAAGCATTTTTCTCAGTCTACCCTCTTCTCTACTGTTAGCAGAAAAGATAATGTAAAACTATGCCAGCCCTGGTGATGTCCACACATTTCTTATTGCCAGTAAATGGGAAGATAGGGATGCATTTCTGGAGTTTTGATGCCATCTATGTATTGCACTGGGGAAATAAAAATTGCAACCAAACC
>CM044431.1:149903009-149931584 GCA_024363595.1 Xenopus borealis
GGTGTAGATTTTTTTGTTTTCCTATTGTTTCACTAGAAGATGCAATTAAGTAGATATGCACAAAAAAAACTGTTATCCCAATAATTTTGTCTTACCTATTAAAAATATTGGCATCAAGAATAGATTTGGGTGACAACCCTATTCCCATAATCCTTTCTACAACCTGTGCTGATCTTCCAATGCAAATTATTTTTTGATATGTCAACATGGTAACAGCTTCCAGCTCCCTGCAACAATGCCTTTAGTTGAAGGTTAATTCTGAATTTACAAACATTTCCAATGAGTACAAGTAGTATATATCGGATCACTATTATTTATTACTGAAGAGGCCTGTGTGGTACAGAATCAAAAGATGAAAAATGAATTTTGTGTGATGAATTGTTCTGGAAAGTTACACAAGCTCTTTGCTGTCCAAAACACTGTTTAGAGATACATTTAAATTGCTTCCAAACATTGTTCTTTCTGACTCTTGCATGATCATTGGGATTCTGTACTGATGTTTATATTTGAGACTTACCTTGAGGGAAATGGTAAACCTATATAGTATGACTAAAACTCATACAGTATGACTGCATTTATACAGGAGTAGATGTGGCACAAAGCTGAGGGCTGGTTTCAAGGTAGCATGGAAAGGGTATTTACTCTGATCCCCGTTCACCAGAGGGACCCTTTGGGTGAAAAACAAAGATAAACATACAATGTGCATATTATATTGAGTGTTATGCAAGTTTTAACTATTTTCAGATTGATGAGGAATATCAATAATATAGCTCTTCAGTAGCAACTTATTACCCTGACAGATAAAGGCTCCTTTGCCAGAAACACGTATAAACAGTCTAGTTCCAGAGTAGAAGTTTGCTAAAATCTGCTATGTCTGTTTAGCAGCAGCCAAAGAACCAACTTAATCTGGTCATACATGGACAAATGTAAGCTGCCCATGTGGCCTTTTCAGACCGAGTCAGCCACTGCTCTGTCAGTGTTCCAATTACTTTGCCAAAAGAGCAGATATTTATGTTTTAGGCCAGCTTTAGACTGGGCAGTACCAATCTACAAAAGTAGAGATAGGCAGGGTTTAAAATAAACTAGGCACTGCTTCAGGCCGATATAAAGTTTTTGTTTAATGTATAGATCAATTTTGAATGGGGGCATGCTTTTGTTTGTTCTTGTCTTCTTTCCTATTGTTTTAATCAATAAATATCTATTGTTTTTATTATTTCTTTTGCTAAACATGGTAAACTGGGACACTGAAGATATAACATGTTTGGTCCTTCCCCTGCATAATAGACTCCTACTAACAAAACAGTCACAGGCAGATGTGGGCCAAACCGACCAGCTTCACTAGGCAACCCGGCCAGCCACGTCACCACCCCTGCACATGCACAAACATGCTTGTGTATGCTCAGTGATGTCAAGAAAAGGGACAAGAGAGCCCAAACTATGGGTAAGCAGAAGGCTCTTCAAGAGGTACCTGTCCAGCACTTCCCAAGTGTTGCACTCTAGGCAGGTTCCTCTTCTACCTACACCTAGTTCTGGCCCTGGTCACAGCAAAGAGTGACAGTGAGGGGTTGCATACTGTTAATATGTTTTATTTTGGCTTTGTAATGGTTCACTTAAATCAATTCAACAGTAATGCTGTTTAATTGTTCTTGACAGAAAAACTGTGTTCAAAGCTACATGTGTGGAGCCAAATATATGTTGGTACGGTGGCATTCTAACGGGAGGATGGTTAGCATTTTGATGCTTTGAAAGTTCTGGGAAGCTAAGCAGTTTTGCTAAGCAATAGTGACAAGTGAAATTTTTCACCAGCCATGGATTTTTCGTGAAACAGCAGCAATTCCCCACAACAAAAAAAAGTCGCTGAGACAAAAAAAGCACCATAAGAAAATACACCCATTGACTTTAATGCATTTAGACAAAAAAAAAGTCGCCATAAGAAAAAAGCCCATTGACTTTAAAGGGAAACTATTTCGAAAATGAAATTTTTATATGTTTCAACATACTGAAATGAGAAACTTTCTAAATACAGTCAATGAAATAATCTGAACTGTTTCTGACCAAATCAAATCTATCTTCACTATCCCTCTCTCAGCATCTGTTTCTCTTCATTCTGTCTTCATGCAGCAGTTGGGTGTCAGATGTCAGTCATTGACAATTAGGGGCAGATTTACTAATGATCAAATTTCGAAGTGAATAAACTTTGAAATTATGACCATCCAATTTTTTTTTAAAGCTAAAGTTGATTGAAAATGGACCTATTTGATCGAATCGTTCAAATGCATTGTTCAATTTGAACAAATCGAACAATTTTAACCAAAATCCCTTGAATTCCTTGAAAAAAATTTCAGGACAGGTTCCAGGAGGTCACCCATAGCCTACAATGGCAATTTGACAGCTTTAAGGTTGTGAATAGTCAAATTCAAAGGATTTTAAAGAGACAGTACTTAAAAAATTCAAATTTTTGCATTTTTTCTATTCAAATCAAATTTTGGGCTACTCGATAGTCGAAGTAGCCTAAAATTACTTCGAAATTTGAATTTTTTTTAATTCAAATTTAATTCGAATATTCACTTTGACCCTTAGTAAATGTACCCCTTATATCCAATATATCTTATAGGGAGGGCTTTCTTTCCTAGCAGATGTATTAGAGCTCATTCGAAGAACTATGTCCAGTACAAACAAAATCTAACAAAATAGCTGCCTTTTGCACAAATCCTGCATGTAGAGAGATAGGATTTCTGGTGATTTTAATACAGTGAGCACACTCTAGGCAAACGGAGCCCCCTATAAGATATACTGGACCTAACTGTCAATTAATATCTGACACCCAGCTCCTGCATGAAGAGAGAATGAAGAGAAACTGATGCAGAAAGAGGGATAGTGAAGATAAGCTTCATTATTTCAGAAACAGTTCAGAATATTTAAAGGGGTGGTTCACCTTCAAGTTAACTTTTAGTAAATTGTTGAAGGGCCAATTCTAAGAAACTTTTCATTTGGTCTTCATTATTTATTTTTCATTTTTTTTAATGATTTGCAATTTTCTTCTGTTTCTTTGCAGCTTTCATATGGGGGTCACCGACACCATCTAAAACAAATGCTCTGTAAGGCTACAAATGTATTGTTATTGCCATTTTTTATTACTTTATCATTCTATTCAGTCCATCTCCTATGAACAACCCCTTTAATTGATTGTATTTAAAAATTTTCTTATTCAGTATGATGAAGCCTATATTAAAATAAAATTGCCATAAGAAAAATACCTATTGACTTTTATGAAATTGGACAAAAAAATTGCCACAAGAAAAAACTCCCATTGACTTTAATGAATTTGGTGCATTTGGAAAAATGATCAGGTGAGTAAAAATATTTTACACACAATTTTGTGATGCCCATTGACTTTAATGTGTTTCGTGAATAGTTCGGGACAGATTCGGTCATTACTATTAAGCAATACTGCTTTGAGAATACAACCCAGATAATGTTGGAATACAGCTTCCAACCTTATTTAATCCTTTAATATCGTGCCTGCGTTTTTGAATGATGTGCAAGCTATGGGAGTTCCGGAAGTCTACCTCTGTGCTGCCCACCATCCACAGCTTTACTTTGCAGCTAAATGAATACAGATTCACCACTCACTTTTTAAGAAGCACAAGTGATATCATCTATCCTCTATTTGTAATTAAAAGGCAAGACGCTTGCCCAGGTGTAGTAACATATAGAACTAATGAGATGCTTTAAAGCAAGCAACCTGTAGATGCTGCCTGCTGATTGATTGCTATATGTAATTAAACCAGTAGCACATTTTCACCATTTATTTCATAATGCCCTTAGCATAATTTTTTGCACTTTGCCACTATATGAGCCATATAATGAACAATACCAGAAACAGACAAAATAATTCATTGGTCAAAATTTTTTTCATAGTTCTTAAAAATTCCTTATTTTATGTTTTATAAAATGCTTAACTTTCATAGCTATCCAGAAACTTACCCTTCACAGCAGCCCATATATATAATTACAAGAAAAAAAAGAACTCCTGTATAGAAAGCTTTGAGGAATGCGTGTTCAGCTAAGAGGTTTCGAATGGATTTACTATAAATGCTGCTGGACAGAGAATCTAATTTGTTTTCCAGAACTGCAAGCTTTCTTATGGTGTAATAGGTTACTCAGCATGCTGTGCAGCTTGGTGCCACACTTACACAGCTGGACATCCACTGCTGGCGCACTTTGTACTTTTACATGGATTTCAAGAGAGCAATTTCAGGCTTAATTTAACCTTTGTATGTTGCTAAAGCATTTACTCTCTGATACTAGAATTTGAAACTTTTCAACCCATTTCCTTGCAAATAAATTAATCTGATAACAGTGATGAGTGGTCAGCAGTCTATGTTAAAAAAAAAATCCAGATTTTTAATTCCTGCTTCCTTTCTATTCAGTTGCTAAAATCAATGGAAGAGATTTATGAAAGGATAATAGAAAAACAAGGTTGTAATAACCCAGTCCTTTAACACCAATTCCTAATTGTATTCTAATATTATAATAGTCAAAGGTCAAAGGTGTCTTTATCATCTTCCTTTCTAAACACCACTACAGTATTTTAAAGGAACCCCTTGATGTACAAGTACTTCTGTGGATATAATAGTACAGACTGGTCTGTGTGTGTATCTGGGTTAAAGAGGCGTGTTATGTTGCTGCTCTATAAAAATAATTTGATTTATTTCTTACAGATATAACCCTAATTTGGAATCTTCCTTGGCAATTCAGGGGCCCTGAGTCCCTTTTGCGTATGAAAAGTACTGGGAACTGGGAAGTACAACGCAGTGCCTCCACCTAGGGAGCACTGAGGAACTTACCTCAGGGTAATTCCCTAGGAAAAATAAAACACTCAGTTCTCTTCCCAGGATGCACTGCAGTGCCCAGCCAATCAGGTTGTTCTCCAGCCTGTAACTGGGCTGGATGATGTCATAGACATAAAAGCAGGGGAAGGATTTCTCTGCTCCCCTAAATTCTCCCCTTGGACAAACTGGCAACGTCCTCGCTTGCTGTATGGCCTGGCATGCCTGGACAGCAAAACAATCAATACTGTCTTTATCAATACTGTTACCTGGGACCCTAACATTGGCCTTGCCTGGAGACCTGCGCTTATCCAGACGCAGTACTTTAGATCTATTCGGGTTTCAAAGGTTTCAGGGTCCACTTTCATGTCAACAGGGTTCTCCCTAGTAGTTTTCTCTCGACTCAACACCCTATCCTCTTCAGGGGAGTCACTCTCACAGATGGAAGGCTCATAATAAGACTTCTGTACTGTAGAACTTTTGTAAGTCTTACAACTTCAGGCCTGATGACCCATCACGTGGCACTTGTAACATCTCCCGTAGAATCTTCTACGCCTGCGGCGTACTTTACACAGTGCAGATTGGGTTTCACCTTCATCAGGAACTGGACAGTTTGGCTGGATGTGGCCAAGCTTGCCACACTGGTAACACTTAGGAACTTTCTTAGTCTCAGCTGGGGTTTTGGCGCTCTCAGACAGTTGAGCTTTTAAGTCCTCCAGGTCTTTGCAAAGTTTCTTGTTCTCTTCTGCCAGTTTTGCTTCAGCAGATAATTTCTCTGTATGCCCTGCAGTGGAACTCCGTTTGACCCTCACATAGGCATCTGCCTCCTCTCGCCAAACTCCCTCCATTAGAGCAACATACCCAGGGTGTAGCTTATCCTGGGAGTGTGCTCTAATTGGCACAGCAAAAGGGTCACTTTTCAGGGTCCCTCTTTTCAATTGGCAAATTCTAAGAGCATCTCTGTAGCACTCTCTACAGGGCCAAACGTCACTTCCAGGACTTCAATCAGATCACCCGAAGGTGACCCACCATATAGTATTTAATGATATCCAAGGCAGGATTGCGGAGACTATCAAGGCTCTTCCTTCTCATAGCTGTCTCGGGGCCAACCCAATCTCTCAAGAACACAACAGTGGAGTCTCTCCAACTCTAAAAGGACTCTTCACCTGTAGGTACAGGATCGGTACCTGAAAACACTTTGAGCCTCCTAAATTACCACTCCAGGCCAGCTGCGTCAGTTGGTCAGTAAATTGTCCCAGTGCGCTCACAATCTCTGGGGTATCCATCTGGCCACCAGAGCTATGCAGACTCCCCTTGGAGACAACGCTCTCACAGGATGGGCATCTATTTACTTGACTCTTCTCAGCTGGCTAATCAAGCAATGTCTTGTTCAGTGGCACTCTCTCCTGTGCTTTCACTGCATACTGCGTAGTAAGGGCTTCCTCCTGGGACAGTAATTAATCTGCATCATCAGACATGTCAGGCAGAATAATCTTCCAGGGCCCTTCACGCTCAGCATCAATATCAGGGGGAACCCAGTCACAATCTATCTCTCTGGGGCTGTCTATAAGAACATTCAGCAGGACCCCGGCAGAATCCCGGCATGACGCAGCCACCCTTGGGCGGTAAAAAATCTGTTCCCCATCCAGAACTTGGTAAATAAACTCTTCTTTCACTCTGGGCACCATGGGCCCAACGGCGGCAACCTTTCGGGGGTTAAGTCCCAATACAGTACACCACTGCCAAACACTTTGTGGAGTTTCAAAGGCCCTGAGTCCCTTTTGCGTATGAAAAGTACTGGGAACTGGGAATTACAGTGCAGTGCCTCCACCTAGGGAGCACTGAGGAACTTATCTCAGGGTAATTCCCTAGGAAAAATAAAAAACACACAGGGGGTCATTTATTAACTGGGCTAATTTGCCCATGGGCAGTTACCCATGGCAACCAATCAAAAGGCTGCATTCATTGTTCTACTTGCAGCTGGCTTTAAAAAGATAATCCCTGATTGGTTGCTATAGGTACGTGGAACACTACCTAAATCACTATTAGGTTCCTAACTGTTGCTCCCACACAGTCCTTTTGATATCACAGTCCCAATCCTCTGAAAGTGTTAATAAGTATGCAGTTCAAATTGCAATGTCCCTTCCCCAGAGCTCTTATTCCCCCAGGAAGCGCTACCTTCACCAAAAGTACCTCTCCTTTGGAAGTTAGCAGCTCTCCCACATAGCAGATAAATATACACCTTTCCTGTAGGCTCACAATTGTATCTGTGCCAGAATCCTCCCAGGGTAATCTCAGAGGCAGATCACACTGGAAGTCATAAGCAACTCTGCTGCAGAATCACTCTCACCAATGGCACTTTTCTCCTTCTGAGTGTCTAGCAGCGTGGCACGGAACACAAAGCCACTTTCTGCACATCCACAGATTCCACAGCTTGAACAGCTTTACAGGTCTTGGTTCTGGCTGAATCTTCCAATCCACAGGCTGCATTCAACTCTGTCACACGGCCTGCACAGATCCAAGGCCCACATACACAGCTCCAAAGTCTGGCACACCCTCTCTTCCCAGGATGCACTGTGGTGCCCAGCCAATCAGGTCGTTCTCCAGACTGTAACTGGGCTGGATAATGTCACAGACAGAAAAGCAGGGGAAGGATTTCTCTGGTCCCCTACACAGACTTGAAGCCCTAAAGATCAGTCCACACGAGGAGATTCCGGGAGATTAGGCGCCCAGCGACAAATTGTCTCCTTTTTGGGGCGACTAATCTACTCGAATCACTTCCCCCTATATTGCGACGGTTGAAACGAGAATCCCCTGCAGCAATTCACACATGGCGCTTCGTTTTCTGAAATTGCCTCATGAGGAAGCTTTGGGTAATTTCCTAAACCGAAGCGCCGTTTGGATGAAGGCTTGGATGCTGTTTTTGTAATCAGAAAACTGTATAAACAAGAAAACAAGATATGCTTGAGAGCACCATCTGCTCTAAAGAATCTGATATATAAGATTCCATTCAATTGGAATGTTTCTTGGATACATAATTCATTAGAACAACTTTATTGAAAACACCACTTGTAGGGAGCTTATTCTTAGGCATTTTTAAATAAAATAACACACCCTTCATCCAGACATACTCATAATGAACCAGCCATGGGATGGGATCAAAGTCTGGCTTGGAGTCCCCTGTGATACACCTTTTCCATCGTAGAGAGTCAAAATATATTTTAGTTATTTCGTATGCTGATTCACATGTAGAACTTTCAGTTTAGGTGCTGCATGCTGCAAAAATGCCACAAAAGTTAATTAATAAGGTTATTATTGCAACCTGAATGTGATTTAATTTTATATGCCAATGTAGTATTTTGTATGCCCATGTAGTATTTTTTGTAGGAGTGGAATCCCAAGTCACAAAGAACAGAATAGATTGCGGTTTATACCCAAAACCACCCGGAGGGCTACTCGTAGGTAATTTTACTGTAAATTCTGTCCAACAGCCCCAAGAATGGGTAGAAGAGCTAAGTCATGACTGCTGAACCAATAAGCTTGGGAATCTGCCTGGCATAAGATGTTGAATTACTTTTACAGTTATTATATTACTTTAATAAAGTTTTAGCTGTTAATTTCCCACTATGCAAGGCCAAGTTTTTATTTCATATTGGCCGCAACTGGGGTGGTTTACATTACTCAATTCTTCCTGGCTTGTTTAGCCTTTCTCTGCAGCCATGTAGCATATATCAGACATACTTCAAGTTGTCAGTTTTGATGACCATGAAGTAAACCTAATGGATGGACAACCCACAGACTAAGACCAAGACACAGCAACAAACGAGACATATATATATATATATATATATATATATATATACATATATGGAATAACAAAAAAAAAAAAACAACACACATCAGGTATTTGCCATTGTGCTTTCATTAGCTTCTAAGATAATCTACATAGTTATAAGCCTTTCTGTCAGTAATGATTGTGAAACTCATTACTCTCATAGGTTTCAGATGGGCTGGTGTAGTTGGGAATGTGAATGGTGCTGACATCTTGTTTGTTTGATATTTTAAGCAGTCAATCTAAACTGGGCTTGCTAACATTGCACACACGGATACATGAATAAAACAGAGACTGTGCTTAATCTTTAACTCCAAATTGAATAATGAGTTCATTTATCAGCTTGATGTCTCTAATGCAACAGCATTTCCTGTACTGTCAACTGGCTGGAATTAATCTTAAAACACATAGGCAATTGTCTTTATGTTTTGTAAGTCCTATTAGTAAATATTAAGGCTGTATTAACACATACCATTTCTTTATTTTACCTGATATCATCTACTAGAGCCATCTAAATAGAATAGGCCTATACCTGCTTTAACTACACATTTTTTACATTAACTGGAGCGGAGGGGCAACTCATTTTGCAACCTTTTCATATGCCTGTTTACTCTTTTGGAATATGTGGAATAGGGTTCAGATAAAGGCCTGTATAGGCTTTATCAGCATTGCTTGTTGTTGAATCTTGTTGAGAAAACATTATTCCCAAATCACAGTATAGTGTCCCCAGCTGAACTGATTCCCAGATCTGGATTTCCATACCCAAACATGTTTGCCTTATCCTGCATATCCTGTAGCCAATGAATTGCCAAGGCTAGCCAAGCTCCAAAAGGCAAACATTCCATGTTGCTTTGTGTCTGTTTTTGAATCTGCAATAAAACGTGAAACCTTTCCTTTGTACAAAAAACGCAATCCTTGTTTAAAGAAAAATGCACTTCCTAGATTCTTTAGTTTTCCCTTCATGTACCTATCAACAATTGTAGCAAATCCGATTTTGATACATCAATTTCATATGACATTCTAAGAAAAAAAGACAGATCCGCAGGACTTTTTTTTGCTTGGAATTGGCCCAAAAAAAGCAGCAGAAAATTTTTTTTCAGATATCTTTTTAATATCAATATTTTGTTTACCATTTATACCTACAAACAAAACAATGGACACAAATCGTATTGCATCTTCTCTAATAAAGATTTTAGAAGTTGCCCTAAATGAAAAATAATTTAGTAAACTTTTATAGCTGACCAAGTTAAAATCATGCAATTTATTCAGCTACTTACTAGTCCAAAAGAATTGGACTATTGTATTCTAAATAGTCTCTGAAGTACCAGAAAGAAGTCTAAATTAAAGGGGCAGTATACTTGCTTGTTCAACACGAATTCCCTGAATATGGCATGTATTGAACATACTTATTGCCTAATATTTTAATCACAAAAAAGAAAACTATGGTTTTGTTCTTGTTCTTGAGCTAAACAGGGTAAGAAGGTACACTGAATCTACTTCATGTTTGGTAGACAATAAGATAACTAGTGCACACATAATCATCTTGCATAACAGATTTCTCCAAACAGAACAGCCACAACAAATCTGAAAAATTTTGGGTTTTTGTCTGATAATCCAAAAAAGTTGAATTTTCTCAGCGAAAACTGGATAAAATCAGTTTTCAGAGTGTCAATAGTACAATAAGAATTGACACTCTATTGTGTTGCAACGGTTATTTTTTATTCAGGAGAAATTATTGATAAATGAGTTCAATTAGTTGAAGGAAATTTGGACGGTTTTGTTTTAGTAAAAAAAAAATATTAATTAGGAGTTTTAGTAAATAAGCCCCTTAATGTATAGAAATAAACATTAAGGAAAACTTAGCTGGAAAATTGCATTCTGGATAATAGATCCCATAACTATACAGACAAAAACCAGCTTATAGAATAAATGAAATGTATGCTGTTTGATCAAAATATATTTACAGTAAATATTTAGGTTAGGTGGGAATGGGTAAATATCATGGAATAATACAATATCTTTTGTAGGTTTATTTGCAAATGACCCATTTCAACATTAAGCTGATTTGTGTTTTGTTCTGCTATGAAATTGCCCAACATAGAGTAAAGACTTCCATTCCAGGGATTCTAAACTCCGACATGTTAACTCTCGAAGATTTATTTGTACCTAGAAGGCCTATCCACTTTAGATGTTCCCTGAAATCTTTTTTTTAATAGAAATGTTTTAGTAGTTATACTACATTATTTAGGAGTAGTGATGGGCGAATTTATTCGCCAGGGTCGAATTTGCGGCGAATTCCCGCGATTCGTCGCTGGCGAATAAATTTGCGAATCACCAGCGAAATTTCCGCGAGCGACGCACGCCGAAAACGACGCTACACGCGCCGAAACGACGCGACGCGTTTCAAAAACGACGCGACGCGCGTCGCAAACGACGCGACGCACCGAAAATGACGCAACGCACGTCGTAAACGACGCGACGCGCCGAAAACGACGCGATGCGCGTCAAAAGTGTCCCGCGACTCGTTTCACAAATTTTTTGCCACTTAGCAAATTTCTCTAGAAATTCGAGAATTTTTCGGCGAAGCGAATCGCGGGAGATTCGCCCATCACTATTTAGGAGAGCCGGTCTTTAGAGTATTATTTAGCATATGCTACCAAATGACAAATTGTGCAAGGCAGCAGAGACATAACTTCAAGCAGTAACACAGATTAATTATTCAGTTTGTTCCTTTTCACTTATTTGGATTGCTTCATACATTGCTGAAAGAGGAGGCATGTATGGAGCTACTGCACATGCACCCGAAAGTCACAGGGGCTCATTTATAAACTTTGTGCAGGGCAGATTGGTAGAGCCGAACCGGCAAATGCCTCCTACTGTGCACGTGCCACCAATCGCTGATGCATCCATGAAGAAGAGCGCTCGGGTGAAGATGGCTTCTTCCAGCACTTCAGTATTCTTCGTGGCTTCTTCCTTCCCTTCTGCAAGTTCCGTTACTTTCATGCGCCAATACTCCGGTGACTTCCCGAAGATTTCTGAAGAGAAGAAGATGGTGCCCGTGATGCTTGAATCTGCACCAATTGGGTAAGTAAAATGTTAGGGGCATTTGCCTAGGGTAGCAGCTAGGCTGGGGTGGGGAGGAGGCAGGGGGGTCTATGTAGGGTAAGGGGGTAGGGTTTTTTTAAGTAAGGGTTGAATTTTCCCTTTAAACCCTCAAACAATAATGAATTCATATTTTGAATGCATTGCATTGAACAATCCTAGCTCAGAAAACAAAGAAATATAAATGTTTTTTTACCATTACTGTATTTTTACTATAGTAAATTGTCCTTTAGTGTGTCAGTACGTTAAAAAGCATAAACAGCATAAGCAGAAACATAAACAGAGATGCAGTTAATATTAATTCAACTATAAGAATATATATACTTAGTAGGTGCACAAATGGAATAAGGTTCCTGCCATGAACAACTTACATTATTACAAATTAGTATTAAATTAACAAACATATTTCATTTTTTAATTCTCCTGTGTGTTTTGGTTGTCTATCATACTAAAAGCTTCAGGACAAAAAAGGTCCCACACCTTTCCTTAATTTATATTTACAGCACATGAGCCCTGTTGAATAACATTGTCATGAAATATCAGCAATATTGACCAGATGCTAACTCTTACAGTAATATAAAAATAACACTTCATTTTAAGAAATCCAAGAAGTCATAAAAATCATTATCGCTTACCTAGTGTTGATTAGAATTTGCTCTGTTTAATTAACATGGTATCACTTACATTCAGGTGATGGAACTAAATGATGAAGATCTGAAATCATGTTCTGAAAATAGAACCATTAACAAATATAGAATTTATCTAGAGCATTTTCCTATTAAGTGCTATTTTTTTAGCAGCATAAGGTGAGATTTACAAGTTTTGTTAAAGTGTATTTCTGGAGGAAGAACTGTCATTTTGGTAAATGATGTAAGTTCTAAGTTGTACCATCTATAAAGAGTGCCACAACAAATGTGGGTGTTTTACTGAAATAAACTTGTATTTTTAGGAAAATTTACTAGGCAACATTTCACAGATCTATGGTGCTTTCTCTCTGACCCATGCATTTGGTGACTGTAATTACATGTAGCCCTTGTTATCTGGAAGAAGCTTATAGTTCTGCTCCATTCAAATTATTCCTTAGCAAAGGCCTCTAGTTTCCACAATATAGCTAGTATTGGTGGAGGTTCTTCAGATTATTTGTGGAGGTCAAGTTATGTACCTCTCCACGTCTTGCTTTGTTATGGACCATTGTACTTCACCTCTGGGTTGTTTGTGGTCTGGGTGTAGATGTGTTAGATGGTTTGGTTCATTTACATCTCAAATTTTGTACAAAAGTCAGAGATTTCAACTCTAGGTTGCACTTAGGTAGAAATAAAATATTAGGGTGGTTTTATTGAAATGAGTATATCATACAGTACATACAGGGGGTTTCTTTGATTATGTCCTGTTGTAGCTAAACAATTAATTAATTAAAGGAAAACTATACCCCCCGAACAATGTAGGTCTCTATAAACAGATATTGCCTAAAACAACTCATATGTAAAACTCTGCTTCATGTAAATAAACCATTTTCATAATAATACACTTTTTTAGTAGCATGTGCCATTGGGTAATCATAAATAGAAAATAGCCATTTTAAAAAATAAGGACAGCCTCCTGGGATCCTAGGATCCAACGGTGCACACAAACATACCAAACAAACTATAAAGTTAGGTCACACGAGCCAATTAACAGACAGAGTTGTGTCTTTTGCTTCAACACTTCTTCCTGTTACAGTTAGTTGAAATATTTCTGGTCAGGTGATCTCTAATGCAGCACACAGACCATCATGAAATGGTGGTTCAAGGCAAGAGATGTAAAAGGGCAATATTTACTTAAATATATATTACAGTTTGGTAAGATTCTTTAATATGTCACTTGATTTGATATAAACTATCTGTTGCTCAAAAATTCATTTTCGGGGTATAGTTTTCCTTTAATAATTTATGTAAAACCACGTGTTGCATCATTTTCTTTTTTACATAAAATCTATGTTTATGTTTATGGACAGCTATTTTCTTAATACAGTATAGTGTAAAGGATTGTCTCCCTTAGGCTCCTTTTTAGAATCTGTGTGGTTGGAGCATGTATGCAGATATTTACAGATGATTCAGTATCATAATATTTATTGATAGAGGGGGATATGATTATGTTTATGATTAATTTTAAATTGTCAGTGTGAAGAGTTTTGTACTTAGATCAATTTTGGTAAATTGCCTTGTCTATGAATTTGTAGCATTTCATAAAGTGCATGGTCTCTGGGGGGGATATTATTGATATTTTTATATTACTGGAGTATTGAAACTATTTTATAGTTGATTGCTTTTTCAGAAACTAAAGCTCTGTCTCTGGCTCATTGATTTACTAATTTAAAGTCAGAAATGTGCCCAAATAAGCCCACTGGGCTACATATGTTAAGTTAGAGTCAACATATAAATCACCTTCTAGATAAGAAGTGCATTAAAAGTGATTGTGGGTTCTCTGGGTAGCATATATATGTCAGGGTGCATTTGGTATGCCATCAGTTCACTAGTTATTTAAAGGAGAAGTAGAGAAAGCCTTGAAGGGTTCCCCATCTCATATAGACTATAGAAAACTGCAGCCCAACCACTGAAGAAGTTTTTATAGCTTGTGAACTCTAGCATTTATAAAGTATAAAATATGTTGTACATAATCCAGTCCAATAAAATAGTACAGCCATGGGACCTGTTATCCAGAATGCTTAGGATCATTAGGATTAGTTAGGATCAGGTACAAGGTACTGTTTTATTATTTAGTTATTTAATTAATTATCTATGTTTCCTTTCTCTGAGAGACCCAATGGAAAGAAGACAAGATGTAGCTGTGAAAAGGGCATACACAGCGACAGGGGCAACCTGTAAAATGGAGGTGGCTATTACCACAGTGACCAGAACAAACAAAGTCTGGCTGAACAAACTGCAAGCAGAAAAGAGGAAATGACAGGGGAAAACTTAATGACATGCTACATGATATTAAAGGGGAAGGAAACAACCAGGCGCTAACTCAAACCCCACACCCCCTCAGTAGGCCCCCCTCCCTCCTCCTCCCTGGCCTACCCCTCCCCCCGGGCTATTGCCCCTAAGTCCCTACTTACCCCATCAAGCAGGTCCCCTCCAGCAATGTTCTAAGGGCCATCTTCTCTTCTGCCGAATAAATTCGCGAAACGCTTGGGAAAATTCGCAAGAGTCTTTTTTTTTTGACGCAGACAATGTGCAAGGGCATCCAAAAACGGCGGCCTTTCGTAAATTAAATGGCTGAAACTGCAAAGTTGGAAAAAATATTGCCCTTCCTATGTTTATATTTCTGCCCTTTTTATAACATTGGCAACATGCATCACTTTTACTGGCTGGTGGGTAAAATAGCAGCAGGTGAAACCCCTATGTGCATGGCTGTGTGCTTGTTTGTCACAAGTCTGGGATGTTTATGTTTGGGGACAGAGACTTTCAAGTGGGGCCAAATACATAGAAAGATGTACTTAAAGGGAAACTGTCTTGGGAAAACATGTTTTTTTCTTTTCTTTTTAAAATGCATCAGTTAATAGTGCTGCTCCAGTAGACTTCTGCATTGAAATCCATTTCTCAAAAGAGCAAACAGATTTTATTATATTCAGTTTTTAAATCTGACATGGGCTAGCCATTTTGTCAATTTCCCAGCTGCCATTGGTCATGTGACTTGTGCCAGCACTTTAGGAAGGAACTGCTTTAGGCTTAGGCCAGACGGGGAGATTCGGGGGCGATCCGTCGCCGCGACGGATCGCCCCCGAATCTCCCCAAATAGCTAGACACCCCAGTGCACCGGCGATACTTAAAGTCACCTGCGCTTGTTCACATGGAGCGGAGCGATTTTTAAAGTCGCACAAAATTGCCTCACCAGGCAGAATCAATGCAGAATTCTTCTGGAACAGCACTATTAAGTGATGCATTTTGAAAAAAAAAAAACATTTTCCCATGTAATGTAAATGTAAGTGATTATATTTTCCAAAAAAAGGTCTAATAGAACAAAAAACCCACTCATTTGGTCTGTTTTTAGTACAGCAGTGAAGCATTTAACTACTGCTTTACTGAGACGTTAAGGAAAGAAATGAGCAGAGAGCCTGCAGCACCACAGATAATCTAGGCATGGCCATAAGGACCACAATGTTTAACCTACAACTGTAATTCATGAATAGTCCAACATGGATGCTACCACTGACCCATTTACATATTGAATGTATTTATGGCTAAACAGGAGTAATTCCATGTGCAAATTAGGCAAACCTACTGAACACCATACACTGCCAGGTCAGCTTCCCAGCTCATTGTATGTGGGCTGTATGTTGTACAAAAAAATCCTGGTACTAAGCAATACAACCTTTCCTTATCAGCTATGGCAGTGGCATATCAGCAAAGGCTTTTTTGTTCCTTAGCAATGGGAAGAGCAGAGGAGGAAACTGAGGGTTGCAGATAACATTCGTAAACTGGATATAATTAACAAAAACAACAATAAATGATGCAAGTTACACAAGCACACAAATTAAGTATTTGGACACATTCAAATGAGCAACCGTCCCAGTTTATATTGTCACGTGTTCCATCCTACAAATATGTACAAAGCCAAGACTGACATTTGCCCTATCTGCCACCATTTATTTGCTGAAATCATTATAAGGTGGCTTCCTCATCTACACATCATTTATCAATAAAGGGAAATTGATTTTATGAAGCAAATACATCATTTATAAAAGTACACTCTGGGAATAAATTAGATTTAACTGTGGCATGAACACATGAATTCTTTGTCATTTAACATTACATTGTCAGAGGTATTCATTTCACTAAAAGGCCATTTACAACAACAGTGCAATCAAAATTAGTGCCCAATAAAAACTGTGTATGCATAACAATAAGGGACATTTAAAAAAATATATATATATATCGTTTTTTAAATAAAGAACCCGTTTCAACTTGCATTACATGTATATGATTGTGTGTTTTCCTTTTGTCAGTAGAAAAGAGGGAATTTCTGATAATGTACTATGCAGTATGAAAGGGTATATTATCTGTATGCTGACTTTTGCATAATAAAGCACTTTCTCTTTTTCTTGCATTGTATTGTATGGGCTAAATCAATGCCAAAATCCAGCAGCATAACAACTCGGTGCTTCCCCCAAGGAGGGACCTACAAGGCTCTACAAGAGGCTCTATAAGGAACCAAGGTGCCTCCACGCCCCTAAGCCCACTAGAATGTGCAAGCCTGAGCACCTGCCCAAATGTAGGGGCACATTTTCTTCAAGACTATAGAGAAAGCTGACCCCACAGTCTGGGCCCCCTGTTTGCTGGGCCCCTGAGTCTGCTTCCTCTATAGTTACCCCACTGCAGAAATCACATCACACCTGTGCTGCATATTAGCTAGGGGTTAATCTATCCAAGCATATTTTGGTAGTATCATCTATTTTCCAGTAATTTCAGCTGAAGTGTATACCTAGAAATATCTGAAATAATCCTTCTCCCGAAATCTGATGATTAAATATCACAGCCTGGTTCCTCAGATTGCCTTGAAATCGAAAAGGTTGATTTAGAAGCAGCTCGCACACACACAGTCAGTAACCTATGGCTAGATATTTTCTTGTAGTTATTATATCTTCCAGCTGTTTACCTAAGGGAATCTCATTAATATGATCATTTTGCTTAATAGGTTTATGTCTTCTGCAAGCAAAACACTAACTGAATTGGATGGCAAAGGTAATATACAGTATAATAACACAGTGTCAAAAGCCAGCTTTTAGCATTTAATGCTCCAGGATATAAGTGTCATGTTCTTGCAAAGGCTGAGGTTCTTGTGTGACTACAGGATGTGTCTGAACTGCTAAAAAAAAAAAACTAATGTGTTGGTTTTTTTCATGTATGGAAAATTAGCCTCCTTTGCTACAATAATTACCACTTTAGTATACCACAAAGTTATAGAACTTTTTTTTTAGTTCATTGATAGGTTCTATCAATCAAAAGTATTATGTCTCCCCTACTTAAAATCTATTTTGTGCAATGGAATGCACTGACTGTATGAGTTTTCTGGATAACAGGTCCCAGACCTGTAGTTATAAATTTTCCTATTTAAAAATCTAACAATTTATCCCTCCTCCCCTGGACTGGATGTCCTGTGTATTAGGAGATGTCCAAGAAGAGATCAGACTAATACAGTTAATTCTCAATTTTAAAGGAGACCTAAACCCCCCCAATAAGAAAAGTCCCTACCTATTACACTAGATAGTCCCGCTCCCTGCTTCCCCCCCCCCGCATAGTTCATTACTCTTGAAAGTATCGTGAATATATTGCTCACGTATGGGTAGGGGTAGAGGAGCTCATGGGTACCATCTTCCGGATCATCAGTCTTCATCTGTAAGGAGCGCCGTATTGGAGTAATTGTGCATGTGCCAAAAATGCAGTGAATTGCCGAAAGGAAGGAAAAGGACCCAAAGAAGACTGAAGATCCAGAAGATGGTGCCCATGAGCTCCACTGCACTTACTCTGCTCCGATACGTGAGCAATGTATTTGGGTCACTTTCAGGGGTAATGAACCATGCAGTGGGGAAGCAGGGTTGGTGGACTATCTATGATAGTAGGTAGGGGCCTCTCATATTAGGGTGTTTAACTTCTACATAACACCCTGGGGATTATTTATAAAGTTTGCACATTACATATTGATTTGCAAGGGATTGTATTGCCCATGTTTTTCCCGAACGCTAAAATTTTCACACATGGCGTGTAAGTGAGATGGGCATTTGTGTGGTTGTTGTGCATGAAAATAACGTTGACACCAATTTAAATTTGCAATTTGCAAAACTGTTTTCTCAAATGTATAATTTCAAATGTATTCACATAAATATTCACAGTTTGCATCTTTTGCCATATTTATTAAAGCTCTTATGGACATTTGCAGTGTGAATTTGCATTTCTGTTTGCACATTAAGTACACCACTCTTATTCAGCTTTATAAATATAACCATGAGCAGGGCAAATATTTTCACTGCATTTTCACAAATAATTCTCCTCTATCAATGTTTACAAATGAGCCCCCCTGATTTTAAGTTTTCCCTCATTTTCCACTGTTTTTTTTGTGATCTTTCCAATATATAATTCAAGATATACAGTATTTCCCAATGTTAACTTTTAGTATTATGAAGCGAGTGATATTCTGAGACACATTGCAGTTGGTTTTCAATTTTTATTATTTGTGGGTTTTGAATAAGTATTTATTCAGCAGCTCTCTGATTACAAAAAACATTTCAGCGATCTGGTTGTTAGGGTCCAAATTACCCTAGCAACCATGCACTGATTTGACTAAGAGAGTAATAAAAAGTAACAATAACAATACATTTGTAGTCTTATAGACCACTTGGTTTTTAATATGGTTTCTGTGACCCCCATTTCAAAACTGGAAAGAGTCAGAAGAAGGTGAAAATAATTAAAAAACTATAACAATTAATAATGAAGACCAATTGTTACACTTTAACATACTAGAAGTTAAGGTTAATCACCCCTTAAGGTAAACAATTGCTAAACTGCATCTGTGCAGCCCTAACAACCAACTACGTAGATATTCCTTTCATTTTCCAACATGTTGCAGACTTGTCAAACAAATTTCTGATTATTCACCAATAAAGCCCTTGCCTCCGGTAATGGAAATAGGAGCATCTGGGCCTGGGCGCAAGGTGTGCACCTGGGCCCCCACCGCCACCCCTCTAGATGCGCTAGATGTGCGATTTCCTTACCATTGTGACCCGTTGTGCTGCTGAGTGATGTCTGGGGGGTGCAGACCCTGGTGCAATTGCACCTCCTGCTCCCCAGTAGTTACGCCACTGTTTGCCTCTCTTTATTGATTCACTGTCCCCATTTCTAATTTTGTTTGATTTTCTCCAGTTAGTTTATCTCTTTACATTTTTTCTCTGCCTACCTAAATTCGTTAGCAAGCCATTCATTTCATTTAACTAAAGTTAAATGAAAAATATATGCGATATGAACAATTCTTCATTTGTGCAAACAATTTTACTGCTGCTTTTATGGAACTGGGAAACCCATTCACCAGTTTATTTTAGCTTAAAAAATACACTGGGGTAATGTACCCATGTTCTCCTTTTTTTGCACGACCCTTACGACCTTTAAGCAAACCATGCAATGTTTTATTCTTATTTATTCCCATACAGAAATGGGACCCTTTACCCATCAACCCATTATCCAGAAAGCTTAGAACTACTGGAAATTGTTTTTCTCTGTAAAAATAAAAAAACAGTACCTTGTACTTGATGATAACTAAGCTGCATGAATCCATATTGGGGTTAAAACAATCTTATTGGGTTTACTTAAGATTTACAGTATAGCAGGTGTAAAGTATGTTGATCCAAATTACTAAAAGATCCCTTTTTTGGAAAACCCCAGGCCCAAATCACTCAACCTTTTTCCTGTATACCAGGTGTGGTGTTTATACACATGGCCTACAGGTGTCACTGTGCATACATAGGACTTTCTGTACAGCGTGAAAATGAAAGTAGGAAGTACTGCTGTTGTGTAATGGCTGCATGAACCTGCTAATAAAGCATTGTTATACCCTTCTCATCCTCAGCTAACAAACACAACAAATGGCGACAAGGATGTCTTTTCTACCTCTGCAGCAGCCTGCACCTTTTCTACCAAACCCTGGTGAGCCTACCATACCTTTTACTGCTTGGATCCGTATGTTTGATAATTACATTATTGCTGCTGACCAAGGGGAGATTTCTGCAGCTAGAAAGCGTGCTTTACTTATTCACTGCCTGGGAGCAGAGGGACAGCGTATATTCTATACATTACCATTGCCGGATGAGACTTATGAAACTGCTCTTACTGCTATAAAGAACTTTTTTGTGCCAAGAGTAAATGTGGTTGCTGAAAGATATAAATTCTGCCAACGTGGACAGTGTAATGGTGATTCCACAGAACATTTTGTAGCAGCTTTGAGAGAGCTGGTTGTTACCTGTGAGTTTGGGATTCTAACAGATGAAATGTTAAGAGACCGTGGACTATGTCATGTGAAGAATGTATATATTGCTTTAAGAAACATTCTGTTTAATTGTTATTGTTTATTATATTTGTCCAAACTATAGGGGGAATATGTGGTGCTTATACAAATGGCCTGCAGGTGCAACTGTGCATACACGGGACTTTCTGTACAACTGTTATGTAATGGCTGCATGAACCTGCTAATAAAGCACTGTTATACTCTCCTCATCCTCGGCTACCAAACACAACACCAGGTACTAAACCACAGGTCCTATGTCTCAGAACTCAAACTTCCTTCACAATTTCACAATTTCAAATTATTCAGTTTTAAAACACCCTCGTTATAACTAAAGGCCTTTTGTTATACTGACTTACCATTGCAAATCCCTTGCACCCAGTATTCATACTCATTTTTTTTTAGTCAGCAGTATTCAGCTCAGTGAGAAACTAGCAACAGAAGCATGACACAGGCCCTTTGACACTTGACAAAGGCCCCCTGAGCCTGAAACATGTTGTGTGAGCGTGTTAATAAACACATTTAAGCAGCAGTTATACTGCCTCCTGGCTCTTTCTCGGTTAAAACCCAATTTTTGTTGAATGTCTGCACCTGGGTGGAGGTGCTATTACTGAGATATAGAGCTGAAGTTTCCTCCCGAAGCACAGTCAATCCTATAGAGTGGAGAAGCAATATTCCTTTTGCTTCTATCTTCACATCAGCTAGTTATTGCTCTTTAGATTAATGTTACCCTGCTTGCCTACTGATCATTTCTCTTGGGGAAAGATGTAATTTGCTATGTAGATGCAAAGCTTTAGGGTTTTAGCCCAATACAGATATTTAGTATCCAGAACAGCTCTAATCACCTATCTGGCATTTATTCTCAAAGTTCCTGTATTACTAACACTTTATGCCAAGCAGGTAATCAGCTGTCACTTTTATCAGACCCAAGCAAATAATATACACTCTGACTGTATTACAGAGGTTGAGTTATCAATTCCAAACATAAATTTTTTTTATTCTAAACTGTCTTATTTACAGCACAATTCTTTTTTACTGTGTAAAAGAATTAGTGATTTTGCACTGTGTTAAAATGAATGAGATGCTCACTCTTTTCTGAGGACTTAAGTCAGATGAGGAATCTTGCACACCATAGAAAAGATTTGGATTTGATCGCTCATAAGAGTCAACTCAATTCTGCGTGTAAGGAAAATGTCCTTATTGTTAGATAATTGTTAATAACTCTGATACAAACAGTTAGGAATCCCTTTGGAACTCACAGTTCAAATTTTAAAACATCTAACCCTGAAAGTTTCCCCAGATATGAGGGCAGATTTATCAAGGGTTTCGAATTTAGAGTTCATGGGTATATTTTTAAACTCCCATGAACTTAAAATTTCAACCAATCGAAATGTATTAATAAATAAAAAAATTTCAAACTTGGGTGAATAGGATCGACCCGAAAATTTTAATCAAATTAATTTTGAGGTTTTTTTTAAGAGAAAAAAACTTGAATGTCAGGAAGGCTGCAAATAACTCCAAATTGATCCCAGGACATTTTCCATAGGCTAAAACAGCTATCAACAGAACAATGGGAAGGTAAATTTGAGAATTAAACACGATAGTAAAACACCAATAGAAACAATAGCTTATCTGAAAGTTCCATTGTGATTTGCTGGCGCCTTCTGAAAGCATAGACCTGATATCGCTGCCCACACACCAATGTTAAAATTAAAAAATAATGCCTTGATACAATCAATTATTGTTTCAAGTAAAAAGTTTCAAATTATAGAATTAATCATTTATAATGTCTACAGCATAATTTAGTAATAAAACTATAAAACTAAATTACACTATCAATTTCATAACAGAATCCCTTTGAAAAGAGAGAGAAAAAACTTGAATGTCAGGAAGGCTGCAAACATTACCACATTGATCCCTCAAACTCTCCCATTGACTTATACAGTAATTTGGCAGGTTTTAGGTGGTGAGTAGTCAAATTCAAGTTCCAAAAGGGCCACAGTATGATAAATCTTGAATGAATTCGAGTTAAATTAGAATATGAAAGTTTTGACCAAAACATAATTCTAATTAAATTTTTCACTTTGACCCTTAATAAATCTGGCCCAAATTGTTTGGTAAACACTAAGTTATGTTGCAACCTTGTACCATGAATCACAAACTTTTGCTCTTGTTTTACCATTCTTAGTTCAAACTGTTCAATGAGAAAAAACTAGACCTATATACCATACCTTCTATAGCCTAGTCAGGTGGAAAGGAATGGTTTAACACTTGTATCTTGGGACACACAACTGATAACACCACTGACCACCCTTTATTACAAGAGTTTACAGTGTGTTAGGGTACCTTTGGAACATAAAGAAGATTAAAATAATCATGATTTATATGTTGAGTTCTGATCAATGAATTTACATTGAATATACTTCTCTTAACAGATGGGTTTAGGAAGTGTTTTGTGTGCATCCTCCAAATAAGCACTTCGATTTAGCTTGAGAAAACCTTGACCATCTGTTAGCTCATTTATAAGCCAAGGGTGCTCGTGGGATTTTTCTGTAGATTAAGTAAAACAATTCAGCATTTTTCAAATGTAATTTTTAACATAGTAATGTTAATGTACATAATGTACCTGCCTCAGAAAGTGTCCAATTATATATAGTGAGGTACAAGAGCGTGCACTCAACCCATTATCAATATATTTAAGACATTATACACATATATATATAGAGTCCTTATGGTGTATGCACTCTTACCAGATTAAGAAGTAAATTCGGGTGCGTTGGTCAAGTGTAGTTTATCCAAGACGATTGAAGGACCCGCACACCTTTCTCGAGTGAAATAAATGTGTTACTTTATTCTCAGATGCATTTCCAACGTTTCAGCCCACATAAGGGCCCTAATGTGGGCCGAAACGTTGGAAATGCATCTGAGAATAAAGTAACATGTTTATTTCACTCGAGAAAGGTGTGCGGGTCCTTCAATCATCTTTATATATATATATATATATATATATATATATATATATATATATATATATATATATATATATATATATATATATATATATATATATATACACACAGACACACATTTCTCCTCTTCTTTTCAGGATGGAAATTACAGTGATCAAGAGAGGCAACTTGATTACAGGTTAGGCTTGTAAACTTGTGATAGTAATGTAATTAAGTTAATGATGGTATTTGTATCTTCTTGAGAAATAATTTATTTAATTTGCATTACTTACATTAGCAGAGGGATTGTACCAACTATAAATTCAAATATACCAATCTCCCAACACTCAAAAAATACATAACATGTGTTACTAGTGCAGTTAGTGAAATAGAGAATCTCTATTTTCAAAGGGATTCTGTTGTGAAATTTATAGTGTAATATAGTTTTATTACTAAATTTTACTGTGTACATTATAAATATAATATAAATAATTCTATAATTTAAAACTGTTTACTTGAACCAACAAATTATTCTATTAAGGCACTCTTGAGAAATAATTTCTGTATTCTGTAATTACTTTATTTGAAAAATGCACGACATGTTTCGGATCAGATGATCCTTCCTCAGGTTTTCATGAGCACCTGAGGAAGGAACATCTGATCCGAAACATGTTGTGCATTTTTCAAATAAAGTAATTACAGAAATTGATTCTCCAGAGTGCTATCTTCAAATTTTTTGAAAGTCCTGAAGGCCTGGCATTGCCTTACTCTAAAGTTGAACCATCTTACTTGATAACTAAGGATCAATTTGTCCACAAAGCTTGCATGTTTTATTAAGGCATTATTTTTTTATTTTAATTTTTTGGTGTGTGGGCAGCAATATCAGGTCATTCGGCAGCTTTTATGCTTTCAGAAGGCACCAACAATTCACAATGGAACTTTCAGATAACCTATTGTTTCTATTGGTGTTTTACTTCTATTACTGTTTTTACTATTGGAGCTCTATTGTCAAATCTACCATTAGGTGGGAGCATTTTTAGCAATGCCAGGTGTCTGCTTCCTCAATAGCCAATAAGAACCCCCCCATTCCCCAGCCACTCTCTTACATGTGGCAGGGAAGCAGAGCACGTCGGCACGGGGTGGAGAGTGGGTGTAGTCTGAGCATAGGTGTAGAGTGTGAGTGGGGTCCAAGAGGGAAGTGGATGGGCGGATGGGGATCAGAGTGTTCTGGGCCCCAGCTATGCCATAAATTTTGGGCACAATTTGGGGTCTACCATAGATGGCGAGAGAATATACCTGAGCTGGGGGAGGACCACAGGGAAGAAACAACCGACAACCTCTACCAGTTTTTGACTTGCTTAAAGGGGACCCGTCACCCAAAAGAAATACTAAAAATCCTATTTTATCACATTATTCAAGCAAAATTAACTTTTTTTACACTATAATTTATTTGATTCTTTTTTCCTTCAGTCTGGGAATTCAAAATTATAACAGACAGGAGCCATTTTGTGGACACTGTTATTAAGGCAAGCCTTGTATCATCTCAAACTCTTGTTTGTGCACCAGAATGGGCGACCCAATGTCTATCCCCATGCCCTGGCTACACAATTGAACAAAGTAGAGAATGGGGGAATATGTGGAGAGCAGTGACATCTTGGAAATGCTGAATGGAAAGTGAAAGTAATTGTCTGCCCCGCCTCCATGCCATTGGCATAGAGGAGGGGCATACAATATTTGATTGACAGATGATATTTTTATATGAGCTTATAACAACTATGAATGCTTTAATTAAAAATAGACATTGGATATCATGGTTAATTTGAAAAGGACTTTTAATGTACAGATTTTTGTGTCTGGTTGACAGGTCCACTTTAAGCGATAGATTGATCTAACATAAGTTCCTCCTGAGGACATACTTCACCCCAAATAGACTATATTGTATGGGTAAAATAATGTACTGGATTCCCCCCTTCTTGCTCCCTAAAAATCAGGGTGGATAGAATATGGTGATAAAATACTCCCACTGATCAACTTGACTTGTCGCCAACACAACACAACACAATAAATTTTACAAGGTATGGGGAGCTTGGTTGGAAACACACATTTATTAATGTCACGGTAATAGCATTAATCATCTGAATGTGCTGTGATCACATGTTACTGCATGAGGATGACTTAAAATAATGCTGTATCCCCTTCCTCTCCCCTCTTCCCTTCTGTATCCCTATCCCTGTTATCATAAAACTCAATAAAAAGAACTTATGTTAAAAAAAGATACTTTAGTGAATTAAACAGTTTTTAAAACACACTGAAATACTTTATCTCCTTGTTCTCTGAAGTTTTACAGCCACTAGGTTCAATACTGCTTTACAAACAAAAGCCAGATATATTGGCACCCAATGTTGGAGGTTCAATGACTTGTAATGGCACTGGGCAGCATTGGGGTATGGAGACTGGCCATCCAATATAATGCACTCAATTACACAATATTCACTATGCAGAATAAAAATTCATAAAACCCACTGGGAGCCTTTGCTTATTGTCTGCTCTTTGCATTTGTTAGCTACATGTGGTATGTGAAACCATTACAATGGTGCAGAATATACTGTACCTATGGCAAAATACACGCAGGTGAAAGTTCTATGTCATGGAATCTTGACCTATGGGCTATTTATAGTCATCTCCATGTTGAAATGTAATAATGAGATATTTCTTTCTACAATAGATCCCTAAATGACTGTTACCCAATGTTTGGATTGCAAAGCTGATTCATCAATGTCATTTGGGTCCCCCAAGAACAAGATTAAGCTGCACTCTGCTAGGTAGACAGCATTGTAATCGGTGAAATTCTGCCTTCATAACTGAGCATAGCTTTGTGCCGTCTCTTTGATAAATGTGCCATCTTATGTATTCTAACAGTAAATTACAAAGTGATCAATGAATATTAGTTTAAATAAAGTACTTTCTGTCATAATGGAACAGTATTCTTTTCTGCTTTAGATGGAATTCCTAATCTACTTCTTATCAAATGCCATCGACAAATACATCATGCTTTTATCCCTTTTGTAAAACATAAACATGGGAAAAATCAAATTCAAGAGAAACAATTTATCATACTTGGAAATATACTTGTGCTTCAAACTGGGAAGCTGGCGTGCTAATAAAGAGATGATTATGAATTTCAAAATGACTCCTTCATTTCTTCACATCTTTTCAGCACAAAAGACAGTTTGTTCTTTTGGAGGTTGATAGGAATCGCTGCGGCCAAGGGCACCTGGAAGAGCACAACCATGGGATTTAAAAGAGAGTGATTGACCTGCCAGACTAGCTTGATATAGATCTCTGTGCTGAAATCTAAAATAATACATCAGAGAGGAACACAATGAATCAATCTTGCCTCTTTTAAACATCACTGACTGTTGATCAAACATTCAGTTCTCTGCACTCTGTGGAGACTTCAAAACCATTGTGATAATATAAATCACAACTGGGAACACGCCAGTACATAGCAGTTTCTGATAATTCACTTTTTGAGAGAAATGATCGTATAATGAGTTCGTTGCGAAGCAATAGACAATTTTAGGGGCTATAAAATATTAAGTCATTTATATTATGTAGGCAGTAAAATGGAAAGCCATTGAATGGAATAATCCTAAGAAAGTGAAATAGGTACTGTAGTATAAAAAGAAGTTAATAAATGGGTTTAAAAGAAAAAAAATAGGTTGATAAGAATATCAGCAGTGACAGACAGATTGATAAATAGACAGAGACAATAGATGTAGAAAGCAATTATTTCTTCAAGATATGTGAAACAAATAATGCATAATTAATAGGAAAAATTATAAATATGTTCACCTTAATTTGAGCAATCTCACTCTGTTATGTTTTTTTTTTCTAACCACTTTTCATTTCACCCAGACCTTTTCCAAGGTCTGATGCTGCACTAGGTATCCAAGACTTATGTGCTGCAGTGATGCCAACTTTGTGTTTGAAATAAAAAATGTATTCAACATATAAGCAATCTAAATGCCACCGCTAAAACTGCTCCCCTAGGCACAGGCCCTTGAGTGCCTATATGACAAACCAGGCCCTGCCCTTTTCAACATGCTGAAAATGTTCCATTCTATGCAATAAGCATTACCAATATTTATGGAATAAAATAGCTTTCGTCCACTTTTATTTTATATCTATTGGGAGAGGTGTCCTTGAAAAAATAATGTTGATGTGTGATTTTCACCAGTGTGGAAACTGGTAAACAGTAAACTCCAGTGAATATGTATAGCATCACAGCAAATGTGACTGTATTTGTGTACCGGCTCAGGAATGGGTCTCTGGAGTGAATGAGGAGACCAGGGTGGGCCCTTCATTCCTTGCTCCATTGAGAGTTTTCAGCTGCAGTTAAAAATTAGTGTGGGACTACACCTCAGGGATCCCTCTGGATACATTTACTTCCTTGTGCTGGAGGAGTGTAAGTTGCCCCCTGGATACCTCCTTGTGTTGGAGGATGGTGAGTGGCCCTGGGTACCTCTGCGTGCTGGAGGGAGGTGTGTGGGAAGAAATAAATATCTAAATAAATATCTGGGAAGGAATGTGTGTTTCCCTGCTGAGCTGAAGTGTTGGAGAGAGCTCCTAGTGACTGGAGAGAGGAACAGTCAACCCCTCCTAAGTGAGAGAAAGTTTCTGGTGCTTGAGACGTCCAAGGCTTTAAGTGCTGGAAATTTGTGTTACTGTGTACACTGAGGTCGGTATTAAATTGGGACTGTTAATTCCTGTGTGAAGCAAGTATGCTGATAAAATAAAAGCCAATAAAACTGTTTTGGTGGTGTCAGAC
>CM044431.1:149935164-149946507 GCA_024363595.1 Xenopus borealis
GGGTTTACTTTTTTAGTGCTGATGTCTGTTTGGTCTTTTTAACTTTGATGTGGATTCGGCAGGGATATCATCTTTATTGCTGATCAAGATAATATATTGTTGCATTCATTGTTCACTTATTGGTTGAAAATTTGCCCAACGTTGATAAATGAGCCCCACTAACTTTTGATGCTGAGGCTCACAAAGTAATCATTCTTTCTGTGGTGCTTTCAGGGTATTTTGCTACAATTATAGCACTAAATGTAGGGTGAAGACACACACACAGCTACTAGTAGCAGCTACGTGTCACAGCACAGACAATAATGATAATTGACTTTAAGACACTACAGGGCAGATTTATAAAAATTAGAATTTGGGGCTCAATAAACAAAAACTCATCCATGTTCCATTCATTCCTGTGGAACTTTTTTAATTGTATTTATCAATGGCAGAAAGTTAGAACTCACCGTTTGATAAAGTTTTAAAAATCCCATAGGAATGAATAGAACATGGGTGAGTTTTTATTTATTAAGCTCTAAACTCACAGCTGTAAACAAAATGACAAAAAATACCGCAATTAGTGATGGGCAAATAAATTCGCCAGACATAAATTTGCAGCACATCTCGTCGCAAGTAAATTACTGTAATTCACGAACCTGCTGTGATAATTTGCTGGGGAAAAATCCTCCATGTCAAAAACAAAATTGCTGTATATCTGAATTGACGAGTGTGTCAATTTGATTACCATTGATTTTAATGCATTTGGACCCAATAGTTGCGCATGTAAAATTGTCGCTCGCGTCAAAATTATTTTGACACCCATTGACTTCAGTTTGTTTTGCGAATTTTTACAGATTCCCCATCACTACCTGCCATAGACAATGCTGAGAATTAGGTAGGGGCCGATTTTTTTAAACCCTCAAATTTTTTGAGATTTCTTATACCCCAAAGTTGATAAAAATCTGAATCCAGAAATACTCCATTTCAGGTCAATGGCAATCCCTAAAGTTGTTTCTTGATATTGTGATGTGCACTGGAGTTTTTGCAGCGAAAATGTGATAATCAGATTGTCAGCTGTACATTACGAATTTGCTCTCGGTTTGGTTGCAATGTTTTATTGCTCACATTTTTTCAAGAAAAATGATTGATAAATGAGTTCAATTCGTGGAAGGGAGTTTGGTCAACTTTGCTTTCACAAAAAAACTGAGATTAATTTGAGTTTTAGTAAATAAATAACCCCCTAGTGTCTTTGCAAACGCAATTGTGCACTTGCAAGCCCGTAACAGAGGAGAGGTAGAGGGGAGGGTAGTGGAGAGGGCAGTGGAGGGAGGGGAGAGCACAGCAGAGGGGAGTGACACTTTAACAGGTACCTGCCCAACTCCCTACCCCTAGTTCCAGCCCTGTAGCTTCTACTACAATTTTTGAGGGCTACTGCTCAGTCACTGAATCAGTCGATTGCTTCAGATGAGTCCATGCACAGGCTAATTAAGCTACAGTAATTATTTATTCTTCTTCAGAGTTCTTATAAAGGGCAAATGCTGTTTCTTTCCACTTCAGTTTCCTTTTAATAAAGTCAAATCCTAATGATAAATAGTATGTTAAAGCTTGAAACATTGATTATAAAATGACTTCATAAATGGCAAAATATTAAGAATAAGCCCTGTTATATTCATTTGTCAGAAAACAAAACATTGTTATAGAGTGGCATAGAATTGGCATTCTAATTGAAAGCTCTACAGCTTTACTATTGAATGCAACACACACCTACTGTTCCTAAGAATTATTCATTATGTAAAACATAACAGAATACAATCAAAGGAATCTAAAGAAACAATGTGTAATCTTAAAGTGACTGGTAGGAATGAGCAATGACTTATGAAAAATTGTCTGCACAAAACAACTATTATGCCCGTGGAATGCTTAAAGAACATTATATTACCATTTGGCATTTGATGCGCAAGCAGCTTGTGTGCCTGTAGAATACTTTCCTGCACACTTGTCATGCAGAGTATGCCTTTTCTTTCCATAATAAAGCCTTCTTTCTGAAAAAAATCTTCTTTAAGATATTTGTGCAGGAACAGTAATTACAAGTGAAATTAGTCGTAAACAATCACAAAAAAATGCCAAAACTGCAAATGCATGGGTAGAGGGTATTTAAAGAAACACAAATGCTGTCATCTGCTCTAAAATCATATTAAGGTCTATTGGATTTCTTCACAAGAATGGAAAATGCAGAGACTAGAGCACATCGGTGGCATTGAAGCAAGTATTGTGGGACAACATTGGCTTCAGCCTCCAAGAAACACTCATTCAATTGTACTACAGTGAAACACAGGCATCGTGTTCACATTGTACAGCATGAGAGGTTACTGCCTGCAGAGAAGGTCATTATGATTACTGCAGATTTCCCTGAGACGAATGTGATGATTAAAATGCTTTGCCTTAAACAAAGAGGATTTTCTCGTATTTATACAGTTTTGCAAGATTAGGCAGCCACTGCTAAAGGAGTTGTGGGTTTTTTTAAACTGATTGTTTCATCTCCTACATATTAGTGAATACCAAGTATTTTGGATACTACAGACTAATTGTTATACACAGGACTCACAAGTGGAGTAAGGCAATGGGCCCAAGAAGGTTCTATGGAGCCCTGTATTTACCACCTTCCTATGGAAAGCTTTAAGTTAGGGTAGCCATGTGCTTGATTGTTCTGGCCTTGGCACTTTTTATCTTTAAATTTGCAGAAGTGATTGCGACAATAGCAAATGAGGCCTGGGATATTAACTAACAAATAGAAATTACTGTAGCATTTGGGTTCCCCAAACTAGGTCTGGATTTATGGTCAGGTCACAAAGGTCTGGTCCTAGGGTAGCAAAAAGCTGTACAACCCTAATGTTGCAGTTCCCAGCCTCAGTTATCATTGATGATATGTGGCTATTCCTATTCTAGTAAAGTTTGTTTAAGGAAATGGTTTGTCATGTTTATAATAAAGGATATAGCGATGAAATAAATCGGATATAGTGATGGATACATCAGCATTTATTTCCTGTATAGAGAGGGAAACTAGCAATACAAAATCTAGTTTATTAGATAAAAGTGGATAAATAAATATTAACTACAAAGATAATATAAAATTCAAATGGCTGTAGAAGAATAAGAACAGAAGTATAGTGATAAATACTGCAAAATGCTGCAGAGACCAAGACATTTAACAATAAAATTTTGATTATTCCAAGATTATTGCAAGTATATTTTAAAACATTTAAAAGCCCTTACACAAATATTTTTTTCATGATTGTGATTTCAATTATATTGTGTAGTTGCATTAACCAACTTAATTCAGAATATATGTTAAAATCTTTAACAATTAAAAACCAGAGACCCAACCCCCAGGAGATCCATTGGATGGATGCCTACAATACTGTATATACCAATCACCTGAAGCCGCAGATCAGGGCTAGAATACTAACACTATATGTATTCGACAGTAGAAGGCAGAGCTAGGAGCATAACTTGCCATATGCTATTTTCTGGGATATATAGCAGAAATTCTGAATTTTATAAGAGATACGTATATGAACCCTAGGGGTTTGCCTTACAGCACCATGCCGCATGGTCATCTAACAGTAGCTCAGCAGTAATTACCAAGAAACAGCGGCATAGTGCTAGATTTGTGGCAAGTCCGTTTTGTCTGTAGTCGCCAAATACAAGTATTTGAAAATACCATTTTAATGACCTTGTGTGTGAGTAATCCAGCTATGTTCCACAGATTACTGGATTTGCACCAGGGATTAGCACAAAGAACTGAGGTTGTAATAAACTTGTAAATTGCCAGTCCAGCTAGTGAAGGATGTTTTGCAAATCATAAATTATTAGAGTGTACAAATATATATTAAGCAGCAGTTATGCCAAAAATAATTTTACTGTGAATGTATTTAATTTGTTTTATGATATTTGTATACTAGTCAAAACAGGTTTATGCACTGATCTGTCAAAAATTACTCACTGCAACTACTGGTAACTTGAAACAATATACATTATACATACCTACATATTTTATGGGAATATGGTCATACAACTCGGTTATTTGACTGTCCATGTGGCCAAAACCAATGGCCTTCCCAACTAATATCTGTCTACATTGTTATTGGCCTGTTGGGCCCTCATCTGTCAGGTCTGTATAGGTCCCTTTTATACTGCAATCATGATGCTGGTTGACCAACTCAGTTTCAATTTGGGATCCTGTCATGTATGGTCAGACTGTTGAAATTGCGATTTAGCACCTTTTACCCCATATGTAATAAAAAGCAAAAAGTTTGTCCAAGTGCAGTAATCCATAACAACCAATAAAATGCTTGCTTTTAAACAAGTGATCAGTAAATGCTACCTGCTGATTGGTTGACAAGTTGCATCCTTTACCCCTTTTATTACAAAACTTGTGTTTTATTAAAATATACTCCTGGCCTTTCCAACCTATATGATGTCGTTTTACAACAAGTGAATTAAACATTTCTGTACTGGTCTCTTATTTAAAAAATATAATATAAAAACATAAAATGAAGGCACATTTGACTGCACCATCTTGTCCAGTCATAGGGATATTAAAATGTATTTGAATAAAAAGAATTGCATTCAGATTATGAGCAACAAGTCAAATCATTTGCATATAAAATAGTGATTACGGAATGTGGTCACTGCATCACTAATGCTAGCTAAACAATGGCAATCACATTAACACAGCTATTATTATATATTGTCACCTTGCAAAGGTTAATGTATCAGCCATGCAACATCTGAAGCATGTGATGTTTCCCATTGGAAGACTATGTGATGGTGTAAATCCAGCATAGGGAAATACAGTTCCTAACTATGTGGCCATCTGTCAACCCAGATGTGACATCTCAACAAATATTAGAGATCCCTACACAAAGGCATATAGCAAAGCTTTGCAACCAAGTCCACAGTTTGAGATAAATATAAATATATATAGAGGAATGGTAGGGTGTGTATTAAATGTAAATATAATCATAACTGCCAATGTACATAATTATGTAAAAAAAAAAAAGTACCTAATATATATATATCTTCATTTGTGTTAGTGTTTGCTTAATCCACACACAATGCAGTGGCTTTTTTCTTGTCATTTCCTTTAAAGTTGAGCTTAAGATCCACAATGTAGATCATATATGAAAGTGTCTAGTGTACCATGTGAGCTAGACAACTCCCTTCTTTCCTTTTGATCGAGATAATATACTACATCAACATGTGAAATTGACGATCAGCTGTTTCTGTCTATGTTAAAACTCAAATAAAAACTATTGAAAGAGAAGCCCCTGCTGCAGATACTTCACAAACCCTTTAAGGATTATAACACCACCAACCAGAGGCCACAACTTCAGACTAGAGGAAAATAACTTTCATTTGATGCAGTGTAAGTGGTTCTTCACAGTGAGGACAGTGAAGTTGTGGAATGCCCTGCCAAGTAATGTGATGGCTGATTCTGGTAATGCCTTTAAGAGAGGATTGGATGATTTCTTGAACTAGTATAATATTAAAGGCAATTGTTATCTTAAAGAGACATATAGAATAACTGAAACTCTCCCAAACCTGTAGGCAATAATGAATACGCTGTGTTAAAAATGATCATTATCTTTAAAAAATGGTCCCTTTATTGGAGCTCCCTCTAGATCTGTTGTGGTATCTGTCTGTGTTTCAAATAAGGGGGCAGGCATGTTTTAATGATTATAGCCCTCAATTCACACAAGCAAAGACAGGCTTCAGTTCCCCATCAGGTCAGTCTAGCTGCTGGCTGGTTCCTATTCTACAATGCAGTATGTTGAGTGCTGGCGGTTCCCCTGCACAATCAGGGAAAGAAGGCAACAAGCAACAAACAGATGGGCAGAACTAGTAGGGGTTTTGAACAACATTTTTAAAGGAAAACTATACCGCAAAAATGAATACTTGAGCAACTTTACAGACGCAGCCACTTGTATTTGTGTGTTAAATGCGTCGTGACTCAGGGTGAATTGAAGAAACTGTGTTATCTAAAGTTATCTTATCTCATTTAATGCATTTAACCTTTTCATTAGCATACCAAAGCCCCATTGTTTTCAATGGTGAACTCTTTAATTGGATGGGATGCTGTGACACAATATTCTATGAAAAATGCGATAGATGAGTTAAGATATTCTGTGTCAAATGTACAATCCAAAAGAATCTTACCAACCTGGTATATATATATTTAAGTAAAAATTGCCCTTTTACATCTCTTGCCTTGAACCACCATTTAGTCAGAGGTCACCTGACCAGAAATATTTAAACTCTAACTGTAACAGGAAGAAGTGTGGAAGCAAAAGACACAACTCTGTCTGTTAATTGGCTCATGTGACCTAACTTTATAGTTTGTTTGGTATGTTTTTGTACACTGTGAATCATACGATCCCAAGAGGCTGTCCTTATTTTTTAAAATGGCTATTTTCTATTTATGATTACCCAATGGCACATGCTACTAAAAAAGTTGATTATTAGGAAAATGGTTTATTTACATGAAGCAGGGTTTTTACATATGAGTTGTTTTATGCAATATCTTGCTATAAAGACCTACATTGTTTAGAGGGTATAGTTTTCCTTTAAGCATTCAAAAAAGGCACTGGCACATTTTAGTTTTTTACACAATATGTCCCATTTTGAAATTTATTTCATGTTTAAATGGCTTTAATGACTTAAGGTAAGAAGATCCAAAATACAGAAATATATTACAGGTATATCACAGCTACAAACGAGTAGTTTTATGCAATATCTTGCTATAAAGACCTACATTGTTTAGGGGGTATAGTTTTCCTTTAAGCATTCAAAAAAGGCACTGGCACATTTTAGTTTTTTACACAATATGTCCCATTTTGAAATTTATTTCATGTTTAAATGGCTTTAATGACTTAAGGTAAGAAGATCCAAAATACAGAAATATATTACAGGTATATTACAGCTGCAAACGAATGATTTAGTAAAAATATAAGTTCCTTAACATTTGTCATCCAGTATCCTTGTGTGTATTTTGGTACTGCTTTGACTTTTCCTGGAATAGGCTATGGATTTTTAATGGGATTTCAGATACAGTCCATTAGCTTGCCAATGAGAGTTCTAATAGAGAATTGTTGGTCAGGAGAGGTCCTTCATTGCACTGACCAGTGATTAGCAACAAGAAAGTTAATGTAATCAGCAGCTTGAATGAGCAGACTGAAGTATAATTTAAAAGAAAATGCTCTGCAAACAGCTGCTTAAGTGGCTTGGAGAAACACAAGGGTTGTACTGCTGCTGAATCCAAACAGCATAATATAATGCAGTGTTATAGCATGTAGAATAAAAACTAACATTGCTAGACTAAAGATATGAGAAATGTTACTGCACAAAGCTATTTTAGGGAAGTACAGACATAACATAGCATATTTTAGGTAGATGGTATGCTCTTTATCAAGCCAGAGGACATGTACTATTGTTATTCATTATTTTATATGAACTATTTGGGAGAAATATATAAACCCTGAGCAAATTTACACCTGGGCAGTAACCTATGGCAACCATTAAAATATTTGCTTTCATTGTTCTATATATATATATATACCTACAGCTTCCTATAATATACTATTGTTTGCTATGGGTTATGACCCAGGTGCATATTACCCCAGGTGCATCATTAACATCAGTCCCTGCCCCAGCGAAGATTACAGCCTAAGGCAGTGCTGTCCAACTTGAGTGGTACTGAAGGTTGGGGTTTTTTCTGGCCTAGATGGTGGAGGGCCGATTGTAGAAGCCAGGCTTGACCACTCGCTGTTTTTAAACCACACCCATGTTACCATAAGAACGACCATCTCCACATTAATGGTAGTAGCACACCAAAAATCCAAATGGTTGGTGCTCAGTGCAGGGATATCACTCATAACTCATATGTGAAGAATGTAAGTAATATTAAAACATTCCCTTAAATCCAAATGACTCCTCCACCCCTGTGGATAACACAGAACCTACGCAACACAAGATTAAACACCTTAGGGGCTCATAACAACAAATTCTAATTCTAACAAACCCCCAAAACAAATCCTACCAGGCTCATTTACCACAGGTAGAATAGGCAGGTAGAGTATGGCACTCAAGGAGCATAAGACAGGCAGAATATGGCACACACAGGGAACATAGGGCAGGCAGAATATGGCACACACAATAATAGAACAGGCAGAGTATGGCACACACAGGGAGCATAGTGTAGGCAGAGTATGGTACACACAAAGAGCATAGGACTGGCAGGTTATGGCACACATGGAGAATAGAGCAGGCAGAGTATGGCACAGTGCAGGCAGAGTATGACAGACACACAAGGAGCATAGGACAGGCAGAATATGGCACACATAGGGAGCAACGGGCAGGCAGAATATGACACACACAAGAAGCATAGGGCAGGCAGAATATGGCACACACAGGGAGCAACAGGCAGGCAGAATATGGCACACACAAGAAGCTTAGGGCAGGCAGAAAATAGCACACACAGAGAGCAAAGGGCAGGCAGAGTATGGCACACAGGGAGCATAAGGCAGACAAAATATGTCACACACAAATGGCATAGGGCAGGCAGAATATGGCACACACAGGGAGCATAAGGCAGACAAAATATGTCACACAAGGAGCATAGGGCAGGCAGAATATGGCACACACAGGGAGCATAAGGTAGAGAACAGCAGAATACAGGGAAACCTATCTGGCCCACTTTAAGATAACAGATTGATAGTTTGTACAGTGACACAGTTCTGATGCCCCTCCAGCAATTTGTATTAGGTGTAAACAGGTGAACAATGTTGGAACTTTGTCTGCGTCTGAGTTGCGAACAGTACAGGGCTTTAGAGGTTTGAATAATGCTGGGGGTTACAGGAGTGAACAATGCACGAGTTTGCTATCTGAATCTGAGGTGTAAACAATGCAGAGGCCAGTTAATCTCAGTACTGATACCTTTTAAATCTTATACATGGTAAGCAGACACAGCAGGCAGACATTCATGTGAGGGCCACACAAGAGGAGGGTCGTGGGCTGCCAGTTGGATAGCACCAGTCTAAGGTATCACAGCCACACAACATTCTAGAATTAGTTTCATTAGAAGTCTGTTGTAGTCATTTTATACTCTAAGAGGAGTCCCGAGTAAAGGTTGGACCTGTAAAGGTGCCTAAACTGAAAAACAACTGCTGGTAAAAGGTTTTACAGGTATGGAAACTGTTACCCAGAATCCTCAGGACCTGGAGTTTTCCAGATAAGGGATCTTTTTGTAATTTGTATCCCCATAAATTGTCTTCTAAAAAATAACTTAGATTAAAATAATTCCAATAGGATTGTTTTGACACCAATAAGGATTAAGTATATTTTAGCTGGGATCAAGTACAAACTACTGTTGTATTATTATAAAGAAAGAGGAAATCATTTTAAAAAAATTAACTAGTGTAAGATGTGGGGACTTTACACTGTTTGCTCATCTACTGTTCCAGCAAAATCTCAGAGCAGAATACAGTTCCTGCAGCAAGTTAGAAACTTACAAATTCTAAAAAGTCTGCTTTTTGAGTCCCATAGAAGGCAGAGACAACAGGTTAGGACAGATAGATGACACAACAGGACAGATTGCTCATTGTATAAACTGATTACAGTCAGCTTGTATAGAATAGGGTTAATAATAAGTATGTGTTTGATATGTCAGATATGAAAATTGACAAGCAAAGAAGTATTGTACGCTGCCATATGACAGGCTTTTATAGCAGTAATAGATACATGTTTTCTGTCAGTTGACAGGCTTTTATACTAGTAATAGATAAAATAGCATGGCATGTATTACCTGCTGTGTTTGCAAACACACTAAGCCCACTATTCAAAAGAGATGATATTCACAGCATGACATTAATACAATTTATACAATATGATGGATTTAATCTTTTGTCATTTCATTTCAATGTTGAGGGAAAAACAAATAGTTCACCTATTATGCTTTGAAAGCAAATTTGAATTTAATAAGATGAACGCAGTCAGCTCGTTTTTTTTTTTTCTGACTGTCTATGAAAGAGATAGCAGAAAAAAAGAATCCTCAAAGGTAATCCCAGGCCAGACACACATTATTTCTCCTTTGCTGATGATGATACTAAGCATTTGGAATTGAATGAGTCATAGCTTTTCTCTGCCCACAGCATGATTGCTATGGAAACGACTGTTGCAGGTGGGAAATTTCGTTATACTTTATTAAAGTCATCAAAAAAAAAATGCTGTAATACAAAGGCAATACAAAGGCAATACAAAGGCAATTCAATCATTGGATTTCATGAATACTGATGGCAAAAGTATTAATTTAATATATGAGTACTATAGAGTTATGCTTACTACTCATTCTAAAGTGTAACTATTATAGCTATGAGCAAATGCCAGGGAAACTGATTTTCTGGAACCAGAACTGAATACAAAGTAAGTTAGGTGGTAAAATATTATTAACATTATTACTATTATTATTATTATTATTATTAACATGCATTTCTATAGCGCCAACTTATTTTGTAGCGCTGTATCTACATTCAGCCTTTTTAAAACTCTTTCCCAGTTCATCTTGGAAATGACAAAGCAACCCTTTAGTTAGATTCATCCAGAAAATTAATCTTAATGTGCAGAAAACTGGATCAGTCACAACTAGTGATGGGCGAATCTACCCAGTTTCGCTTCGCCGAAAAATTCATTCACGAATTGGCGGAAAAACTTGCGAAACGAGTTGCGGCATGTTTTCGACGCGCGTCGTGTCGTTTTCGTTGCGTCGTGTCAAGAACAACGTGCGACTCGTTTTTAAAACCGAATTTTCACCAGGCATATTTTCGCTGACGTTTTGCGAATTTATTCGCCAGAGGCGAATCGCGGGGATTCACTAGTCACAACCAATTTTGTTTAATAGCTATATATATAAATATATATATATATATAGCAATAAAAGAACTTTATTCTGTTTACACTTTACAAGTCCTGTGTGTGCGGTTGTTGGTTTGCTTTATCTATTATGGATTTTTAACCTGCACCCGGGCAGTTGCTGAATGGATTGAGAGTGCTCCAGCTGCTAGTATGGTTATATATATATATATATATACAAACGATAAGGTAATAGCGCACTCAAGATAAAGGCTCTAGAGGGGAGCCGAAACGTTGATTCTGTGCTACATGATTAAATAAAGAATTTTTATGAAAAAGTCCCCAGGAGTGCGCTACTACCTTATTGTTTGTGTACATTTTCCCAAGGAGCAGCACCCGGGCCAGCGAACAAAGAGTTAAACATTGCGAGTGCGGATCTGTTTGGTTGGTGTATATATA
>CM044431.1:149960391-149991510 GCA_024363595.1 Xenopus borealis
GAACCACCCCTTTAATTTAATATAAACTGTTGCTCAAGTATTCATTTTTGGGGTATAGTTTTCCTTTAAAGTTGCTGATTAACTACTGGAAAGCAGGGAGTTGTGTTCTGTTCTATGTTAGACATCCAGTTACTCCAGCCTTCAAATACATTTTTTGGCTAACTATATTAGAATTTGTTTTTTATTTTGCACAGCCTATCTATTATATGTATTTTTATATTTACACTGAACTGTTGATTTAAACCCCCATTGTTTGCATTTCACATATAATGAGGAACCTCTAGGAAGGGTATACTATTTTTACCAGATAGAGACATTTATTCTTTAGTGCTCTGGGGTTAATGTGCTCACAGTCCAACTTTTTTTTTTTGCTTTGATTTTACTGGCATGCCTGAGGTTAAAGTATGGTCCTAGATAATTTTCTGCAGTGATCCTGTTGGCATGTTTAGGATTAATGTGCTCATAATTGATTCTTACTTGCATATCTGAGGTTCATGTGCTCTTTGTACATTTTCACAGTGATTTTACTGGCATGCCTATAGTGTTCATTTTCCATTTTCTGTAGTGATCATACTAAAAAGTCTGGCTAAAGGTGTGGCTAAAAGGAGTGCCAAAAGTGCATTGGCATAAAACCTTCAGTTATTAAACACATATGCCAAATAAAATGTAAGAATACCATCAAATGTATCACAAGCATAATCAATCTCCCTCACTGTAACAGTATTGATTGAATTACTCTGAATTAAATTTGCATAGGGTAATTGACATGGTTGAAGACACTTTGCTGAGAGCCTAAGGTAACTTTCTTGATGGGTTGGCTCTTGCCTAAGGTGTAGGATTTACTGAAGACCACAATATATTTATGTTTCAGTCAACTGAATGCACTGACTCTGAAATGATTATTCATGTAATGGCTGCAAGAATATCTATGCATTCATCTACAGTTTCAGCATCTGAAATGGGAGATCATTTCAAATACAGTGACAGGCAGATAAAACCTTTGGCCTTATCATTCTCATGCTTAGTAATTCAATGGTACTTTTGTGTGCTATGTCAGGGTGTATATTGAATATATCTGTGAGGCCACTCCTTTGTTTGGTGCTAACCACTTATCATGTTAGTCTAAGCAAGGCACATGCATTCGTCATTAAGAGCATTATGGAGCTATTTGCAAAAAATATTTATACAATTTAGTAAATTTTTATTCTGTAGATATAATATATATATATATATACATATATATATATATTTTTTTAATAAATCATAGCTGATGATCATAGCTGGGAACAGAACTCTTTTGCAAATGTCAAGCATGTATTCTGCTATTTCTCATAGAAGTTAGGATCTCTAAGTACCCCAACAAAAATTAGGCAATATTGCAACTCATTTTTATGTTTGTTCTGTTCAGGCATCTGAAATGCATTGGGTAAACGCTATTATATGTTATATGTATATGTCCGTACAGATAAAATCTTAAAAATGTGTTTTACAAATAAGGTGTCACCCCAAAGGTTAATGGAACAGTAACTCTTTCCAGCACTGATGAAACTGGTGTGTTTATTTCAGAAAACCTATTATAATTTATATAAACAGGGTGCTGTGTAGCCAAGGGGACAGCCATTCAAGGTTTAGGTTACATAGCAGATAACAGATGCACTCTGTAGAATACCATTGTTTTCTATTACAGAGCTTATCGGTTCTCTGTGCCTTTTCTCCTTTTTCAGCTTAAATGGCTGCCCCCATGGCTACACAGCAGCTTGTTAATATAAATGATAGTTGTCTTTCTAAAGCAAACATACCAATGCAGGGCAATAGTACATAATATTTTAATGTAATTATTTTACACATTTTACAATATAGCCTCTTAGCTGATGTATTTTATAGTATCACACATTAATTCATGTAAATGTAATAGTTCTTTCACCTTGCAACACACATATATAAATATCAATTTGTATGTGAAATTTTACCTTAACCATTTCTTAAATTCATTTTTCCTATATAAAATCTTTTGGGATCTGGAGTTACTGGAGTCAGTTACTACAATGCCATTTATATTCACGAACTTACTTGCTGTTATATTAATGGTAAACAAAGCTAGGACTACAGCAACCATCTCAGTCCAATTTAGTTTCAAGACCTGGCACAAACATATACTGTACCTTGTACAAACCTTGTATAAACCTTGTATAAAATGTGCTGACCTTACATTTGTTATAATGCATATATAATGAATATTGACAAGTTTATGATAATGACTACAGAATATTGTGTAGTAATGGTAAAGCTAATGTCTGGATTGTATATCTGATATCTGCATGTTTTAAATTACCCACATAATTTACATGCATGCAACGTGATACTCATTTAATTGAAATAGTGAAAAAAAATTATAAACATTTATCATAATTTAAAACTTTTATTGTTGCATGGTTCATTAATATTCATAACATCACTGAAAACATAGAAACAGGGAGGCACAGACCTTTTTTTATATTTTTGGATAAAATTGATTGACGTTCTAATAATAAACACAATCTGATAGCTACGCATAATACAGTAATGACTAATCATGCTATTTCATTAAATTAGCCATTCATCACGCATATGGATTTGAAAGAGATTGTGAATATTGGCATTTCCATAAAGACTTACATTAATAAAGCTTTACTCATTTGATCTTTTTTTCTACAAGTTATCATTTTTCCTACTAAAATAAGCATCTTGTACCAATGATAGCATAACGATCATGTTGACCAGCATAACATATGCAAAAAAATACTCTTTGAAACTATGCTAACAATACAAGGATAGAAAATATGCTAAAAACAACTGCTTCATAAATAGTATTGCTTACTGGCCTTGCCTGTTACTCATGCAAGACATTTAAACAGATCATGGCTTTAATACACAGTACATAAGTCATTAAAATGCAGTCAATAATATATGATTTAATAAGAGATTCTGATTAAACATCTTTTGCATTTTAAAGTTATTTTCTCCCCAACGTTATTGAGCTTCTAGACCATTCTGCTGAGTTTACTGATATTCTCTATGGAAGTCAAAAACATGGGCATTCCTTAGATAACAGTGATCATGTATTTTATTAGTAAAATTAACAACCCAAGAGGAATTAGTTGTATTTATATGAATCCATGTGTACTATTATGTCACACTGGGAGATTAGCAGCCGCAGCTCTTCTTAAGGGCAAAGGCACATGTAGCTATTTGTCACTGGTGAAAGTAGCTTCTCCAATGGGTGAAAATTGTCCTCTCTTTAACATATTCTTTAACAAATGGCAACTATTTGAGGTTACAAAGAACATTCTTGAGTATATTCATAGTCGTCTTTTTCCACTGCATTTTTTTCTCAAAAAGAACTAAAATTTGATTTTTGATAAATGGTTCCCAAAGTCATCTGTGGGAGAGGCGATATCCTGCCAGTGACAAATAGCGACATCTGTAGGCAGAAACTACAAAAATGCATAATCAGTCAACAGCAACATAAGTGTGCCCCATTTTAAACAGAGGTGTTACATTTTGTTCAGTATTATAGTATGCAAAAAGTCTCGTTTGTGTTGTGTATAACAGTTGAAATATTGGTATATCTGCACTGAAGCATGAATTAGGGATGTGTCATCTGAACCCATGTTTTAACCAGATGAATTTTTTTAAAGTATGATTACATTTCTTATCATATATCCTTTACACCATGCCTAAACCATGGATTTGTCATGTTTTTACCTGATCTATCATCACCTTTTACAAGATCTATTTATTTTTTAAATATTCTAGAAACAAGGCACGACTTAGATACTATCCTACTAATTTAAAACAATGGTTTTCACCCTGCACATAAATTTCAGTTTATAATTAATAACGGAATTTCATTCATAAAGCACATTTAAATAAAAATTAACATTTTACCAAATCTGCCAACATTAGTGTTTCTCAGGGGCATGTCCATAAATGCCATAAATGACAGAGTCAATGCTGCCCCCCATGCTTACATTAATAGATTTGTCAAATAAAGAAAATAGAAATTTAGCTCTTAACATTACCAGCGGCAGCTTGGCTGCACTACTTCTTCCCTAAGCTTCTATGTATAAATGATCATTATTTAAGGGACTGAATGAGACTGAATATGCAAAAAGGGATGAATGATCACGCTGTTGATTTTTAAAGGAAAAGTTACAACAAAACAAAAGTGCTTTAAAGTAATTCAAATATAGGACCAGATTCAACTCAGTGAGAAAAAGGTTTATCTCATGAATAGTGATGGCCAATTCAATTTCAAATAAAAGATACTGTATCTCATATTTTATCACGTCTAAACTCTATGAGCCAAAACTGGAAATGAATTAGAAAAAAGCTGCTTCTCCTCAAATTGAATCTCATACATGACTTTTCATGTGATAAACTATGAGATAACTTTTTGTCACTGAATTGAATCTGGCCCATAATGTTCTATTGATTTGTGTTGGTAAAAGTTGCGTCTTTGCTTCAGAAACGCTAATATAGTTACAGTATACCTGTAGTAAAATTGGGACTCCTAAATGGCCAGATCAGCATGCAGGCAACAAGCTACTGTATGATGTGGTGAGGATAGGGGACAACAATGTTAAGTTCACATTGGAAAGCAAATAACTTCTTGCAAGAAGAGAAGAATACCAGCACTATTTTCCTGCCCGCCCATTAAGTAGCTATGGGGTTGTGGCAGGTTCAGGCATTGCTGATCTGTCACAGCTAGTGGGGAATGCTTGCAAGTCGGAGGCTTAGGCCCAGGTAGAATTACAGAGAGCTAGCCAACTAGTAAAGAAGACATTTCTGATGACAAATAGTTGCCTCTGGATAGTGGTAATTAATTACGGAAAGCATTCAATAGTGTGGTTAGTGAAGTTATTGAGTCATATACATATTCAGTGTTCAAATTTGTTAAAATGCACTTGGTAGTAGTATTTATACAATAAATTTCTTACTAATGTTGTGGCCTTTCAACCACAAGCCTGGTGTCATTGTCTTATTGTCTGAGATCTTAATATACTGTAACATGTTGGGCAAAGTGGGAACTATATCCCTCCCCCCCCAGTGACAATGCCAAGTCATATTGTTTCCCATAGTTCTTCTCTAAATAGTAAGCATATTGAATGTCCTATATATACATATAGAATGAACATTCTGTGTTTGTCTTTAACATGTAGCCCACCATCAGCCCTTCAGCAGATTGCAACAAGAAATCACTTTACGGTCTACTATCTCACTGTGTAACATTTTCATTTTCTCCAAGATGAATTGTATATACTGTGTGCTTGACTGGAGTTGCTGTATTGAAAATTTCTATTTTGGCTGGAGAAAGCGACCTACACTCAATGGGTTGTGCTTTGTTTAACTCCACTAGATTTTATGCTGCAAGGCTGCTTTGCTATTAAAGCACTAGAAATGTTGGCCCTGAAGTGAAATCAAGATGGCCATCACAAAGGGGGGCATTTTTATTTTAAAATGTCTGACATTTAGTTCCTTTCTGAAAAAATATTAAACAAAATAATTTGGTGCCAACACACATGAAGAGATAGAGCATACAGCGTATACATGAGATAATATGCATTTGTGCTCAATTACTAAAAACACTTTCCCATATGTAAGCCATACAACTACTGTAATACATTATTTCCAAAGCAGAAACGCTTTGCAGACATTAATATAAATAGTTTCAAGTTTAATTTAAGTAGATACTGTTACATCTTCTAAATCACAATACCACTGAATTATGGTCAACTGCCCCTGTATTAAATTTTTCAATTATTAATTAAAAATCAGTACAAATACATAATTTTAATTTTTTAATTGTGATATTCATTTAAATCAGTGCTGCAAGCCGAGAATGGGTTACATTAATATTTTGAATAAAATGGCATGTTTGTCCCTTGCATTATGCTTCAATAATCAGGCAGATCATCAAAGCCTAAAACCAAAAGATAAAAGGGAAAGTGTGAAATACATGTTTATTAATATGTCAGGCAAGGTATTTGTAATCCTGACATTGTAGAAGTAGCTTTAATGTGAAATTGATGGAAAACATGTAATATGAAATATTTATAATATTAGAGAGAATAGGATACCACGTATACTGTCTGAACCCAGTAATTACTATTGTAATAGCAGGAAAAATGCATGGGATATGGTCACCATGGTCACACAAAGTAAAGCAGGCTTCTGATCATTCCTTTTCTTCTGATGGTTTAAACAAATCACATCCTCATCGGTAAATGCACTATAAACTGTCCAATAGGGTGGCTCAGCATATGCTAGTAACCAATATCTACACAGTATATGAGGCATCATACAAAGACCAATAATTGCTCCAGTTGATACATGTTTGGCCAGCTTACACATAATTTTTATTACACCAACAACTTTCTAACATGCTCTTTATGATCAATGAGTGGTGGCAGTAGTGACAAATATATATCTATATATTATATATTTTCTAAATGAAAGTTAGACCATATTTATGTGTATCTGATATGTTCAGAGGAATGGACTATTAATAACATTAACCTCTGTTACGGACTTATAATACTTTCTGCCTCAGTAGGGATGGAGTCAGTTTCTCTGATTCATTAGTCCAGAGCAATAACGTTTGCTGTTCTTCTGTGTTCTCTAACAGTCATCAAAATTATTATTATAACATTATCTCATGGTGCTCTTATCATTCATATTAAATAGAAATATGTATATATATATATATATATATCATAGTCAACCTCATAATTGCTCAAACTATAATAAAAAACATTTTGTCAATCTTATTACACAATTGTAAAGCATTGACCTACTGTGCTGTGCAGAACATTGAAAACATTTTTGTGGCAAGTCAATTTTATGCTCCTTTTCTTCTTCACAATGTGAAATTCAAAAACCTTATGCAGACGGGATTGTAATATCTTTTGTCTCATAACTTAGACTGTGACCTCACCTTAAGGATATGTACATAAAGTATAATACTAAGGGGCCCATTAACTGACAAATTTTGTTTTATTCCAGGAATCTCTAAAAATATGTGTTTTTTTATTTTAAAAAAAGCTTTAAAAATTTCAGATTTATTAATTCCTATTGGTTTCTGGATTTTTTTTCGCTAGGAATTGTCCAATATGCTGGAATTTTTTGAGTTTTTGGAGGTATTCAGATTTTTAGTGCATTGTTCTACGCTATTTTCTGTCCGTTTTAGAGTTGTGTTGTGCTTTCAAAATCCTCTAAAACCACTAAAATCCAATCTTTAATAAATAGGCCTCCACACAAACTTTATACAATTGCCTCTATACATACATTTTTGGGTGAGACAGTCATTCAGTACCCCTATTTCATACAAATGGGCTCCCAATTGGAGTTCCATGTCCATATAAGGTGACTTCTAATCTTATATTTTGCAACAGGCGGTACTTTATTTATTTTAATAAAGAAGTTTCTGTGAGTCATATGATGGAAATATTTTAGTTAAAAAACGCAAACTTTATTAAGCCAAAAATGTTATTTATTTTTGAGAACTCATAAAAATTGTTGCATGCATTTCAGGCTACTGTAGCTGCATGTAAGTTCATCTTAACTGCAAAAAAGAATCAAGTTGTTTGTTTTCATCCTGCAATAGTTTAAGGTGCTAAGTGTATCTTATGCTTCGTCTACAAAGTGTGCATTTTTATGCTTTTCATACAGTGGTGTAAATAGTTGAATAATGAAAAGCACTGTTAAGTAAACACATTGAGGATAGAAAGTAAGCACATATATAAGGAAGTACAATGCATTATTAGCAGCAACTGGTACATATTGTATTTACAGTGTGTGCTTGACAGTTTCTTTTATTTATTTATTAGTTTTGGTAAGAATCATTATTTTGCACCAATATGCATTTTTTATGTTTTCTATGTTAGCTTGGGAAAGACAATGAAAAACAAACTGTATCCTCCTAAATTGTTCTGCTATGTCATATTTTTCCCAGAGTTGAAGATGCCATTAGTGATGGGCGAATTTATTCGCCAGGGGCGAATTTGCGGCGAATTCCCGCGATTCGCTGCTGTCGAATAAAAACGTCAGGAAAAATTTGCCGCAAAAAATTTGCCACCAAAAACGAGTCGCGCGGCCGTTTCGCCCATCACTAGATGCCATTTGTTTTTTTGTGATGTAAAACACTTAGATGAATTACATCACTTCAGCAGTTATAACCTGGTACGTCAGAGAGAGGAAACTAGTTAAATATGAATTCTGACCAGCATTTTGGCCTCTGAGGTTGGGAGATGGAAATCCCAGCATCTTCATTCACAGGAAGTGACAGTAGGGTCATGGTTCCCCATTGTTATTTCCCCCACCAGCAGCTTCATTCTATTATTAAGAATCTAAGCGTTATTATTCTTGGTGGGCAAGTTCGTCTCCACAAATGGGGGAAGCTTTATTGTTTCATGCACACAACCAACTATTCATCTGTGTAGGCCAAAGGCATTAATTCTACACACTTAATTTAAAACTGCTCCCTGGGCATGACTGAAATTAGAAGTAGTTCACCAAGTCTTAGTTTAGTATCATTCCTGTAATCATCAAATGCAATCCAGCTGTAATTATACACTGAAGCCAAATGCATTGCAAGTGAAATTATACATGTAATATGCTCAGACTTCATGACTTTTTTGCAAAATGCATGATTTACCATGCAGTTGAATTTTATTTTACTCCATGTAGCCTTGAATGAAGTCAAAGCTAGCATGCACGTGTTAGATGAATGAATATATGGCACCCAAATATTTTATTAAATGCTCCATTACAAGATTGATAATATAAATCCTAAAATAAAGGACCTAAACTTTCCCTACAAAGATTTTCAACTTGCAGCTCGCCTGCTGTTGCTGAGCTAAAAGTTTTAATTTAGCAACAGACAGAGAGCCACAGGTTGAAAATCATTACAGAACTGAGTTGCCCCTCATGTGCAGTATGTAATTTTCAGAACAGCTATAGCCCCCAGCATGCCCCAGAATTTCATAGACGTTGTATGATGTGGTGTTAATATTTAAACATATACTGTACGTATGAGTTATGAGTAAGCACTGCTCTAGTGAGTCAAGCTACTAAATAAATTACTATTGTTTTCTAAACATGTTTGGAATGGCTGACTGTCACTGGTTGCCTATGTTTGATACATGCGTTTTTTTTTTGTTCCTTTTCTTTTTTTTTTCATTTTCTGAAGTGCTGTAAAGGTTGTGGTGCAGATTTGCTCTTTACATGACCACACATTTTCCTTTTAGCTTCTCTTTCCTTTTCTGCTGTTTGCTCTTTTTGCCATCAATCTGTAAGCTCACAGTCCTGCGTTTCTCAAGGTTCAGCAGCTCCTGAAACAGCTCTTTGACATTGTGATTCATCTTGGCAGATGTCTCCATAAAGGCACATTTCCATTTTTTGGCCATTGCCTCTCCTTCCGAGCTATCCATTTCTCTGTTTTGGCTTTCATCACTTTTGTTTCCGACCAGCATTATAGGGATACTCTCTACATCCCCTTTAATCTGACAAATTTGTTCATAAATTGGTTTCAGTTCCTCCAAGGATTGCCTGCTGGTGATGGAATAAACCAAAATAAAGGCATGTCCTTTTGATATTGACAGACGCTGCATGGCTGGAAATTGATGGCTCCCTGTGGTATCGGTTATTTGCAAAGTACATATACTTTTGTCACAACTGATCACTTGTCTGTAGGTGTCTTCAATTGTTGGGATGTAACTTTCCCTAAAGGTGCCTTTAACAAATCGTAGTACCAAAGAACTTTTACCAACTCCTCCAGCTCCAAACACAACCACTCTGTAATCATTACTTTGTTCTGGCATTTTCTTCAGCGTATCAGATGTCTATATGGAGAAACACCTAGAATGCAAAAAATTAAAAAAAAAAATTAATTTTGTTGGAATCAATGGTAATAATTACAAAACAACTACATGAAAAACAAAATAGGCAGTAAGAATAGAATTCCTCATGTGCCCTTGTTGCTTACCAGACACCTTGTACTGCTCTTACAATTGATTCAAATAAGAAATATTTTTGGAAGATTTTTCATTCAAACGGTATACATTATCAAACAGCAGTTGTGCTGCAGCATTGGCAAGTATTTTGTGAGCAGCAGTAGTGCTTCAGGTATGGGATCTGATATCCTGAAACACATTATGCAGAAAGATCCAAATTACAGGAAGGCCATCTCCCATAGACTCCATTTTAATCAAATAATTAAATTTTTTTTTAATTATTTCCTTTTTCTCTGTAATAATAAAACAGTATCTTGATCCCAACTAAGATATAACCAATCCATATTACAGGCAACAATGTTCTACTAAGTTTATTTAATGTTTAAATGATTTTTTAGCAGATATGGAGATCCAAATTACAGAAAGACCCGGGAAATCCTCAAGTCCAGAGAATTCTGGATAACAGTTCCCATAACTGTACTAAACGCACGTGGCATTTGCATAAGAATTGTACTGCAGTTGTAATGACCTTTGAATGAAGCACCTTCCAGAGATGGCAGACCCCTGGTTTCAATACGTTGTGAGGTTTTCATTTACTAATTTTTGACTATAAAAATAATTTATTACATAAAATAATAGAAAATCAGTAACTGGCACTTTATTATAGGTCTGTTTCTGATAATAAATGATATGGAAAACAAAAGGGATCAATATCTATTCTAATTGCTACTCGGAGGCTAAGACTATATGATTGCAAAGGTCATCTGGGGCAATTTTTGGAGGCAATTCCCACAACATTATTGCTAAAAATTTAAGACAACTGATCACACCATTAACCTGTTTGTTTTATATTCAGCACTGGCCTTAGGCCAGAAGCACTGAAAATCAGGAAAAAGTGTCCCCTGCAGTTGTAGCACTTGGGAAGTTTCTCTTGCATCTTTCCCTTGTGAGTTTCAACTGATAATGTTGACTTTAGGTAACATTAAAGTACACTTTTATGTATTTATATAGTGTATTTTAAGCCTTGCTATAATAACAATCATCTAGCCAATTATCAATTTTAAAGCAGAACACCTGTTCACCAGAGTCCATTTAAAGCATTACATGGCAGCATTATATTTGGTTTTAAGCGTTGGTTATATATGGTATACAATGCAACAGTCTATCCATCTCAGCTTCCGAATACATGACTTTTTCCCTTTTATAGGGAGACAGTTAATCTTTCTAGGTACTTTAAACACATGTATGTACATTGCTTTCCATTATAGCACTCATAAGTAAGAACTATTTTCATCTAGTGGACAAAAATAATGGTCACTAATGTATTGCAATTCAAAATATTGATTCTTATTCAAAAACATTGTCCCATTTAATAGAAGCAAAAAACACAAAACCAAAATGGTACAAGTGCAAATGTGACATTGCCCCAGTGTGCTTGTGACCACAGTTGTATCAGTGTCTGTTTTTTGTTTACCAAAAAGTCTGTTTTTTTAATCAATGCTTTGATTTTATATAGAAATACATGTAACAGTCAAACAATGCTGTGAGAACCAGAGGCATCAAATAAATTGCAAGACAACAGCGCTTTTTTGCTCATTGGTTCATTCCATACACAAGTACACACATTTTAACTATCAGAAAATTGCATACATTATTCTTAAAATAATTGCTATTTAATTCATTTATATGTTGGTTACTGTTGCCATCCAGGTGGTATTTTATGGCTTAGCTGGTAAAACACCTGCCAAGGCCTGGGCAGGTATTACAGATTTACCTGCAACTATATTGATAGTAAATTTGTAACTCCCTGAAGTTCAGCCCCCGGCCCATCCCCTATCTGCCACTTAAGCCTCCAATCTGCACAGAACTTACCCCCAAACTTATCCTTTTTCTTCCTTTTTATCCTTCCCCAATCTTGATATCTGTGATGTCATAGCCCTACGCCCTTTGTTGTTGCCCCCCCCCTCTTTGCTGGCTGTTAAGTTTACACTGCTAATGTTGGTACAGGAGCTGTAAGTTGTATATTTATATAGTTTTATGATTATTTTTACCCTCATATGCACAATTGTGCTTTGAACCTAGCAATATATTTGCTGACAAAGGTTTATATTATCTATCTATACAGATCACTGAAAAAGTCTAGAGGCTTTAATTTCTATACAACTTTACATTTATGTCCCACACTGTCAAAGCCAGAACCATATGTTGAATCATTGATGTGTGCTGCACATGAGATGTCTTGTAAACAGAAAATGAAAGAGGACATGTTAGTGTTAGACAGTAGAATGGATCATGTTTAGGGTAGAGGCTGTCTACGCTAGGACTGCTAAGCTGAATGGAATTATGAAGGATAGTGAAAATCAGTATAATAACTCAGAGTACCGACAGAGGAGAATTCTGTACCATTTTAAAGGCAGGAAATAATGCAAATGTGAATGGAATGTTTTTGTAGATGCCTGTGTTTTTGGTTGAGAAAAAAGGGTGTTGCTTAGGAGTCAACGACAAGATAATGCAGAGTCCACTGAAGGAAGGCATGTTTACTGAGATTGTGCTAGAGATGCAGTTGGAGGAAGATAACAGACATTAGATGGATTATGCCTTAATCAATATTAATAAAAGAAATAGCAGTTCAAGATTCACAATTTGGCGGAACTATTATATTGCAATGTCAAATGAAAAGTAGGCATAAAAGAACTTCAAGATGCTCGTGCATGATCTGAATAATATATCAGTACTGAAGCAGGAAGAAACACAGATAAAATGTAAAAACAATCTGAATTTTACAAGATTTTTACAGATGTGCAAAGAACCTAGCTGGCAGGCTTTAGGAACTGCAGTTTTTAAAAGGTAAACATAAAAAAAAATATAACCCATATGTACATAGTGGATAGATCAAAATAATAGATAAAGTTATTTGCATAACAGCTTGTACTGTTCTTCTGAATTCATTAAAAAATTAGTAATTCACTTGGATTTCATACATTAGCAAGACAGGAAAATCAAATGGGGGGATATGAGTGCAAATAATGTTACCTCTTCATCATGTACTGTGCTAAATGAAGTGTAAACATCATATGAGAATGCAGGCCTACTATATTAAATGTACTGTATATATAAAGAGGAAGGGATGAGGGATAAGAACAAAACATTAGGCATGGTCGAAACATTTCTTCATTTTTGCTGAGAAAAAACTCCCTTAAACTCTATAGCAGTAAAATGTAGTGCAGTTTGAAAAATTGACTTAAATACGTTTGTACATTTTTGCCACATAAACTCATCACTACAAAGCATTACTACTACAGTATGTGAAACATATTGAATACACAAGTTAGACTATGTGGTCCCTAGGGGGCTTAATAGGCAATTAGCTCTAAGTTGCTTTTTGGTATAGTTCTTAAAGGTTCCCCATCATAATTTGAGTAATGTATTACAGAAGAAAAATATTAAAAAAATGATGATTGCTTCATTGTATCAAATTTGTATTGGAGGATGAATTTATTACTGTGTCTGTTGTGCCAGAAACAAAGTATATGTATCTATCTATGTTTGAACTTAAAATATAATTCACTTATAAATCTGACATGAGGCCTGCACTATTGGGGCACCTAGTGGTGTATTTTCTTTTTAAAGGTCAGTTGTGATAAATGGACCTAATTGATTAATTATATGACAAATTCAATTGGTCACTTACTTTCTGGTCTCATTTCAATTTAAAATGTTAAGCATATCACATGCACTTTATCCTTAATAAATTCATCTACAGTATACTGTTATATACATAATTTGACCTTGCACTCACCAGGCAATTCAGGAGGATTGCAGAAGCTATCTTCATCTATATATATAAATATATATACTACTTTGAAAAATGCTGGTGTCCCAGCTGAAATGTCAGGGGCATTTTTTCAATAAAACCTGTGAGTGCGGTTATGTCTATCGATATATATATATATACATATATAGACAATAAACGGTATATCTCACAACAAATAGTTAAATAGTTTCCTGGTAAAGATCCCAGTGCTGTAGCAATGCTAACCAAAAGCACCACTGCTATGCATAACTGATGGTGTGTGTTACATAAAGTCCCAATGGGGTTCCAGTGTTACAAATGCAATTTTCTCTGTATTGGGAAATCTTGTTGCTCCTGCTCATTAAGTAGATGAATACAATTTGCAAACCCAAAGGGTTGCTGATGCTTGTATTTTTGTATGCAAAGTAACCTATGCAACTACCAACATTAAATTGATTTAGTCATGGGAAAACATGTTTTTTTTCCATAAAGCATCAGTTAATAGTGCTGCTATTTTCTCTAGTGAAATATGTTTTGCAAAAGAACATATTTTTTAATATATAATTTTGAAACCTGACATGGGGATGGATATGTTGTTAGTTTCCCATGTCCCCCAGTCATGTGACTTGTGCTTGGATAAACTTTAGTCACTCTCTACTGTTGCACTGTAATTTACACTGATATGACCCCCTCCCTTTTCCCCTAGCAGACCATCAACAGAACGTGACAAGAGAACAGCTCCCTGTCACCTGCATTGCTAAAAATACTCCCATGCATCACCTCCATTAAAGGACAAGGAAAGTGTAAAATAGAATAAGGCTAGAGATGCTGTATTTTGTATACTTAACATAAACATGAACTCACTGCACCACAAGCCTAATCAAACAAATGATTTATGCTTTCAAAGTTGGCCACAGGGGGCTGTCATCTTGTAACTTTGTTATACATCTTTGCAAGACTAAGGCTGGGGCAGACAGGGAGATTCGGGGAGATTCTGTCACCTGGAGATTAATCGAGGCGACAATCTCCCCGAACTGCCTTCTCCCTGTCTGCTGCCTGTTTTAATTAAAAAGCGCCAGCACCAATGCACACGATTTCCGGAATCGCACGAAGTTGCTACGTGAGGAAACTTCGGGCGATTGGCGCTGGCGCTTTTTTATTTAAACAGGCAGCGGACAGGGAGAAGGCAGTTCGGGGAGATTGTCGCCAGGCAACAGAATCTCCCTGAATCTCCCTGCCTGCACCAACCCTAAGACTACACAAATGCTCAGTGTTGCCTGGACTGCTTAGGGATCTTCATAAATGATCAAAACAGGGAAACAAATAAAGCTGCTTAAGTTCTGCATGGCTGGGATGTAAGGCGGGGCTCCCCCTGCTGTTCATAAGTATGATTGTTTCCCTGAGGGACTGTCTGACAATTCTTATCCACAGCAGAAAATGAAGGGAGAATGTCACTGCATACAGTCAGGTTTGTTATAAAAACATTAGACTTTTTTTAATTAAAGTACATTTGAGATAGGTTTCTTTTTCATTAAAGAAAGTAAAAATGGGATTTTATTTTTTGCCTTTCCTTGTCCTTTAAACGCTGAAAATAATTGAAAGACATTCAAGTAATGGTGATATTCACATATCTGAAATTTTATTATACTTGTTTGTCATTATATTGCAAATCTAAGGACAGGTTGATGAATTTTTGTCCCTCCAGGTTTGGGGCAAATGATTACTGAAACTGTGAGCAAATTTCTAAATTCACTTGTGTTTTCTGAGATCAATTATTATAGCTTTTTGCCACCTAAACAATTCACTCACAGTTTCTCTAACTGTTTTCCCAAATGTGGATTCATACATCTGTCCATAAGTGTATGCTTGAATAGAGGCAGTTTGATTTATTCAGTTGATCGATTAGCAGGGGAATACCACTCATGTATATATATGTCTCGTCAAAAGTAATGTGTTACTTTTAATATAATGTGTTATATTTTAAATTATACCACTACAGGCCAGTGACTAAGAACAAGTGCTTGAGCTAATACAGCCGAGTCAGCAATTACCTCCAATGTTCTCAAGCAGGACTTTTTGTAATTCTTGTCCTACTAAAACTTGCAGGGTTTAGTGCTTTTTGCAATATAATCATCTTGGGGGACCTCTATAGTATTACTGAATGTATTTCATTAGCTAAGAAGATATGTCTTATCCTATTGGTGTAAACGGAAAACAATGGCACTCTAGGGAGAATTTTCGCAGGGTTACCCCTTGCTCTTTATTGTTTTGCAAGTCTCCACCACAATAAAGAGCAAGGGGTAACCCTACAAAAATTCTACCTAGACTGCCATTGGTTCCCATTTACATTCAAGTATATGAGGGCTGCCGTACCCTTGAACAATTGAGCACCAGGTGAGCAAACTATTTATCTAACAGGGAGTGTGCGCAGCTTTCACTTGTTTTCTGTATCTTATCCTATTGGGGGCCATACACTGAGAGATCCGCTCGTTTGTCAGGCGAGGTAAACGGTGGTCGGATTGCGGGACCGTATCAATGAACAGATGATTTTTAAGCCTGCCCGATCGATATCTGGACTGCTTTCGGCCGGATATCACTTGGGGCAGCCCATCGGAGGACCCCATACACTCAGTTTCAGATTCAGTCTGTTCGGCAGTTTTTATCGTCCTGTGTATGGCCACCTTACATGGTTGTCCCAAGATGTTCACATATTACTAGACAAGGATAATCTCCTTCCATATCATATTAATAACCAGGGCTGTTTTTACCATATAAGCACTCAAGCTTTAAGGGGATGGCAGAGGGTGGAATACAGCCCTGATCATAACACTAATAGAGTTTAAGATTAGTGTTATTAATGGCTTATAAATTGTTATAATCTTTGACTAAAAGGTGAACCAGCCTACTTAATGTTTTTATATCCTGAAGATTGAAAGACATAAAAAGTAATAAATGGAAAGTGATGGAACCGGGCCCCTCAGTAGGCTGGTGCTCAGTGCTCCCTAGGGACTGTTAGATATTACTGTCCATTATTCCAGAGATTCTTAGCTTTTAGGTCAGGACACAAAAATGGGTCCCCATGCGGTTTAGGTGTCCCCATGGTCCCTCTGAATACAGCAAATTTGCCTCTTACAACAGGAAACAATGATTAGGACAAAGTGCATACCTAGGTATAATTTACTGGATTCTAACACTGACTTACTGTATGCTCTGTTTGGCCGTTATTGTTTTTGTAAAATATGTTGCAGTAATGAATTATTTTCAAAAGCACACATTCAAAACACGGATATATGTAAATCCTGATCTATCAGATTATTATTAACAAAGTAATGGAAACCCCAGGTGCAGAACAGTGTATGGTTCTTTTAAGCAGAAAGGGAAAAGTGCATTCACTGGTGGCAGACTACAAGCCTACTTGGTCAATACCTTCAAGAAAAATTGGTACTGGACGTCTTTCTAGCACACTATGGTATACAGAATTATAACCATTAGTGTAATTACAGGAACATGTTGAGCCAGGAAGAAATCTAATTTTCCGTTTTCTGGAGTCAGAAAGGATTTCTGTTCCAACTGATTAATCTGAAAGCAGTTTAGTAGGTTTTTATGTGTCATCCTCTGTCACACAGCACAATATAACAGAAGAGAAATGAGAAACTTGTCTTCTCTAAACCATGGTAATATTATAATTGCAGGTAATGTGTTCTAAAATGAATTCACACATACACGATTCATGTAATGATACAAAGGAAAAATGTTTTTAAAGTTGTTATTTTTACAAATATAATGTCAGATTTAGCAACTGTACAGGGTTGATACAAAAAGGGGCACTACTGTACGTCAGTATTTTTTTTTTATTTTCTAAATAAATAAAGAATTTATCATTCATTTTAGAGATGATAAGCGGAAATGACTTTTAGCTCATATGTCACTGCTAACACAGGGTGTGGAACAGATGATGTAGCCTTGTTGGGTGGTTGTGTGCCAACAAAGTCTTATTGCCAGTGAAGTCACTGGTGGTTTTTTATAGTTACAAGGATGCGCTTACTTTCAAAAGCAATCTGTAAATATGCTGTCATCACTAATCAAGTGTAACATATGTTCAACATTTTATAGCCAAGAGCGGAATTTTGCTGTAAGTAGCAGCAGGACTATAAATGGCTGCACCTGTTTAGCAAATGTGTCAAATACAGTACACTCACCGACAAACAAGACCATTTTATTGAATATGGTTTTGTTTATCAGTAAACAATTTGTTAGTGCCATTTTCTTTTGCAATAGTATGTTATTAGGCTGAAAAAAGGCATCTACTAAAGCAGATCATACTGTAATTTTTCCAGGCATTCTTCCCCACCTGGCAAGGGAAGTCTTTGCTGCTAATGGATAAAGGGTTAAAAGATTATTGCTTGACCTTGATAGTATTAAAGGTCCAGTAAAATCAGAAATTCGATCTATGCTTTTATACGTGATGTTCAGTGTCTGGGCTTTCAAAAAATCTTCATTCTGGAAGAATGTTTTTATTTAAATTGTTTTATCTGTGCATGTATAGATAAAAGAGGATAGGTTTTGAATATGTTTTATCTTATACTTGTGATACACAGTGTATCCATAAGCTCCTTCATGTCTCTGATGGGCACAGCATCAGCCTGCAGGCACAAGGAGCTCAAGGAGCCAAGAATTTTAAAGTGGCCTAAGGTGAAATACAAACAAGTTAAGACATGTTTTTTCAATAACACCAACTTTGCATTAGAAAGGGGCATATTTATGAGCTACTGTTATTTTAACTGAGGAGGTAATGATTATTTCAGACTTTATTAGCTTTTTTCTGTGTTGGTACCAAGCATTTCTGAAACCAAAGGTGTTACCCGTGGTGAAACAAACTCGGAAACAATAGGGGACCCATGGATAAAGTGGGACTAGTAGACACAGAAAGAAGGGGTGGTAAGTGGCAACCTTGATAGATGAAAGGTCCAGATGAGGAGCCAACCATCCTATCATTAGTTGTTAGTGGGATACATGTTCATGGGCTACTACCATGGGGTACTACTCATGCACCCTCACCACATGTACAAGGTACATGGTTACTAATTTGTAACTAATTTAGCACAATGCATTGTTTTGTATTAATTTAAAAAATTTTTCAGGGAAGATTTCAAAACTAAGGCATTCATATCTGAGCTCTAACACCCCATGGCATAGAATGGCCCTCAACTACTCAAAGCAGTCAAACATTATGTTGAATTATTTTCAATTCTGTTGAACTGACACATTGATTTCCTTTGATAAATTTGACAATTCCTTAAATTTTGAAAACCCCCGGGGGTTGCCAATTTGTTAGGAACCCCCTAGTGAATATAATAAACATGTGGTCCACTTTCTGGAGCTCCTCTTTCAGAAAATGCACCAGCCTGGGGTATACTGTAGTGTGCAAGGATTTAATCTTCTTACTGGTATAGAAAAGTTTATATTTGACTGTGCTGTGTCAATTACCAGTGTTCTTATACTACTTATGTGAATGGTGTGAGAAGCTGCACCCAGGGAGCTCAATTTGGATACTGGAGTGGTACCCACTAGGAATACCCGTGAGTTGGGGTGTTTTCAGCAAGAAGAGTGCCCACCAGGAGTATAAAGGTTAGCAATTACATTCACTGGGTTGTTTAATGTTTTGGCAACCCCTAGGATTTTTTACTTTCCTTTTACATTGAACACTTTCCTGACTATCAGCAAAGTGTTCATTAATTGTGCAAAAAGCTAACAAATTGTAATCATTAAGAATTCCCCAGTTTGAATTTTAATGAATCTGTTATTAAGTGAATAAGCAATGGCTGATTCATTGGTTGAATCATTGAATGGACCAGATATGGAAATGTGCTGTATTCTTGACTGGCAAAAATAACTCTGCTGGAATGTTACACTACTGTGTGGGAAAAAAAACAATTTGAGCCAGATTAATTCATGCAAATCTGAAAAACAAGTTGCACACATTAAATTCAAAATTCAGTAATTGTCTAATGAACAATGTGATACATACTGAAATAAGCTATTTGTGTAATAATTCCATGAAAGTTCATCTTTCAAGTGAATTTTATTAGAGCCACCCTGTATTCCTATGAGGAAGGAACAACATGGGGGTGCAAAAATAAATGTTATGGTTTAAGTCTGTACCAATATAAATGATTAAGTTCACCAGAGGCCCCAATACTGATGTTTTGTGTGAATGGAGCTGTAACATGCACCACCTACACCAGTACAGAATACCTCCTAGTAACAGGAAAACCAGGCCCAGTGATTAATGGGAGCCCTTTGTAGTGTAAGAGGTCCTTGCAAATAGGCAATTTCAATATATAAGGCCATCCTAAAAAGATTTTACTGTGATGCCTAGAAACCTAACTTTCAAATATTTTAATGAAGAACTCCATGCCTTACATGCAGTTGATAAACATTAAATCATCACGGGTTTTCCAAACAACAATGAAAATATTTGTAACCACTATATATTACAAGGCATAATGAATGCTTATCAAGACAAAAAACCTAAATGTGACCTTATTTTTTTCGATATTGATTTAACAGAAATCAGCTTTTTTTTTTAACTCCCTAATGCATTATAAGGATTCCCTCACAAGTGGCTTCTTTCTCTTTTCCATAAATAATCCTGCATATCAAAAGGTCTTTAAGTGTTTCCTGAAAGATTTTACCATTAGATGAAATATTTTGGTATCCACTTCGGAAGTGTCTTTAAATTATTCATGTCCTTTTTGGAGAAGCATCTCTAGAATAAAAAAAAGATAGCACAGCAATTTATAAAGTGTTTCCCCTCTTTTTTATACCTAGCATCCTGTGGATGTTCTCATTTACTTGTCTGCCTTTAAGTGTTTCCATGAACTTTATTTATTTTACTGCATTAATATTATGTCTCAGTAAGCATTACTAGTTTTGGCATAGTATTCATGGAATTTACAAACTACTCTAAACAGCAAAACTTAATCTTGCAGCCTAAAATCTGATTTCCTATAGACCCTGTTTAATTGGTGAGTATCAGATAAAATGGACATTTGCTACTCCAAATGGAACATTTTTAATACAAATAAAAGAAAAAAGGAACCCTTCCATCTGTAATACCATAGAACAGGGAGTATATTCTTCATTGGAGGAGAAATGCCTGAACATGGTCATATAGCCTGCCATTTAGTGGAATCCACCTGATTTGGGGCAGAAATCAGAACAGAACACATCCCTTGTGCTAAGAAGTCAAATTTCAGAATGATAATTTCCATATATGAAGTGTTAAGGTGGCCATACATGAGCTGATAAAAGCTGCTGACAGGCCGAGGTTGTAGCTTATTGGCCCCGATATCAATCGGGCTTGACTGAAAATCCTGTTGGATAGTGACCGCATCTGTTTGTTGATGAGTTCCCACGATCCGACCACCCATTTATACTTCATTATGATCCTATCGTTGGGCCCTAGGGGGGATCAAGGTGGGCATATTCGCCAAACGAGCAGTTCTCTCCGAGTATGGCCACCTTAAGATTCAGATTTTTTGATGAACTTCTGCATGTACAGTGTCAGACTGGTCCGCTGGGCCAGACCCCCCATCTCCCAATCCCAGACTCCTGTCTCCCAATCTAGTTTTACATTAAAAATTGAGTTACGTGCTGTGCTGGTCCGACCCTGTTCATGTATTTGGTAACGGAGACTATTGTTAATGTCTCAGCCTCCATAGTTAGTAGATGGATTAGGACTGACACTCAGGCAGTCATTGAGTGAGGCTACCATTCTTTCTTTTCTTATCTAGGCTGTGATTCAACAGCTGCTGGGGACAGTTGTGTGCCCCTACAAGTGATTTCAGGCTCACCAGAGCTTCTCAAAATATTGCTGATTGTTCTGAATAATATAGCCTTCCTGTCTCTAGCCACTGCCTTCCCTATTTGGCCATATTATCACAGCAAGCACAGCACTGTGTTCCAAACATTGCATTTAATTGAAAGAAGATCTAGTGCTGCCTCTGAAGCCAGAGACAATGCTAGTGAGGAGGATGAATTGTGAGATAAGACTTTATAGACTTTTTACTATGGCTCTAGGCACAAGTGTAACAGAGCAAAAGGGCGTGCAATATTTAGAACAGTGTTGCCAAGATTAAGTCAGTCTTGTACTTACTTTCTACAATGGGCAAAATGTAAGTACAGGGTTCTCCTGCTCCTGGTGGTCCCTGACACTCCCTTATAGGTAAATGCCATTTCCTACCCTTTTCACATAGCCATATATATGGTAAATAATGCCCCTAAATTTAAAACACCACAGGATTTTAATAAAAAAATATTTAAAAACATGACTGACATGTAAAATTGACTTTCACTAGTCAAGTATTATTATTATAGAATAAAAAGCAATATTGTTAATGGTTGAAATAGGCCACTATGGGAGATAGTGTTGTTGTATTTTTGGAGCTTTCTGTACATGTTGCTACAGTAGATATTAGATCTCATACCTCAACCATTAAAACCACACAATTCTAATTATGGATTTAATTTTGCCTGGTGTGTGTGTGTTTGTAGATTGTTCTATGGATCGAGAGAAAGTGTGGCAAAGATTTATATTGTAAATCTAATGCATTATGGATATGCGCCTCTCTACTGAATAATCTAGTTTGGATTTAGCTGAGCATAGGCAGATTGTAACTGTAATAGACAAGCCAGCTGCTGTTTTGTTTTCCCATCAAATCAGATTCGCCAGTGCATCATCCATATAACACCTGATAAATTCAGTGCATGGTTTTAAACTAGAATAAACATTTACATACAAATGCCATAGACTTCATTTTATTCTTACATAACACATCAGAGCAGCGAACAATAGTATGCCAAAGGGTACAATAATCCTTCCAACATTCATAACTGCACCTGGGGTTTATCTACAATGGCTTCAACAAAGCCTATTAAATAATACTGATTCACAGTTAAGATAAAATAGAACAGGGGTCGCCACGCAATTGTTTTCTGGTTGTTGCCAAAATACAACTCCCAGGAAAAGCTTTGCTGTTTCTGAAATAGAACAGTATGTTGCATTTTACTGATATAAAGCCTTCATTACTTGTACCAATGACTGACTCATTCCAGTAAAAGTGAAATAGCTTATGAAGCTTTAGTGACTTTCAGATCAATATACCAGGGCCGGGCCAAGGTAGTTTGGCATCCTAGGCAAGGGTTCCGATCAGCGATCCCCCCCATCATCCTGCATTAACATTTCCAACCTTACAATTATGTTTTTTACTAAAAGAAAATGCATTATTGGATGAAACTTTTCATTTATATAAATATTTAATGTTTACAAACAAAAATGAGGTACACCAAAAAATACAAAAGTTTTATCCTGGTAAACAAACAAAGTGAAAATGAAGCCATCAATATTTTCCCCAAGGCGACAGGCCTGTCCAAGCCCCACATGATCTGTTCCTGTGCCAGCAGCCAACAATGAGCCCAGCCATACTGCTGCCCAAGCCCACACCTGCACATGTACCTGTGCCAGCCCAGCAGCCATCAATATTTCCCCAGACACAAGCTCCCCATGATCTATACCTGAGCAAGCAAGCATCATTCAGGGTTAGAGGAGTAATAAAAGAGCTGAGGCCCAGCACCAGCAGGACAGGTCTTCAGCTCGAGTTTCTCCCTCTAGCGCACTCAGGTCTTCTCTACTGCTACTGGCCAATCCATTGCAATGACGTTACTGACACCCAACGTATGGACACGTCACATGCCGCAGCCTACTGCATATGCGCCTGTAATCATGGAAGGCACCAACTCAGGCTCCAGGGGGGGGGAGCGCCTTCACAATTAATGTAAATTGACTGAAACAAATCCCAGAGGGGGTTGTGGCATGCAATTTTGAAAAGTATCATATCAGTAACAAAGACCAAAAAAACTGAATAGTAAAAAGGAAAAATAAAATTCCCTGAGAAGTGTGCCCCCCTGTGATTGTGCCCTAGGCAGTTGCCTACCCTGCCTATCCCTTGGCCTGGCCCTGCAATACACTAATTAATTTTCTCTGGATTTCCTGATATTCATGTGTAATTCAGACTCAAATTGTGATTCACAGAGCAGCCTTTATGGTTTATGTATTCCAGACAACAGATCTTTCCATAAATTGGGCCTTCATACCTTAAATCTACTAGAAAATCATATAAACCTTAAACCCAGGGCTGGAACTAGGGGTAGGCCGAAGAGGCACCTGCCTAGGGCGCAACCAAAGGGAGGCGCTGGGCAGGTACTTGTCTTCTGCCTACCCCATGTTCACTGCTCTGCCATCCAGATGCCCCCCACCAGCGCTCTTTCCCCTCACTTACCCACTCTTACCCTCCCTGGCTCGCGCTGGCAATCACTCCTGGAGGGAGGAGCTCCGGGGACAATCGCGCGCATACATTGCGCACAGCATGCACACACGGAGGGGGGGGGCGGGGAGAGAGCTGTGGCTCCTCTTTTTGGACCGGCACTGATTAAACCCAATAGGATTGTTTTCCTTCCAATAAGAATTAATTAATTCCATGCTTAGCTTTGTCATCCATTATGAGTGGAGCTCATTGATGTTATTTATGTCACTCATAAAAAGTACATTATAAAAGATGATGAACACTCGGTTGAAAAAAATTAAAAAGTAGTTCCATGGCCTAAATAAAAATACCCTGACTTTGGCCCTATTTTGTACCTGTATATGGTTGTGGAACCCCTTATAGATCTCGTACATATGTTTTGTATTCATGAATTTATATTTTAATTTATATATCACTAATTGCATATGCTGTGCTCTACAGTAAATCAAAAGTAAATTTCATATCCTCCTTTTAAATGAAATAATTAAACAATTTTAAAATAAGAATGCAGTACCTTGTACTTGATCCCAGCTAAGATGTAATTAATCCTTCATGGAGGTAAAAAAAAAAAAACCTATTGTGTTTACTTACTGTTTACATGATTTTTTATTAGATCTTTGGTATGGAAATCTAAATTATGGACCCCTTATCTAAGCATTCTTTATAACCGGTACCATACTTGCGTTAGGATATGCAGCATTGATCAATATAGAAGAGAACACACAAGGAGAACAAGCAATATAATAAATAAAAATGATCATACAGAGATTCTGTGCCATTGGTAAGAGACAGAGTATGAAGGAGGACCCTGCACTCTAGAGCCTAAACTCTAATTAGATTAATTGCATTGAAATGTACAATTGAGGCATTGCCACCTAACTGCCAGTATTGGGTTAGATCAGTGGTTCTCAACCTGGGGGTCGGGACCCCTTTGGGGGTCGAATGACCCTTTCACAGGGGTCCCTTAGGGGGTTCCAGGAGCAGGTTCATCTCTCTCCCCACTAGCCCTGGGGCAAGGTTGTAGCTATCCGGGTGTTGGTGCTGGGAGTTGTAGTTCAGTAACCTGTGTAGGGAAGCCAGTTGCACTACAACTTTCTATATCCCCTTAGTAGGGACTGCCATACAGCTCTCCCTGCCCATTAAAAATTTGTAAAATTAACATGGTAATTGGGGTGTGGAAAAAAAGTCTCCTGTACTTTCCTAACAATCCGCTCTGGGCTGGCAACGAAAATATTTTAATATTTTATGAATGGGGGTCACCACAACATGAGGAAGTGTATTAAAGGGTCACAGCATTAGGAAGGTTGAGAACCACTGGGTTAGATGTTATGGAAGTGCTCCAGAAGGTCGTCTCCTCAACCAGTTCCTTTACTTAAAATGCAGAGATGCAAAGCATTATGTGAAATTTCATTTTTATTGTCACAATCCTTAAATAAAGTGGCATAGAAATAAATATGTAAACTAAGAATCATCAAAAATAATTTTAACCCCCCATTCATCGCTTATACATGGTTTAAACAATAATGTTATTAGAGTGACGTTTTCTGTCTGCTCCCAAACCAATCATGCTGGGAGTCACTGACAGATTACACTTAATTGTCTGATTCCAGCATAAATTAATAATTTGCAATATACTACTGACACGCAGCATGGTTGAGTTGTTTGTAGCAGGATAAAACATTCGTGGTTGAGTTGTCAAAATAATCTAGTATATAATAAAGTATACCTCAATAAATAAATATATATTATATAAATCAAACCTATGTGGGAAAAAACATCCATTCACATGTTGTTGTCTCTATTTCTAATAGGACATCACTGCTTCCCTACCAATGATTACAATATCTCTCTACTGGTCTGCCCTTCTCCAGGGACTATTCCTCTTCTCCTCTTTAAGGCCGGCTTAAGTGGTTAATGTCGAGAGATAACTGAAACTCTATTGGCATGTTGTTAGGATCCTCTCTATAATCATACTAATATCGTGCAGGTGGTGATAGTTGGATCACACCATTTCATACCAGCACAGAATCTCTTATCTTCCAGAATTTTTATTTATTATCTTTCCTTCTCCTATTCATAATCCAGTCTCTTATTCAAATCAATGCATGATTGCTAGGATAATTTGCAGAAACTGGAGAGCTGCTGAATAAAAATAAAAAAAACACAAATAAAAATGAAAACAAATTGTCTCAGAATATCACTCCCTACATCATACTAAAAGTTAACTCAAAGGTGAACAATTTGTTTAAACGCACACAAGGACTTATACAGTCTACGGCCTATGATTATTATTATATATATGCAGTATTTATGCTTATTTCTACATAAGCCTTTCTACATTTCTATATTCAGGCCTGTTTGGTAGCATCTCCCTTGTAAGTAAATATGGCAAAGAGCAGAGCTGTTATGAATAAATTCCTTTCTCTGAATTATTATTTTTTTCACTGTCAGATTCTCATATTCACTGTTCTACCCTTCCTCATCCAGAAAGAGGGTTTATATGTATTATTTTCAGCTAAGCTTGCTACCTACTGTACAGTATATAACAAATGATTTGTAAGAAATCTAAGAAATTTCAAAAGCTCAGTCGTTGCCTCCAGTTTTGTCCAATCTACAGTTATCGATTGGGGGAAGCATGCCAGAGTTTCATCCAAATGCCAAGTGTCATCCAGGACTGTAAAGAACTGCAGCGTCTACACTTACATAAAACAAGATTTGTCAGCAATCTTCTTTCCAGAATAGGGTATATTGCTTTGTAAAAGCCAAAATATATCACAGGTCAATTTTAGTGGAAGGCATAGCAACTGCTGCAAACCTTAGGCTCGCTTACAAAAATATTCAGATTTCCAGGTTTTTTTTTTTACACACAATGTAGTTTTTTTCTCAGAATTCCAGGATAACTGTGGTTACACACTAAGGAGTGTCTTTCACAACTTACACAAGATAGTTACATAGTTGCATAGTTAAATTGGGTTGAAAAAGTCTATCAAGTTCAACCCCTCCAAATTAAAACCCAGCGTACACACACACCCCTCCACTCTAATACATTGCCATTTAGCATTCACTCTAGGCTGGCAGCCTTTTTTAGAGTGAGAATCAGGTCTGGACTGAGAACCTAAAAAAGCCCTTGTATTTCAGCTACACGGAGGCCAAAACAGCCCAAACAGAGGCCCAAACAGCCTCTACAGTCCAATAAATACTGACTGTCTATGGCCTTTTCCAGAACCCACAGACGGGTGCTGTACCAACGAGGCGTATTGCTCAATCGATTCTGGCCACATCATTGATCAGGTTACAAGAGTGGCAAAATGCTGCTTCTTGTAAATTTAAGAGCCAGATGTCTGGTTTTAAACCCAGAAATTTGGCTCTTCTAGTGCAGAGAGCGCTATTGTGCTCTCTGCATTAGCAATGCGGCCCCCTCCTACACCCCCTTCGATGCAGGAAAGGTAAGCTCTGGGGGGCGAGAGGACAGCATTGCAGGTTTAGAATCATCTCTGCCCACAGATTGCCAGTCTGGGCCTAGTGGGAATGGCATCACTTCTGATGCACCAATGCATGGACTGTCATTTAAGGTATTAGCTAATTTTTTGGTACAAGTATGTTTCAACCATGGATGCAACCTGCTAGATAAACCCTGGAATTATCAATCCAGGCTGGCAGTGGTTCCAGTGAGCCCTAGTGTTATGTGCAGTTGCACGTAGTTCACAGGAGCAGGTGGGTAAATTTGCACTTGTGCTTTATTGGTAAATGATCCTCACGGGTCTAAAAATAAATATTTGCCATGGATGCAGTGCTGACCCCAAACAGCCACTTTGGGATTTAGTAAGTAATTTGTCAGGAAGCCAGTGAGGTCTGTGAAATGCATTAGCCTACTCTGTCTTATTCTATGGAGATCTGGCTCATTGGTGCACATACAGTACTTGTAACTCTAGTAAAAAAGGGCACAATATATACTCCCATTACAAATTAGAATCACAGGTGGCCTGCCATGGTTTATTTCTCCAGTTTCACTGAAATTAAAATACAGTGCAGCATCTTAAAAATATTAATTGCAGTTTCTAGTGTGTATGTTTTATTATTACTTTGTGCATTGTGCCTAAATCCAGTCAATTAATAGACTTTTAATATTATATTAAAGAAATATTCTGTTTATATGGTAAAAAAAATACCTCTTTTTTGAACTCATTCCTTTAGATTGTTGCCTAAGACTGAAAAATAGGTGAATTGGCCTTGATTTGATTTGCAACTTTATTCATATCAGTTCAACATTCCAGTGCCTGGTACTATCAGCAGGAAAGTACTTGTACAGTACAAGTATGGTACCTGTTATTCAGAATGCTTGGGACCTGGGGTTTTCCGCATAAGGAGTCTTTCTGTAATTTAGATCTCCACACCTTAAGTCTACTAAAAAATATTTAAACATAAAGTAAATCCAATAGTATTATTTTTATTCCAGCAAGGATTAAGTATAGTTTAGTTGCGATCAAGAACAAGGTACTGTTTTAATATTGCAGAGTAAAAGGAAACCATTTTTAAAATTTAAATGATTAAAATGGAAGATGTCATTCCTGTAATTCTGAGCTTTTTTGGATAATGGGTTTAGGATAACGGATCCCATACCTGTAGAATATTTCATGGAGCGTTGTGCCATATGGACTGCAGTGTTTCAGAGCCTCAGACTCAAGAAGTGCCCGAAATTTGTTTGATTATCAAGTTCTCATGAGCTACAGTACATACAGTAGTAGTAATGGAAGCATTTTAGGAGTCCTGAAATATATTTATTATAGTGTGTACACAAAGCATGTGCAGAATTGTGCTTTAAATGCTAATAAACTTGGCTTTTCATCTAATGAAACTAATGATGTATGTATATTTGGATGCATTTCCTTGTATTGTTTTGCTGCCATTCTGACTCGTGCATCTTCTGTAATCAATGCAATTTCATTAGCACAGGAAATAACATCCTTTTGTTCCATTTTGCGGTGAAGAGGAAATTCACTTCTAAGGATGAAGAGTATGGGAGCCTGCATGCCATTACCTCCAGTCAAAACAAACAAACAAAACAGTATAAATATTAACATACTTTGGCTTTCTTTTGCTTGTCATGTCCCCAGCACAGTTTATGTGTATTCAAGAAGGATAAAATCGTACACATTTTTAAATGGAATAATAATGTATGAGGGGTGTAGTTCTTGCAGTTTATGCAATTTGAGGAGTTGAGCTGCTGCTATCTTATTACATAGATTTTCAGTAGCATAGGAAAAGAGAATAGCTATTGGTAGGCTTCATCTCCCGTTGGGATTATCAGCCCATTGTACTTGAGAAGCAGTTTGTCAATGTTTATAGACATGCGTCAACTACTGAGTTAATGTTCAATATAACCCATCAGAAACATTCACGTAAACCTTTTCTCCCAGTAAGTAATATGTATCATTCTCCAAACACTTGTCTCATTAATCTTGTTTTTTTTTATTCGCTTAAGATATTATTGGTGACTTGTAGAAAACTCAGCAATCTGATGATATGACAATTCTTGTTTTAAAATAAGTAGATATGCCTCAAAATGCCATTTCAAATATACCTGCAAATTGATACTACAGTATATGCAGAAAATAAAAATACAAACTAGGTCCAATCTTGCTAGTGTCTTTCATGCAAACTGCATATAGTATAATTATTTTCAGGAAAATAGAGATAGGGATTGCCTGGAAAAATTATGATTTCCCTTTTTGTAAAAAATTATATTTCACTTTAAAGCAATCATGCATTTTTATCTGCTTTTCAGTTTTAATTAAACAGAATATTCATAGAATTAAAAAAATGTGTATTTCTTGTCTCAGTATTTATTTTGTTAAGGATCTGAGATTAAAATGATTTATTGCCCTGTTATAAATAAAGGGGAGGGGGGGGCACAAAATCAAACTGGAGTCGGATGACAATCAATCTTCGTTTATCCTTATCAATATTTGTTTTAAACCATACACTGATTTTATAGGCTGTGGTGCTAGCTGACATCCTTCTGAAACCTTCAGTAGAAAGAGAAATCCCAAATGATTGTCAGGAGTCTTTCAGTAAAATGACATCTTGCCTATTCCACATGCAACGTCTGAATTTGAAATTCTCCTCTTGCATTTCTGTCTTGAAGTCAAAGAAAAATGTAGATAGAACCCTAATTGCTTCCCCCCTTGGAAAGTATTGATTTTAAATCAGGATTACAGTACATAAACGGCAAATATCCTCTGCAGCTGAGATGGGATTTGCTTTTCTAATGTTGCCCTGCTGAGCATACATTTTACCAACAGAGTGAGCTGAGACAACAGTTGTAAGGTAAAAGGAAAAAAATACATGAGAATTCCACTGGAAGCAAACAGTAAACCTCAGGCTTCTAACTATCAGTATGGATCCACCGCTAATCACAGCGCATATATGCTGCCTCTCAAAACACATAATTACAGTACCCAGCTATTTTTTTATTTTATGATATAAATAGATATAGAGGTACATCCTAACATGCAGACTGGTGTAGTGCAAACTTACAGTTGGTCTTTCATTTCTCTATACCTGAGCAGGAACCACAAATCACTGAGATTGTAAGCTCTGTGTGACAGGAACTAAATCATTCATTGCACCAGCACAATTCAGTTTACGGCTCTGTATAAAATGGCAAAGGCTAGACAGAAATAAAGGGAAAGATAATAAAATAATTCATATGAAAAAAAAAAAAAGAAAAACTAAAAAAAACCTATCTTGTGCTGTTATTTCTTTGTCAGTCTGGTGAAACATCTATTTCCTATGATAAGCAGTAGCATAAATTTAACATAGGGATAATATTAAATCAGCCTGCTGTCCTGTTTGCACAATGTTTCCATGCAGCAGAAGCATACAGTAAATGTTACCTGATAAAAGCAGCCACACACTTCCTTAGTGTTTTGCAGTCATAATACTAGCAAACGGTCTTGTTAATGTTGAT
>CM044431.1:149998200-150021300 GCA_024363595.1 Xenopus borealis
CTTGCACCCAGCACTCCCAGAATGCAGGGGCGATCCAGACGATATCGCCGTCTGAGGCGGCCTTCAATATGCCACGGCGCTAGTGCAGAGCACGCACTAGAAGAGCCGAATTTCCGCGTTGAAAACCGGAAATTGGGCTCTTAGTTACCAGGAGCTGCCGCCTGAGGCGAGTGCCTCAACTCGCCTTATTGGGGGAGCGCCCCTGCCAGCATGTAGAACAAACACCACCAACTTAACGTTTTAACTCTGCTAAATACTTAATTCACATGCAACACTCGCTTAGCAGCTCGCACTCTCGTTGTGTAGACAGAAACTTATAGAGGTATCAAAATATGGGTAATATGGGTCAATATGAGTATAGAATAATTATCTGGAATGCTAGCCACCTGGGTCACCTTTGCATAACTTTCTGCACTTTGCCTTAAGGTTACAGATATGGATGGAATCTGTTACCCAGAATGCCTGAGATCTGGAGTTTTCTGGATAATGGATCTTTCCATAATTTTGATTTTCATACATTACATCTACTAGAAAATTATGTAAACATAAAAGAAACCCAATAGGCTGGGGTTGCTTGCCATAATGATTAATTACATCCTAGTTTGGATTAACTACTGTTTTATTATTATAGAGAAAAAGAAAAAATGTGATTATTTAAAAACTTGGATTATTTGGATAAAATGGCAGACAGCCTTTCCGTAATTTTCCGTAACAGATCCTATCCCATACCTGTACCAAAAATAATGCAATAGGATTGATAGCAGCATGGATTTATGCTAGTTTAGTTGTTATCAATTACAAGGTATTCTTAAATTAATTATAACAAATTAAGAATTGTTTGTTCGAATATAACAATATAGAAAATTACAGTACTTTGAAGATTTCTGAATAATAGATTTCCCTTGGATAATAGATCCCACACCTCTATATTATTGATTTTGTCAGATTAAGAAATCAAGTAATTTGATGGAATGGGTGGATGCTGCCAAAATGGGATATTGTCCATGGCAATTTCCTTCTCAGGAATATTAAGAAGTAGGAAATAGGTTCAAGAGTTCAAGTAAATAGTGAGATATTCCCTTACTGTTTCCTCTACTTTCTCTAGTCTAAATACTATATACAACCCTTAAAAGGTATTTTTGTGTTTTATGGATTCGCTATACAGGTACCACTGGTTTGCAACCCACATGATTTCTAACTTGATAGGGTCAGTGTGATTACAGCTGTAGTCTATGAACTGGTATTTCAGAGCTTGAAATCACAGGGAAGGTAAAAAGCTTGATTACCCTTATGATGCGCAAGTAATGTTTCATTTCAGTAGACCAATTCCACCTTTTGTTTATAAATATCGTGGCCTCATTTTGTACTGTGACATTGATTTTCTTATGTCAGGAGAAGCAGAGATCTAAGCAGCTCTTTTGATTTGGTGAGAGACTGAAATGTGACTTTGAATATTCCACAATTTGTTTAGTTCAAACCCCAAATTAAAATTAATTAAATAGGGATTTTTACCATCTTTATTTTTTACCATCAATATTTTTTATTGAGACACAAAAGCCAATTAACAAATTCACGCCATTTCAGGATTTATGGCTGTTGGGAATTTGGCTACATTTTTCATGTGGGATTGCTATAAAATGCATATAAAATTTTCTATGCCCTCCACTACTTATTGTGTTCATTGGTGTCTTAACTTGTGTCCACGCATGAGCACACAGTTTAGAGGAAACACTGACAAAGTACACTATGTCTACTGAATAGACACCAACACTTGCCGACTTTTACCAATAAAGCTTTACATTAGAAAAAGGAATGATACAGTAAAAAAAACTTATAGTTCTTGGGGCTTGGTTTTGCTGACTGCCAGTGGGAGGGGATGAGGGTCTCTCTAGTTGGTTGTTTTCAATCCCATCTCCTTGGTTCAAGGCAAATATGAGAGTGGAGGAGATTAGAGCTTATAAGGTAAGGTGGAGAGGAGAGAGACCTTTTTGTTTTTGTGTTTTTTCCCACCCTCCCAACTTCTTTAGCTGTACAGGTTCAATTCTTCAAGACGACAGAGGTCACTAGCAGGAGTGACTGAATGTATATCAGAACTCGAAGCAGCAGAATACAGCATGCGATCAAAAGTGCCAGAGAGTGGGGGGGTTATGGCCAGGCTAGCAGGATGGGATCATATGATCAGGCTTTCATGGAAACCTGTTGTATGGTCCGGATTGAGAATATACCAACCAGGGAGAGCAAGTCAAAGGTCTCTGGCTTCTCCTTGGTGGATCCTCATGACATAGAAAGTTATAGATAAAGGGGTCTATGTCCATACTAGCAAGCTGTGATCAAAACGGTCAGGCTTGCACGGAAATCTGTGGTATAAACCACCAATAGGTGCACTGAGAAAAGAGCAATCAGGGAGACAAGGGTAAAGGGCTCTGGGCTCCTCCTTGGGGGATGCTCAACGCAATTTAGGTTGCAAAAAGAGCTTTTACTTTGCTCAGGACAGAGAAAGCACCAGAGGGTAGGGGTTATGTTCAGGCTAGTAGTCAATGGGCGCACTGAGAAAAGAGCAATCAGGGAGAGCAGGACAAAGGGCTCTGGGCTCCTTCTTGGGGATACTTAGAACAGAAAAAGCACCAGAGGGTAGGGGCTATGCTCAGGCTAGTAGGCTGTGATCTTACTGTTAGGTTTGTGTGGGAATTTGGGGTATGGACCACCATGGGGCACGCTGAGAAGAGAAAAACGAGTGATAACAGGGCTCTGGGCTCTGGGCTCCTCCTGGGTGGATGCTCTTAACCCCCTAAGGCCCCACTCCCTCCCAGCTTACCTCCCCCCCAGACTATTGCTCCTAATGTGTAAATTACCCCAAAGTGCAGGTCCCCTTCTGGAAGGTTTATGGGCACCGTCTTCTGCTGCACCATCTTCTTCATTGTTTTTCAGCGAATGCGCAGTAGGACGCATTTGCTGGTTGGTACTTCTGAGCATGTGCCCAAAGTTCACACAGTTCAATCAGAAAACTTTGTGAACTTCAGGGGCATGCACAGTAGCACCAACCGGAAAATGCGTCCTACTGCACATGCACTGCAAACGCCATCAGGACAAAGAAGAAGGAGGTAAAATTGTACACCACTGCGTATACAAGTATATCAATAAGATTATACACATATATACTGTATATGCATGGAAACAAATTGAAGAATTTGAGAGCTAAGTTAAAATGTGCTTTCAAGTGCAGATGAGCCTAATTCTAGTAAAAGAACATATTTCAAGACAGTGATCTACCAGGTCGTGTTCTGAAGTGTTCAGTCATATTTAGCCTAAAAAGATACATACCTACAGTTTTATACTTGTTATAAATTATACAAGTGTGGTCTTATATTTTAAATCACAATCACGTCAACAAAGACAATGTCATGAATAAGCCAATACTATGCAAAAGAGCACTCACTTCCATCATGATTATGAGGCTGGTCCATAACTAGTATTGACATTAAAGGTGGATCTGGTGCTGCCACCTCTGTATTTCTCTGGAACATAATTTATAATAAGTGGATAAATGCAAATGCAGTATTTTGTTTGTAGCTTGAAGGGGGTAAATTCACTGTGGAAATATAATCATTAGTGGAATATTCATACAAAACACAAAACAAAAAGACAAAATATAGCTTCAGTAATAACATCATAGATACTTTAGAATTGTTTTTCTTGTTTCTCTTGTACCTCTTGTACTTTACATTAGTTATGTGTTGGTTGACCCAATACCCACAGGTACCCGGTAGGTTTGGGTCAAGCTCTTCTTTCTGCTGCCCCTGCCCCAACCTTACTGTGCCAGCTTTTACTTCCGACAGCCACTATTTAAAGATGTACACCTGCCCCGCTCTGCTCTTTTTCATGATGTCATGCATTTTTGTTCAGGTGTGGATCTATAAATAAAACTGTCAGTAGGATTCAGATTGAGTTCAGGTAAGGCGCGTTGATTTTTCGTTGACCTGCACATCACTACTGTACATGTAACGCAGCTCTTATAGCAGACAGTAGGTGCTATTATCTGTATTTTGAAGAAATACATGCTTCACCTCTTAATAGTCACAGTCTCATCATTATTGATGATAATTTGATCATACAAAGTTGTATTTGGAGCATCTATGAAGGCTAATTTCCATTGAAATAGCTCAGACACTGAGCCACTAATCCTGCATCTCTACTTGAGCTGTGGTCCGATCCAGATGAGGTCAACCTCAGCTATGTAGATTGCATTAATTTGCTACATTAGAAATTATTATCTTGATACACCTAGATGTTAAAGAATAGTCATTTCATATATTGCCTCAATAATGAGATTCTGGGTTTTGCAACAGCAGCGAATTTATTAAAATGCAAAGCAGGAAAGAAGCATGGCTCTGACTGTACAGCTCAGTCTCTTCTGCTTGTGGAGCTGGCCCCGCCAATTGTGCTTCTTTTTTCTAAAACAAACTTTACTAACATGAACAACTATCAACAAACCCCTATTCTTATAAGAACTAGTAACTACAATAAATTACATAACAATGTTCACTTGTTATACCAGGTCATGAAAGTACTTTATTTTTAGTTCTCCCGACAAAAGTATCAGGTCAAGTCTAAAATGTCACTGTCACCCTAAATATATTAGACTTGACAGATCTATTACAATAAACAGACGTGTCAGAGTAATAATACTGTAAGTTAAACAGCAATAAGGATCCTAGAGAAAGAATAAAGTGAAGTCAGTATTGTAGAACTGCTTATAAAGCTGGCCAAAAATGACACAGTGTATATTTTCATTAGACTGTAATAAGTTAATAACTGCACAGCAAGCAGAATGCATTCTGTATTTGATTAAAAATGATGTTCGTTGCAGCTAAAAATACAAAGTTCACTGTAAGCATCTTAAATGATACCACTCCTGGGAAAAGATATGAATATCAGGAACTTCATTAGTATAAGGGTGTTACCAGCAAATATTTTTTAGAATTCTCCAAGAACCAACAGAACAAAGAGCAATCAATTAGATGACTTTTGTACATGTACTCTCTTATCGTTCTTTTGCTTCCAGAGCATTCTCTTTTCACTAAGCTTAGCCTAACTGCTTGGGCACTACCATTCCCACAAGAACCAGCTTAGCCTCCCATGAAGTCAACCTGTGGCACATCATACATTTACATCTTCCCCCACTTCACAGTTGCCCAGCCTCATGACAGTCCACTAGAGGTGGTTACAGGATACACATTAACTTCACTTTTAGTAAAACTTAAGGGAACTGTCTTTTAAAGGTGAGCAAAGTTCTACCATAACATGTAGTTTGTGAAATGCATAAATGTGCAGAATGTTGTAGATGAAAAAGGCAATGGAACATGCATTCTACATACAGCATAACCCCCTGCTAGCATGTTGCCTCAATCAACCAAACCTAGTTTGATTGACTTCCACTGGACACTCTAGCTTAAATTAGTCATGAAGGTCCCATGATGGTGTGGGCAGAGGCAACAGCCAAATTAATTTTAAAGGGAGTGCCTTAATGCTAGGACAGTCTGATCAGTCACATAGTGGAGATGTTCATATTCAATGGTGGAGGCTTTATTGGTTTGGCAACTACAAATGTTCTTATCAAACGTCTAATAAAATTTCAGTGTTAAAGGGCAAATGTTCATTATATTCATTACCAGAGGTAATGGTTACTGGAAGCTTGTAGTGACTTAGAGACTACAAGGATGAAAAACAATGCTTAAAGTAATTACACATTTCAGTAAAATGACATATTTTCATTATAGCACAAATGATATCTGTTACTGTATCATTTTATGGCCATTTATATGCACAGCATTCTGCTAAAATTATATAGTTATATGTACTTTTTTTTGTAACATTTGTGTCCCTTTCAACCATACATTGTGTAAGTGTATCAGTATGGTGGTTGACAGTGTTTCCTAACTGAATGACAATCATTATCCACCAGATGGCAATATCAGGAGACGCAAATGACATTATATTCAATTACTTGGTTGATTACTGCTTTAAATCCATCCAGTAAAAACAGTGGCTGATATGTTTTCAACTGCAGCCCATGTATTCATCATTTTAAATAAAAAGAACACACCACACCTATACAAAGCACCATAAAAGCTAAAATTATAAATAAAGTGATATATTTAAGTAAGCAGAGTTTCACAACCCCCCCCTCCCCGATAACATGAAACACGTTTCAAGGGAGGAGCTCAAGGTATGGGTGTCTGCAGAAGAATTTTGTGGGGTGACAAGTAAGCTAATATCACATTGGGTGCATCCCAGTCCCACTGAAGATGAACCTTTTCATAACAATGCACGACATAAACTAATTGAGGCTTGCCTTGGGGTGAGAAGTATAAAAAACTTTTGTGTTGTTGGATATTAAATTTACTTCATTTCCCTCTTCTGAAACGCAGTCTTTTTGTAACAAACAATCACAGTATATTGCCAACACATTGTGTTGGGTAACATACTGTACCACAGTATAGTAGAAACAGATTACAGGTATGAATCGGTAATTCAGAAGCCTTTTATCCAGAAATCTTAAAATTATGGGATGGTTATTTCCCATAGACTCCATTATAATCAAATAATTCAAATTTGTAAAAACCGTTTAATTTTTCTCTGTGATATTAAAACAGTGCCTTGTACTTGATGCCATCCAATCTATATTTCATCTTTATTGAAGGCAGAACTATCTTATTGGGTTTATTTAATGTTTAGATAATTTTTTAGTGGACTAGGCATGGTGATTCAGATTAAACCCTTTAGTCTGAAAATTCCAGGTCCCAAGATTATGGATAACAGAATCTAAGCACAGACTGTATATTTGCATGAATTGCTTGTGGTAAACAAACAAATTAATGGAGAGCTGTTTTTTTTTTTCTTTATCTTGTCTTGTTCTCCTTGTGGACTAATTCTGTATTTAGATCTTTTTTTGTGCTTGATATTAGACCTTTTTTGGGTGATGCTTTTGTCATGTACAGAAGTGCAGGGTCTAAAAGAAAATCTGGTTGTCCTCTGTCTTAAAAATAAATGGCATGCCATTGAATTGGTATTGTACGCATTCAAAGCATGGTATGAATATCACATGGGTTATACTGTTATACAAGGACAATGGTTCCCCAGGTCCAGACATCTATAGCATTAGTCTTTATATAAAAACAAATGCCTGACTGGTTGTTTTTTGTTGGACCAGAGTTTTTAACAAGTCACTTACAGGAACCAATAAATGACTAAGTCTTTACATTATTTTAATTATTATTACTATCTACTGTTGCAGGATATTGCACTTTATTAAATGGGTTATATAGACCCACCATACACAACTTGATGACCCAATTTTGAGGACCAATACTTTTGGTAAATGCTGCTCCTGTTATTTTATTCATTGGGGTTGGATCTTCTTTACTAAAGAAAACTGAAAAATAAAGGTGACTCATTGAACAAAATGATACTATTAGAACAAACCTATAATAATGGAGTAGCACAAATTAGAAGAGAAAATTCATTCATTAGAATGTGAATGTACAAGACTGAGTGAACTTATTGTAATGATTTGGTGATATATATAAGCTAACCATAGTATTTCTCTGATCAATGTTTGATTGATAACAATTGATAAAGTAAGTGGCTTTATAAGAATCCTAGTCTCTGTTGACTTATATGACCTTTTGGTGATATAGACTTACTGTCACTGACTCTTAGAGAAACAATGTAAAAATATCCATATCGTTACGTGCTTCATCTAAAATTGCTGTTTTAGAGAATGTTTTGATAAGCTCTAAAACATAGAGAAAACGAATTAAACATATCACTTTTGGAAACAGTTGAATTTCTTCCATTTGCTTGTATCTAAAATTAGGATAAAAGTAGCATTTCTATGTAAATGATTCTGACAGCATCATATCCTGTTTTTATGCCCTTCAGAATACATATTGTGTTCATCTGCTTTCCACAATATGAGCTAAAAAAGCCATCTGTTTGTCAGTATAGCTTGTGCTCACACTGCATATCAACACCTCCGTTGAAGCAGGGAGGAATGGTTCACAGTGTATACATGAATAAGTCAACACACATCACCTTCAGTATGGATTAGCAATAGTCCCCCAAAATATCATTGTGATTATTATCGTTTAAATTAGAAGGGCTTAAAATAGTTTCACAATAAGCAAGTGATGGTGTGAGCAGATGGTCACATTTTAACAGATTGTGCTCCCTCTTAACATTTTGTTAAGTTAATTATATATATTTTAAAATAACTTTATTTTTCTTCAGTCTTGAATCCTCATCGTATAGCACCTGGTTTTCACTTTATTTTTATTTTTGCATTTTGGTGCCTTTTGCTGTGAACCAAATTATCTGGAGTTATGCAAAATGTCATGGAAATGTTGATGCTCTTGGATTTGTTATTTTCCATATTTTTGTAGTATAATGTAATAGTCCCTTGAAAATGTGTGTATACTGTAGTTCTCCTACTAGTAATAAGGTCAAATGTAATAGTAGTATCCTATCTTGATGGGAGTGGGATGAGTCCCCCTCCATTGTAAACCCTAGAAGTGATATGCTTTTCATCATTAACAATTGGGCACCTGTTCTGAAGCTATTACTGGACAGTGGGTTAGGTCTTTTTGGGAACCCAAAAGATCATTTGCTTCATATTGTGCTATGGCTAACTTACTAAAGAGGTATAAACTGCATGGTATTAGGTCCTTTAGGGCTAGAATGAGGATTAATTAGGAGAACAGACATGAAAAGAGACAATAACACAACATAACCAGGATGGAGTGGGTTGAGGTTAGAGGAGGATGTTGGGATTGGCCTGAGGAAGTGTAGGTTTGAGAATGCTGCTAAGAAAGATCACAAAATCAATCTACTATCATTAAAGGACAACTACAGTATTAAATAGAATGATGTCAGAAATGCTGTATTTTGTATACTAAAGATAAACATGAACTTATTGCACCAGAGGCCCAAATTAAGCAAATTATTTATGCTTGCACATGCTATGCACATGCTCAATGTGGTCTGTGCTTCAGTTGGGAGGTTAAGCTTAGGGATCGTCATAAATTATCAAAACAGGTCAAATAATGTCTGCCATCTAAGCAGATACAGCAAGACTGATTAATAATCAGAATATGCATACTGCATTGGGTCTGTGGATACATATCTACACAGTCACCAGCTGTTCTACCGGAAACAAACAAAGGTTCTGGAGTTCTGGGAAGTACGGTTGATCATTTAACTGCAGAGCAGTTAGGGACTGTCTGAAGTTTCCTATCTACAGCTGTCAGAGCAAGTTAAATGAAGGGGGAGTTTCACTGCATACAGTCAGGCTTATTATAAAAATGGTAGCCATTTTTTAATTAAAGTATAGCGGAGATAGATTTCTTTTTTTTTTTCACTAAAGAAAGTAAAAATGGGATTTTTTTTAAGAAACTTTTTTTATTTTATTTTGCACAGCCTATCTATTTAGATAAATAAAAAAAAAAGTTTCTAATATAGTTTGTTATCCAAAAATGTAATCTATAAAGGCTGGATGTCTAACATAACAGAACAATCCTTCCTGCTTTCCATTTATTTAACTCTTAGTTAGTCAGTGACTTGATGGTGACACACGTGGGACTGTTCAGTGAGTTTGCAATTAATCTTTAGCATGCAGGTAACATTCAAAAGCAATACCAGATATCAGAATATGCAGACTGCACTGGGTCTGTGGATACAAATCCACACAATCATCAGCTGCTTTACAGGGAAACAAACAAAGCTGCTGGAGTTCTGGAAAGTAAGGTGCCCCCCCCCCACCACCTTTGAAAGTATGATCATTTAACTGCAGAGGGACCATCTGAAGTTTCCTATCTGCGGATGTTGGAGCAAGTAAAACGAAGGGGGAATTTCACTGCATACAGTCAGGTTTATTATAAAAATGGTAGACATTTTTTAATTAAAGTATACTGGAGATAGATGTTTTTTCATTAAAGAAAGTAAAAATGGGATTTTATATTTTTGCCTTTACATCCCCTTTAAATAGATAGTTAGTCAGTGACTTGATGTCAGCCCACATAAGACTGTTCAGTAAGTTTGCAATTGTTCCTTAGCATGCCGGTTATATTTAAAAGCAAAAGTTATGACCCATGTGCCCCGTTCTGTTGTACTCCTTAATAATGAGATTGTGGATTTTGCAGCAGCAACTCATTTATTAAATAAGAGAAAGCTGCAAAGCAGGAAGTAGTGTTCTTGCTATTATGTTACACATCCAGTTACTCCAGCCTTTATACCAGTCTATAATATTTTAATAGTTTATTTGAAGATTGTTAATAAAATGTAGACGTCATATGGCTTTATTGCTATTGAGGTGTCCTTCCACAAATGTAAAACAGTACAGTATTACAACCCATGGGTTAAACATATCTATGGTGAAAAAAGGTGAGCAATATCACAGCAAGAAATTGAAGGCAAATCACCATTTATGTTTTCCGTAACTACACAATTAGTGAACCACATTTGGGTGTTTTATACTCTTATTACACACCTGCAATCACATTGCATCTAAATACACTTTGATAAAGACCCGAGAATATGTTGGAGTATTCTCTGGTTTTAGTTTGTTTATTAATACAATGCCATCCAGCCATCACTTCCTCTCTTGCCACACCTGTTTTTCTGTGCATTAATGTAGAAATTTGAATCCTCGCACTAGACCGGCAATACCTGTTTAGCTTTGTTTTCCTTTATATTATCTTTGCTTTTAATTAGTTTGGTTTTATTATGTCATTTAACTAAAATGCCACATGCCTTGTTTATGTCATACAGTCATGTGAAAAAGCTTGGGAACCCTTCTTAATTTTTTGGAGTTTTGTTTATCATTGGTTGAGCTTTCAAAGTAGTAACTTCCTTTTAATATATAATATGCCTTCTGGAAATAGTAATATTTCAGCAGTGACATAAAGTTTACTGGTTAAACGGGAAAGGAAGATGTACAGTATTTAACACATTAAGACAGGGCCTTAATTTAGGGTCCTGGACTATTTACAACCGACCCTAATTAATTGTATTATCTCTACAATTGATCTCTATCTATCTGTAACTTCCTAATTTATTGCCTATACCAATAAAGGTATCACTTCTACAATCCTTTTTGTATTTGTTTGTTTTTTTATTTGTTATTATCGGATTAACAGAAAATATGCAATATGCATCATAACCAAATTAGTCAGGTGCATAAATTTGGGCACCCCAACAGAGATATAACAGCAATACTTAGTTGAGCTTAATTTTGCAAATGTAACAGCCTCTAGACGCCTCCTATGATCTTTGATGAGTGTCTAGATTCTGGATGGCTGTATTTTTGGCCATTCGTCCATACAAAATATCTCCAGTTTATTTCAATTTGATGGCTGTTGAGCATGGACAGCCTGCTTCAAATCATCCCATAGATTTTCCATGATATTAAAGTTGGGGGACTGTGACGGCCATTCCAGAATATTGTACTTTTCCCTCTGCAAAAATGCCTTTGTAGATTTTTAAGTGTGTTTAGGGTCATTGTCTTGTTGGAATTTCCAACCCCTGCGTAACTTCAACTCTGTTATTGATGCTTGAACATTATCCTGAAGAATTTGTTGATATTGGGTTGAATTCATCTGACCCTCTACTTTAACAAGGGCCCCAGTCCATAAATTAGCCACACAGCCCTACAGTATGATGGAATCTCCACCAAATTTGACAGTAGATAGCAGGTGTTTTTCTTGTCTCATCAGTGCAAAGCACTTTGTTCCAAAATGACTGTGGCTTGTCTAAATGAGCTTTTACATACAACAAGCGACTATGTTTGTGGTGTGAGTGCAGAAAGGGATTCTTTCTTATCGCCCTGCCATACAGATGTTCTTTGTGCAATTGTAGAACGATGTACAGATACACCATCTGCAGCGAGATATTCTTGCAGGTCTTTGCAGGTGAACTTTGGATTGTCTGTAACCATTCTTACAATCCTCCACATACAGTATACAGCTCCTGTTTATTCTTGGCCTGCCTGCAACTGTGCCCATGGCATTCCATTTCCTGATTACATTCCTTACAGTTGTTTTTGTAGCCTTCCCCTAAACCATGATACTGAACAATCTATGGTTTCAGGTCTTTTGAGAGTTGATTTGAGGATGTGAAGTATGACACAGCTCCAAACAGGATTTTCAATTTAAAAAGCCTTTATTGCATGTGGCTTTAAGGATCTGCAACAATGTGAAGTTTCGGGCTTGTTCACAGCCCTTTTTGAACAAGCCCAAAACATCACATTGTTGCAGATCCTTAAAGCCACATGCAATAAAGGCTTTTTAAATTGAAAATCCTGTTTGGAGCTGTGTCATACTTCACATTGTCTACAAAATCAGTGAGTGTGTGGGCCACCGGACACGTGCACCACTTGAGAAGAAACAGGTGGATAGTGGGTGAGTGCTGACTAAAAAACTTTCTTTCAGTTGATTTGAGGATCACATGCTGTCACTCTTCAGAGGAGAGTCAAACAGAAGCACAACTTGCAATTGGCCACCTTAAACACCTTTTCTCATAATTGGACACACCTGCCTATGAAGTTCAAGGCTTAATGAACTAATCCAACAAATTTGGTTTTGCCAGTAATCAGTATTGAGCAGTTACATGCATTCAAATCAGCAACATTACAAGGATACCCACATTTTTGCACAGCCAGTTTTTCACATTTGATTTAATTTCATACAACTAAATACTGCTTCACTAAAAATCTCAGTACTCAGATGTTCCTGTGAAATGAAAGACATACCACTGTTATATATTTTTTTTTTTGAAAGATTTTCTTTATTAACTTTTCCATTTTAATAGATTAGCGATAGTGAAGAAGAAGAAAGAAAGAAGTTAGAGAGTTGTAGAAAGTTAAGGGAAGAAGACGATAAATGGGTTAACCCGTTTCGTAGTCTCTATGAATTGTAACTTGACAGTCTAACAATGACCCTTAGTCACTATTGCCCGGGCCTGTTAGTGCATCGTCCAGCCAGCAGTCCCATATTTTCCCAAATTTTTCGGGGCAGCCCCAAGCTAAGTACACCAATTTCTGTTTAGGGAGCATGTCCTCTATTAGCTTGACCCAGAACCTCAGAGTAAGTGGTTCTATCGCTTTCCATGTCACTTATATTTTTTGTTGAAAGTGAAGTAAATTATTTTGCAGGCTGAGAGGGGTTTCCAAACTTTTTCATATGACTGTATTTGTTGTTAGGATTGAGCTTAATTAGATTTGTCCCAATAAATGAATACACTGTGTCAACAAATATATTGCCTAGAGCTGAGGGAGCTCTCTATAAACTGATTACATCTGCACTTATTATAGTGCCTACTAGTAGCCTACTGCTAATACATCATAAACTGTTATATGTAAAGAATATACAAGGACAGTGTGATAAATATGATCATTACCATTTAAAGTCAATATATTTTCCACTGATGGAGGTTGTAGAGATTTATGGAATGAATCCTTTCTACAATCACAATTTGGCCAAACAGCTTCTTGAAGGTGGAACTGAATTGCATTTAGCATTGAGTCTAGACTCTAGGAAACTGTTATCTTGCCACTCAAGCTGTACCATCTGTGTGTTCAATTACTTTGATAACCCACAACCAACCTCAGATGTATCTATTTTTTCACTTGGACATTTGACAACTTAACGATTTAGTACCTGTCCCACTGCTTCTGGCCTAAAAGAAACTTGTATAATTAAAGTAGTAAAGGTTGTGGATACAGTCACATTTCAAGCAATGACTCTTTCTCAAATGAACACACTCCATAGGCTTCAGAACCGGGGGGCACAGGATCCGTGGCCCCCCAGAATTGTCCCCCTCTGTTTTTTTTTTGTTTTGTTTTTTTTTGCTGGAGCGTCCAGGGCTGCTCCTGCCATGAGTTACAAGGGTTTTTTTTAACCAAGAAGTTCGGCTCTGCTAGTGCAGCAGCCTGAGTATCGTCGCTGTGTGTGTGTCTGTAAAGGAAGCCCCGCCTGCCACAGAGAGGGATAGTGGCGGCGTATCTATGGGGGAGCAGGGGGTGCATTTGCACCAGGATCCGCTTCCTGTTAATCCTCATGCTCTGTGGCTGAATGGCCCCTCTCCCACAATAACGAAATATTGAAAACAACCTGCACACTGAGGTAAGTCAAGTGGGGAGATTCTAAGCACAGTTATTTTCATCACACAGTAGTTGTTTAGTGATGTGCCCCTCATCAGACATACAGACCAAACCGTCAACAGTAATTTATACATTCAAGCTAAAGGATGAAACATGCCCTGACTTTAACAACATATCCAGAGTAAACTTAATGCTGGACTTGGTCTTCTGGGGTATTTATACATGAAATTGCGCCTGTGCCATCCTACTAAGAATTCTGGGGATATTTATACATGGGAATGTGCCGGTTACATCCTACTAAAAATTCTTGCGGTATTAATGTATGGAATTGCGTCTGTGCTATCTGTGCCATCCTACTAAGAATTATGGGATATTTACAGTATACATGGAATTGCGTCTGTGCCATCCTATCAAGAATTCTGGGGGTATGAATAGATGGAACTGTTCCTGTGCCATCCTACTAAGAATTATTGAGTATTTATACATCACATTTCTACTTTGCCAGCCTGCTTTATGTGTGGGGGTATACAGAAAATACAAATTTAAAGATCTTAGTACAGTACAAAGTTAATCCAGAAAATGGTCCAATTGTATCTTGGAGTCAGGAAGAAAAATGTTTGCGCAACTTGGAGCTTTAGAAGGAGTTGTTCTCCTTCATTTGTATCAGCTAGAAGTTAGACAGGTTTTATTTAAGCCAAAAAGCTAGACGTGTCTTTTTTCAAACTAGATTACTATGTTTACATATAATTATTATGCTGATGCAATGAGATTGGAGCATTTGTACAACTATTCCATTATAATACAGTATATCATTGCTGTCTATCTAGCAGAAAAGAGATCCATGTAGTGAGAGATATTTGAATTTTTCACATTACTATAGCAGTCACTGCATGACTTTCCCTACTACAGGTTACACAATGCTCTAGGTTTACAGCTCCTCATACCTGGAATTTTGGCAGAGCAGTAGAATTAGGCAGTGCATGGGGAGGTGCTAGAAAATATAATAGGCTTGGAGCGTCTGTGCTCACTGATTCTTATTATATAATGCATTCTTGTACTTATACCCACTTTGTTTTATTGTATATTGTGCTTGGCCTTCCAGTATTCTCTGTATCTTACTAATCATGGTACCAGAGTCCATTGCTGCCTAAGTCTGTATTTGGTTTGTCAGTTCCCTCTTCTTATTACCATATAATGTTTTTTATAGTGCTTGTGGTGCCGTCTCTATATTATGTTCTCGGGAGAGCAGTACCTACTGCTCATTTGTACGTCATTTTAGTAGGGATGCACCACTATTTTGGATTCGGCCAAACCCCCAAATCCTTCGAGAAAGATTCAGTCGAATACTGAACCAAATCCGAACACTAATTTTCATATGCAAATTAGGATTGGGAAGGGTAAAACATTTTTTACATCCTTGTTTTGGGACAAAATGTAACGCAAATTTGCACGCATATGCAAATTAGAGTTCGGATTCGGTTCGGCAGGGCAGAAGGATTCGGCCGTATTCTGCTGAAAAAGAGCGAATCCTGGCCGAATCCCAAATTGAATCCTGGATTTGGTGCATCCCTACATTTTAGTACCTCACAGTCTCTGCATGTAATGTACTTTAGGTGCCAGAATCTTTTTCCCCCATAATGTGCTTGTAGTGAAGCATTCACAGCTACATTTAAAATTGTACATGTGATGTTAATACCCTTTCCTGCAGTGCCAGACTTTAAGCAACATTTGCCACCACTGCTATGGTTTGATTCTCCTGATAATTCAGTGAAAGCACATGGGAAAGTGGGTGGAGTCCAAAGGGATTGGTCAAAAGGGGGCATGACCAAATTTTGCGTTGCGTATGTGTTGTTCATTCTGGCCCCCTACAAAAACCATCTTCTTCTGCCTATGACACTTTCACATGCACTAAATTTCTTATAAGTGGATGTGAGATTTTTATCATGGTAACTGTTGCTGGGCTTTGGGTCCCTGTTTAAGGAGAAGGAAAGGTTAAAACTATGTAAGTCTTATTATAAAGGTCCATCTAAATATACCAGTACTGCTCTGAGTCCGCAGTCAAAAGAAACACTGCATTTATTTCCTTCTATTGTGTACACAGGGACTTCTGTATCAGACTTCCTGCCTTCAGCTTAAACCTCCTTGCCCAGGGCGTGAGCATGCTCAGATTGCTCCTCTTCCCCCGCCCCACACTCCTTCCTCCTCTGCTGTAATCTGAGCCCAGAGCTATAAGTGAACAGGGAGAGACTCAGACAGGAAGTGATGTCACACCAAGCTAATACTGCAGTTGTTGTCCTAAACCGAAAGCTTCTAGAGCTTTTTTACTCAAGTATGGTGAAACATTCTACAGAATAAATAGAGCATTCTATCTTGCACTATTGTAGCTAATCTATTGGCAATAAAATGCCTCTGTAGCTTTCCTTCTCCTTTAAAATAATTTCTTTATGGGTAAGTGCAGAGCAGGGTACAAATTGCAAAAATGGGTAAACAGCCATGGGGTTTTTTTTAACACTTTTTACTCTGTCCTGCATCTTAAAAAATTGCCCCCCCCATTAATTTTGCAATGCTTAAATTCAGCAGAACTATATTCATGAAAGGTAGGTGGAGTCATGATGCATGTAGGCATTCCCTATCCTGTCCCCTACCCATCCCCTAATTGTTTGTTAGTTATAAACACAAGTTGGGAGGTGCTGGCAGACATAGGCTGCAATGTGGCTTGGCTCTCTGGCCCATTTATTAACAATCATTTCTATGGTTTTCCAATAATTCATGGAAATAGAGAAAAACAAAAACAAATGTAATTTTTTCCTGCAAAGGTTTTTTATTTTGTCAAATTAATTTCTTACAATATAAACATCTTTCAAGCGAAAACCTGCTAAGATATCATAGAAGTCAATGGAAAATGTGACTTATGATTAAAAAATAATAATTGAGCTTAATTTTATAATATATTACTTTATTACTTTATATAGTAATACATCTGTCCCTTAGTATTTTGATTTGCATTATTGATTCTGTTACACAGTGTGCCACATTAGCACAGTGTTTATCAGTGTCCTCTTAGAGCCATAAAGTCTTGAGTTTCAGCAAAATGTATGAGTGGTATTTATACACTACTTACTCTGTATTATTTGTAAAGCACTGTGTAATTTGTTGGTGCTACAATATTTGTTGCCTATGAAGGAATGATATGCAACTACTATCCTTGTTTTAATAAGTAAAGTAAAAAAAAACAGGTTTTTACAAGAACATTTTTACAGGTCTGCCTATATAAACAGTGCTGTCATTTGAAGTGCTGTTCGTTTTATAGCTCATTGGAATCTGCTGGCAAGGTCTAAAAACATGCCATAATAACATTATACTGTATGATAAAGAAACCTCTTATATTAATTATTAATTAACAGTAACTACAAGCTGTCCAAGCTGTTCTGGACGACTTTTAACCCCTTTATTGTAATCGGTTCTGCAGTTACATGCTGAGAGACCTGTCTGGCATCTGTGGCATTCTGTGGACTTTGGGAACAAACAAAAGAGCTTTAAACACATTGTTTATTTTGCTTTAGAATTCAAAATCCTGAAAAAAAAACTCTTTCCCAGGATGATGTCAGAGAACAGAAAAGTTTGGCTGGCAGGCAGATAAACTGTTAGGCAACACACGCATGCTGTCATAACGCAGGGTAAACATGAATGTACAGTTAAAGGAAGTTATGTGGCAAAAGAGCAGTTAAGGAAGTCAATGCAACTGTAGCATGAACAGAAAATGAGGAAGCAAGAGCGTAGATAGTTCCAGTTGGTAGAATCTTTTTCTTCGGGTCTGAACTACTACTACTACAGCAGCAGTGTATACATGGAAGAATCGAAGAGTTGTTTTCCTGTGCATACCTAGCATTTATTTAAATAGTGGTTTTTGTTTGAAAGGTGTGCTATTGGTTATATGAATCATAAGTTGAAGAAGATACTGTATATCCTAAGGCTGGAAAGAAGAGGAACAATCGCCAAAGAGTTCTTTGTTCAGCTGCTTATTAAGTGAGGGTGGGACTGAAGACAACAGAAGCGCAACAGGTATTGTAACATTCAATATAGATATTATATAATGATTGCAGCCTTTAGTCTAACCTCTTTACTAATGTACAGTGGACCTGATGTTACTTGCATTATATACATGTCACGAGCTGTAGTTTAATCATTAAAAAGCAGCTGCAAAAAAATCTTTAGATGAAACGGAAAGGGTGATCTAAAACAACATTTAGGAAAAATGCTGCAAATAGTTACAAACTTAATTCTGCATATAATAGAAACTTCACACTATTGTTGGTCAATGGTTAAGGGAGAAGAGGCAGCTATAAATCTCTTATTTGTTTGACCTTTGGTTTCTGAAATAAGAACCTTAAGTATTAACCTGTTGTTTAAGGAACTAGTCATGCAGATATTTTTGTAATCTAAGAAACATTATCTGTTTTGCTGCTGAGATACCAGCAATTGCTCGTCCATTTTTTATCTTTATGCTTTACCAAGAATTGCTGAAAAAAAGGGAGTGGTTACACAATATAACATGTATTCTCTGATATGGCGAAACCATGTCCCCCATGTAACAGGAAAAAGGGAAACAAGCTGTCACTTGATAAAAAGAAAACGCAAAACTTGCAGTTCATGGTCAGACATTTTTAAGGAAAAAGATAACACAAAAAATGACACAAAAAAAATCTCCCAAATGTAAGAGTAATATAAACCTCTAACAAAGAATCTAAAGGTCAAAAATAAAGGAATAAAACATTCATTTCAAAATGTCAAAATGTCCTGTTAGGTTCATTTGTATTAGTGAAACAAGTGCAGATTCCAAACTGTAAAGTGTTAAATATATCTCCCGTTTTTATCTAAAAAGCTAACCGTGTGGGACCTGTAAGTACAACTTCTTATGAAATGGAAAGTCCTTCAAATACATTAGTTTGTTGTGGGACACTAATACACTTACAACATTTAAAGATAAGATGTTATCAGCCATGAAGTTATAACACCTGAAAAATATTGTCAGTTGGGAAATTATTTTAAATCGGAGCTTTCCTTAATGCTTTTTCTGCATAGTTTCTTTTGGCCTACTTTTGCTAGCGTTAATTTGTATAACTTCTCAGCTTCTATGCAAATGGTCCCATTGGGTCAGATTCAATTAGATGAGAAATACTTATCTCCTAATTCAATTCCAGTTTTTTTCCATAGAGGCATTCAATGGGAAAAACCCGGCTCACTGTTAAAATGTTATTTAAGTCTGTGGCAAAAAACTGAATTATGAGAAAAATGTTTCTCAAATTGAATCTCACCCCAATGTTTTTATGCGATAAATCATAATATAATTTTTTTTCATGGAATCTGGAACTGGAACTGAATCTGGCCCATTATTCTTTAAATCAAACAAAGGCTTGTAAGATATCTGAGAGAGCAAATCTATTTTCTGAAGCTCTTACGTTTTGAATATGCTGCTCTTGCAAAGCATTGAACACAAATTCTGTAAATAGATAGACAAAATATTAAAAGAGGCAACAAGAACCTTGATATTAAAAGACTACAGCCACACCAGGCTGATTCTTGGCCTGCGAATAGCTGAGGTTATGCCTGAGACAGAAAGATTTTATCATATCATTGGGGTTGGTTGTTTCCAAGCAACCTTTTTTTATTTGCTTTTTATATAAAAGATTTAGAGACAGATCAACGCTGCACGTTATCTGCTAATATACGTGTGTGTGCAAGCTGTTCTGTTCCATCCTATGCCAAGGTAAAATGAAGTATCTGTCTCAGACATCAATGAAACAGAGCCCCTAATGACTAAAATAGCATGAAGCAATATAATTCTTTCTCAGGGCTACCCTTCTATTGTTTAGCAAGAAATTCTGTTTCTTCAAAATCCTTGCTTGTACTGTAAAATGTGCATTTTAGTGTAAACAGCATGCACAAACAGACGCACAAGTGAATACACACACACACACACATATATATATATATACGTGCTATATATACGTGCAAACATAAGACTGCTAGTGATAAATGGGTCTCATGTTTGCAGTAGTGCTGATTAAAACAAAATTATATTGTTATCACTTGCACCTACTTAGTTAAATAACATATCATTTTATCTTGTTCCCTTTTATGTTCTATTGGAAAAGGCTATAGAACTTGTTTAAATTTTGTAATGTAATATTTGTCATTGGATTTGCACTGCAATGCACTGCAACTACACTACCTTTTCCCACAGATCCCTTGACAATTTTTTTCCTTTCGCCTTAAAATCCAAAAAACATCAGTGCAGCACTGGATGAAAGATGCAAGGGTCTGTCAGGAGTCCAGAAAGTCATTGACCTTTTATACACACCCACTAATTACAAGCAAACAGAGGGTATGTAAACTTATGAGTACAACTGTACATATATATATATATATTTCTATACAAGGAAGCACTCACGGCATAAGGGTTATTAGAAGTCCTTTACTGAATCAAATAAACATCAATGCGTTTCGGTACCTCAAGGGTACTCAAGGGTTACGCCGTGAGTGCTTCCTTGTATCTTTGGACTTTATAATTGAATTGGGTTAGTACCTGGCGAAATGATTGAATGGCAGAGATGAGTGCCGGCAACCAATGGCTTTCTATATGGCTTTCTATATAAATATACATTCTGCATGTTTGCAATGGAAAATTGCTTGCACAAATGCAAATCTATTTTTCCATTACTGAATGTTATTACCCTCTATTATAAAATTAGAAGTGAATATTCTTATGTGATTAATGAACCATGCTCATCATATGATATATATATATATATTAAAAACCACAACCAAGTTTGGCTTTTAATACTAAATTTAATCCACATTCTAGCAAATTGAACAAAGTGGTATGTGATGGTTGGAATATCATTACAGAGGATGAGGGACTACGCAGGATCTTACCAGACAAACCCATTATGTGCCACAGGAGAGGCACAAATTTGAGAGACCTTTTGGTCAAAACTGACCAAATCAAATGTTTTCAAGTTAAATGGGGTACATGGCTACAGTCTGATAAACCAGGATTTAATTGTTGTCCTAACTGCATTTCTTGTAGATTTATGGCCCCTGTGGACAGCTTTTTACATCCACAGACTGGTAAACTATTTCTGATTAGACACCACATCACATGCACCACCACACGTGTTATTTACTTAAAGCCTAAAAGGATACTGTCACAGGAAAATTTTTTTTAAAAAACACCGAGGTTAATAGTGCTGCTCTAGTAGACTGCTGCACTGAAATCCATTTCTCAAAAGAGCAAAGAGATTTTTTTATATTCAGTTTTGAAATCTGACATGGGGCTAGACATTTTGTCAATTTCCCAGCTGCCCCAGTCATGTGACTTGTGCCAGCACTTTAGGAGGGAACAGCTTTCTGTCAGGCTGTTGTTTTTCCTTCTCAATGTAACTGAATAGTACGCAGTGGGACATGGGTTTTACTATTGAGTGTTGTTCTTAGATCTACCAGGCAGCTGTTATCTTGTGTTAGGGAGCTGGTATCTGGTTACCTTCCCATTGTTCTGTTGTTAGGTTGCTGGGGAGGGGGGTGAATCGAGGGGGTGATATCACTCCAACTTGCAGTGCAGCAGTAAAGAGTGACTGAAGTTTATCAGAGCACAAGTCACATGACTTGGTGCAGCTGGGAAATTAACAATATGTCTAGCCTCATGTCAGATTTCACAATGAAATATAAAAAAAACTCTGCTCTTTTGAGAAATTAATTTCAATGCAGAATTCTGCTGGAGCAGCACTATTAACTGATGCATTTTAGAAAAAAAAAATTCCATGACAGTATCCCTTGTCCATGTGGTCTTGCATATCTGGGCAAAAGTGATTTAACTCTATGTTTGAGAATGGACAGCAATCGCTCGGCTATATGCACTGCCTTTCGTGATGGCCTCACAAACAAACCTGTAGCTAAACACTATCTTGAGGCTGGACATAGGCTCCCCCACTTTCCACTATGTTGCTATTGTTCATGTGCCCCCACCTAGGAGAGGGGGTGATTGTACAAGTTTGCTGCTCCAAATGAGTTTTTTTGGATCAAAAAGTGAAATACTATGGCACCAGCGGGGTTAAATGAACAATGCTCTTTCCTCTGCTTTTTGAATCAGCGTTAATAGTTTATACAATATATGGTTATATTGTTATGTATTTAACATCAACTATGTTTAGTTTATCCTACTATTGATACATTTTGCAGATAAAATTTGTTACACTTTTTTTGTCCATTACCGTGTAATTATAATTTGAATGGCTTCATGTTTAACCTGTTCCACTCCACAGGGAAGTGTTTCCTGTCATGTAATGTTGGGAAAGTCACACTATTGGGTGAATGCTTGTGGGTTTTACTTATTTATTCGCAGGAACAGTCCGAAACATTGGCCCCCTGTTTTTAATATATTTAAATAAAAATATGGATTTTTAACATAATCTTTCAAAGGCTCCCCCATGTGCACCTTAATTTTTTGGAGGTTTGTATGAAGTTACGCTAGGTAGCACCAGGGTCACTACATATGCTGTTATGGTGTGCTAAACACATAAGAACTATCTATCTATCTATCTATCTATCTATCAGCCTTTGTGAAAGGCTGTTGTATCAGCTGAAACGTCAGTGTTTCTTCTGAATAAATTTCCTATACTTCTTTATAAGACCTGAGAGTGCGACTACTATTTTGGAGGATTTATATATAAATATATATATATAAATAATATCATGTAAAGCAAGGCACTCATAGAACTTAAAATATGGTGAAAAAGAGAAAAAGCTTATTTGTTAATCCAATGTTTCAGTCTGCCTTGAGACCTTTGTCAAGGTAACCTTTTACATCATATTTTAAATCCTGTAAGTGCCTTGCTTTACATGATATTCTATATGAATTTTCTGCAGTGTGCACCCAGGCTTTTTCTCCA
>CM044431.1:150034402-150046823 GCA_024363595.1 Xenopus borealis
AGCCTCTTGAGTTTGGTACATTTTTGTTGCTTTGTACACAGTTTAATAGTTATAAAATTATATATTATTATCAGACAGATGCTATTAAAAGGGTAGTCTAGCCAATCATTATGTAGAGATGCACTCAGGGACTTCATTGAAGGTGAAATTGTTTCGGGTTCCTTGTGAGACCTTTGTCAAGACACTTTGTATATGTATAAATAAGCACTAAATCTGTACATTCCATTTGAAGGTTTGTCATGAGAGTTGCCATAAGTGGCTCAGTTGAAAGTGTTGAAAGTGTTAATCTTTGTCTTGCCATGAATACAATTTTCGCGCTGCTTAGGGAAAAAAAGAGAAAATGAAAACCTAGTAATCAGGCACATTCTATCTTTGTTATACATGAAAGCTTTAACTGCCCTTCTTTTTATGTCACCAATTATAGCGATACGGTTTTCAGAACCTAACTGAGCTTGCAGTGGTAGAGGGTCTAAAAATCCAAATACTGGGTTCTGGGGGAGGGCACATTCCTGAACATTGGGTAGGCTTACTCTTATGGCTGGTGGGAAGAAGAGGAGATGGTTAACCCTTTAACTATTAATAACATTGAATCTACAGTGCTGGCAAAAGAGTTACAAAGTGCCCGTGATGTTGTTTCTACAATTCCAAAATTCAAATGGATGTAAATGGATGTATATTATATACTTTTTGAGGTATTGGTTGCTGTTTTAGAGATGATGCCCCAATCTGAGACAAGGAAAAGTTACTAGTTACATACTGGTTAGTCTGCATCTGAAAGAAGAGGAAATCAATGATGATTTTTAAAGTTAATGGTGGCTGTAGTGCACATATTTATTTAAATTGACAGTATTTTCTATCAAGCTGTGTCAAACCTGTCCATAAATATGAACATTTTTAAACTGAAACTAAATGCAGTAGAAGCACTAATAAGCACTGTCTGCAAGTTTTACTTCTGAAACTTGTACAGCTTTTTGTTTGTATATTGTCAGAGGAAGTGTGGTCATTTTGTCAGTAGTATATCTTTGGCTTGGTCAGTTTTGAGACAGCAGTTTGCAACATCTACTATGAAACACTGAAGTAGGTTTAAATTGTTTCTGTTCAAATTCTGAGAATGCAGAGAGTAATTGAAATGATAACCTCCCCCTGCCATCCCCATATCTTATCAAAATATTGTTGTCTTTCCCTCAGTTATTATTCAATCCTTTATGTTTTTCGAGCTCAAATGCAAAATGTAGATATTTTGCAGAATATGTCCCTTTAGTCAGGCTAAATACATATTTTATAAAGCTCTTCTTGTATGTGTTGTGCTGTACAGTGAAGCAATACATTTGTACAACGTAGAACAGACAATGCTCAATATCATTGTAATATAAAAGATACAAATATTGTTACATATAAGCTTCAGTTCTAAGCTTTAAAGACACAAGAGGAATGAATGCACTGCAGTGTCGAACTTACAGTCTAGTAATATTAAATAACTAATTGATAAAGATCTCCTTTTTTGTAACTTAATTGCTATTATGGTAAAACACACAGAGGAGAAGAAAGGCGTGATTAGTTAAATCTGTATGAACGTGTGATGAATCACTGCACATTGAAATACATACTCATAGTGACAATTAAAAAGAAATACTCCATTATCACTAGTAATGCAATCTTGCACAAATTACTGAGGAACACTTAGGAGTTAGGGCTGATGTGTGCTTCTACAGGGATAAAGCAGACAGCAGCTTGCAGACCCTCTTAGCGATGTGGACTTAGACGTTTATAAATTATCAGGTAATGTGGACACATCACTGATTTTTTTTTTATATAGTGTCAGTATCAATTTAAAATTCCAATTAACCTTTCTATCAACAATGCCTTTGCCAGTTTTTTCACCAGTAACTAATGACTAAAATTCAGAGTACTGAATTCAGAGCCCAATTGTTCCTACTTGTCTTCTGTTCAGTATATTATAACTATTTATCTGTAACAAGAGACATGGAAAAAACTGGAGTAGCTCCAGCCAGTATCATATTCAAACCTTTGCTCTTCTCTTAATCTTTGGCTATAAAATTGTATTCCTATGTTTAAGACAAGGATTCAAAGGCTTGTTCCATTTTGGTTTTAGAAGAAAACTATTACATACAAAATATACAGATGGTCTGAATCTGATACATTCTATTTTTCCTCTTTTCACATAGGCAGAAGAGAAGCAGACGTGCTTCTGAGCGTGTTTTCTCCTTTTAAGCATGGCAGATATTGCCCAGAATCTGCCATATTTTTTTGGCAACATTACTCGTGAAGAATCAGAAGATTACTTGAGACAAACTGGTGCGAGTGATGGCCTGTATTTATTGCGGCAAAGTCGTAGCTACCTTGGTGGTTACGCTCTGTCAGTGGCACATGGCAGACATTTTTATCATTATACTATTGAAAGAGAGTTGAATGGAACTTATGCCATTTCAGGTGGCATATCTCATAGCAGCCCTGCTGAACTGTGTCACTATCACACACTAGAGAGCAGTGGACTTGTCTGCTTGCTCAAGAAACCATGTAATCGTCCACCTGGTGTTCAGCCAAAAACCGGACCATTTGAAGATCTTAAAGAACATCTAATTAGAGAATATGTACAGCAAACGTGGAATTTACAGGTAATGGAACTCTAATTTAGCTAATCTCTACAGTGACATTACTTATATGAATGATTTGTACCCCTACCTTTCCCCTCCATCTGCTCTCCCAGAGACTGGTGGTATAAGTGTCAACAAGGAGGTCAATAGTGATCCCAAACCAATGGAGATGTAGGTAGTGAGGAACTGGGAATAAATAATCACAAGGATACATGATTGCTTAATGGTTTCAGAAAATGTTTTTGTATAAGTGCAGTAAAGGAAGGCAAACATATTACACACCCCTTGTGGAAAAAAAAAAAATCAGTTTAACTGTATTGGTGCCAGCATTGTTGCTGAAAGTGCAACACAGTGCTGATACCACATATACATTAAAGTAGGGTTGCAACCTTTTCCAGAAAAAAATACCGGCCCTCCTATATATTTATCTTTTTTCCCTATCAATAACATTGGGATCAACCATCATTGCCAAGTGGCAACCCTACATCAAAGAGATACTGTCATGGGAAAAAATGTTCTTTTCAAAATGCATCAGTTAATAGTGCTGCTCCAGTAGAATTCTGCATTGAAATCCATTTCTCAAAAGAGGAAACAGATTTTTTTATATTTCATTTTGAAATCTGACATGGTGCTAGACATATTGTCAATTTCCCAGCTGCCCCAAGTCGTGTGACTTGTGCTCTGATATACTTTAATCACTCTTTACTGCTGTACTGCAAGTTGGAGTGATATCACCCCTCCCTTTTTCCCACCCAGCAGCCTAACAAAAGAACAATGGGAAAGTAACCAGATAGCAGCTCCTTAACACATGATAACATCCCCCTGGTAGATCTAAGAACAGCACTCAATAGTAAAAACCCATGTCTCAATGTGTTCCATTCAGTTACATTGAGATGGAAAAACAACAACCTGCCTGAAAGCAGTTCCCTCCTAAAGTACTGGCACAAGTCACATGGCCGGGGCAGCTGGGAAATTGACAAAATGCCTACAGCTGTAGCTCCATGTCAGATTTCAAAACTGAATATAAAAAAATCTGTTTGCTCTTTTCAGAAATGGATTTCAGTCTTGAATTCTGATAAAGCAGCACTATTAACTGATGCGTTTTGAAAAAAACATGTTTTCCCCTGACAGTATCCCTTTAACGCTCAGGCGACTAGCTAGTCCCTCCAATCACAGAATGAAGCCTCGGTGATTAGCAATAATGTGAATCCCTGCCCCAAACCATAACATGAGATCTGGGGATCAGACTAACTAATGTTAGGCTACATAGTTGCAAGCAGATCGAATGAACCCATCCATTGTATAAACTTCATTGGAGAACTGTAGTGTTTGATGTTGAACTAATGACAAGGACTTTCAAATGTCTAAAACAATTAGGAATCGAAGTAGGACAGCTGTATATTTCATAGATTTATATATTTAGTTTCTAATTTGTAAGAAGCAAAGTGGGGTCACACATACACTACAAAAAGTATGCAATCAATATTTCCATAAGCAATGAATATTTTATCCAGGGTAATGCATCTTAATTACTGCAGAATTAGCTATATTTTTTCCTGCTTAACAAGGGTGAAGCTCTGGAACAAGCTATTATCAGTCAGAAACCTCAACTAGAGAAGCTAATTGCCACAACTGCACATGAAAAAATGCCATGGTTCCACGGAAGGATTTCACGTGAAGATTCCGAGCAGTTACTTATCAGTGGAGTAAAGCCAAATGGGTCTTTTCTGTAAGTAAACATTAAAGCATTAATTAAGGCGTTTGCCTGCGGGACAAATATTTTTGAAAATTCTGATGATACTAATACACACATATGTATTTAAATTGGCCCCTTACAAGATTAGTTTTCTTTTGTAAATGTAAAATAGTTCCACCACTCAACAGTTATTTGTATTTATAACAACTGCTGTGTTAGTCCACTCAGCATTAGCTAATTAATTTACATATTGTGTAAAAATCTTATGCAATCTGAAGGAGCTAGGAAGCCAAAAGTGTGAATCAGCAGTTTGCCAAGACACCTACTTTATGTTGACTTATCACAATTTCTGGAGAGCTTCCTTGATTAGCCTTAGTATCTAATTTAAGATGTTTGCTAATATACTGTATTAAACTGAGGCACATTTTTAAACCACAGCCTCCAATCTTTCTAGTTCCCTTGCACTTTCAGTATAGCCTTTTCTGATCCACATTGTGCCTAGATGGAAAATGTTTTGTTAGATAAACTATTATTTGCTGTATTGCTGCACTTGGAATTAGGAATTTTTCCAAGACTCTGTGCAAATGGTACCAGGAATAAGAGTTAGTTCTTATCTTTATGGACGGACTGACCAAAAAATAAGTTGGGATAAGGGACTGTGATTCTTTGCAATGGACGTGAACTGAACTGTAGGGACAACATATTTTATTGATCTAAAGGGTCAGACTGGGATGAGGGGGCAGGTGTGGGGGGGTTCCGACTAGGGGACCCAGTGAGTGTTGTGGTGGCCCCTGGGGCAACAGACCTCTCATATCATGGGGAGAAAGGGTGCCAAATTGTGAACTGTTAGTGCTGCCCAGAACCAACTGACAAGGTAGGACCAAGTCCCGCTACATCACCCTCCCCTTGCCTCTTCCCTGGCCCTAGAACTGTCCAATCCCCACTTTAGATAAGAAAAACACAGAGGAAAACTTCTAACTACCATATGGAGTATGAGTGTGAAGAGACTTTGGGATAAGGAGATCACCTGCAATTGTTCATCCATGTATGTGTGTGTGTGTCAAACAATGATTTTACAAAAAAAAAACCTGTGGGTTAATGGCACACAAAGTGCTCAAACATTTTGGCCCTTGAAAATTAACCTCAATTACCCACTATTAAGATCACAGCTGCAAAATAGGACCTTGTTAGTTAAATCCTGGCCAGACTATTGCATTGCTGTTACTTTATGAAAGCAAAAACATTATTGTAAAGCATATTTACAAGCTTTATTTCAAATGATTATGAATGTATCAGTAGAGAAAATTAAGTCTAAGTGTTAACAACAATTCTAAGGCTCTGATTCTCTCAGTATGCTTGTGGTTTCTTACTTTAAGAGAACTCAGCATCTGACTTCCTGCACTGACCAGTGGTTAAGCAAAATATAAGCTCAGATGCAAACATGGGTAAAAATTATACAATAAGTACTCCTATGCTGTGGTTTTTCACAAATGAAAATGATAAATAAGGTGCTGAAGAAACAGAAGTATAACAAAATTAATGTTAGTATCTAATCTGCTTTTATACCTTAAAATTCTGCCCATTATTTCACATTTTATATTCAATTAAACCTGACATATAATATGTTATATGATGAACAGCTAGGACCTCATACCCTGCCCAGCCTCACCATTTGGGTCATTCCATCTACCCTAAATTAAAATATGGTAAACACTAGGTTATTTGGTAGCCCCTATGTGGACTGGTAGACTACAGGTGGGTTTTTTTTGGCAGTGCTTGGTCTTTATGCCACCAAAACATTTCTCCATGTCAAAAATCCAAAAATGAGCACTTATTTTGATGCCACTGGGAGAAACATCAACGGTCATGGTGAGCATGTTACTTGCGAGCCAATGGTTGAGCCAATGATTGGGGAACACTGTTATAAAGTATATAATTAAAGGCTATAATAATAAAGCAACTTTAGTCATTTTTTAATAATAACTTTATTTTTTATTAAATTCCAGCACAATGTTGTTTTTTTCTGACTTTCAGATGTGTGCAGTCCATAGACCATGAAGAGCTTTATTTATAATTCGTTTGTAAGCCTATATTAAACTGAGTGGCACTGTTGCTCTATGAGCTTTACCCCAATAATATGCTCTGAATGAGACCTTACAGAAACATAGAATTACTGTGGATAGGACAATATCAGTTGTCAGTATAAGTCCCCAGAGGCATGATAGCATACACAGCACCTATGAAGTTACACCCAGTCTTCAGCCTTTACCCTAAGGGGAGTGCACTCTAACACTGCAGCCCTACTTATGGGCAATTGGTTTCTGCAATCATAATCCCAGTCACACTCCTCGTGGTGCCTCAGATGCTCAGCTAAAAGCCTAACTATCAATCACTCCTAGAGTGATCCTAGAGTGATCTATGAAAGTGAGTTAGCCTATACTTGCTAGACCTGACCTTGTCTATGTTTCACTGCACCCTTCCTGCCGGCTTAGGTAACTGGACTAACAAAATAGTGCCTGAGCATGTATGTGTTCAGGCTTTTATATTATAGCACTGGGATAGCAAGGGATCAAATTGTAATTCCAGGAAATGGGTATGGAGTGCATAGTAAATGGGGACACATTTATCAGTTGCCTACACATATAATTGGCAATCTTCAGAAAGAGCAAGTGAAAACAATGATAAAACTGGTAAATGAAAATGAAATCTAGAGATTATGGCTAGTGATGAGCCAAAAATGTTGCCATATACAGATTCGCCACAAACTTCTGGTTTTTGGCAGTTTTACAAAAAGTTATGGTGAACTGAAATGGGACAGCAGACAGCAGATTTGCTCTTTACTAATTATGGCTAAATTAAGGAATTCTGATACAATGTAATGCTTTACAAGTGGCTGTTTGTATATATATATATATATATATATATATAAATTTAGTAGATTAGTGCAGTTTGGTGTTTGGTTACAGGGTGCTGATCTTAAAAGATGAGAATTGGACAAACGTATTAGGCTGAGAAAGGTTTTGTATGGTTGATTCATGAAAGTAAAAGGTTTAGTAGAGTTTTGGGTCCTGGCCTGGATTTTGCAGTCATGTTCCGCATGCATCTGCAGTTTTCAAATTACTTACTTAATCTACAGATAAACGAAACAGAAAAGGCCTTTGGCCATTCCAGTCTTCTCAGTATGGACTTACAACAATCCATCAGCTTCAGTAGCTACAAAAGTTAGCCTGAGGAAATCAAATGCATTTGTAGAAAAAAAGTGAAAAATCAACGTTTCTGGAAAAATGTTAAGTATTAACTGTGCACACCACAAACAGTGGTCTTATTTTGTATTTAAAATTCTGGGTGTAGACCACAGTATTCTCCCCTAGCAATGTAATACAGTTATATAAACAGAGAAATAAGAGTTGCAAAGAAATGTTTTTTCACACATTTCTCATGAATAGGATTGAGTACTATTGGTACTGGGGCACTCCATTTGGAGAAGACTATGGATTAGGTATACATGCATTCAGGCACGGATTTGTGGAAAGGACACCTAGGCCCGGGCCTAGGCTGGCAGGATTTTAGGTGGTGGCATGCTGCCCAGCCACATCCACATTGGTCTAGAAACACTGGGGATATGGAGGAGATACAATAGTTTTTTTACATTTCCCATGCACCAATCCCTATTGCTCTGGTCTTAAAAATGAAGATTTGCGAATAAAGGGCAGAGTATGGGGCGACAATCCGCAGTGGGCCTAGGGGCACTCGCTTTGTAAATCCAGCCCTGCATGCATTTGAATGGCAGTCTGTGCCCTATGCTTCAGTAAAGGTTTGTATGTTAATATAGTATATATAAAACATGCTTTGTTATAATATCAACCATATCACAATAATAACTTGTGAATAATGGCTAGTGATAAATTCGCCAGACACAAATTTGTGGCAAATTTCCACCACATCAAAAAAATTGGCGTCCATTAGAATTGTCGATTCACGTCAAAATTGATGCTTGTGACTAAATTGTCCTGCATCAAAATTATTTGGACGCCCATTGTCTTTAATGAATTTGGACCAAATAGTCGAGTGCACAATTGTCACCCGTATCAAAACTGAGGCACGTCAAAATTATTTTGAAGTGCACTGACTTCAATGCATTTTGTGATTTTTTTTTTTCGCAGCTTCATGAATTTCGTTTTAAATTCGAGATTTTTTCATCTAAGTGAAACAGCAAAAATGGCATATCTAATATAAGCAATTCTAAAACTTATATGGCAAAAATGGCAATTTTCTATTTATGATTATCCAATGACACATACTACTAAAAAAGTGTATTATTATGAAAATGGTTTATTTACATGAAGCAGGGTTTTACATATGAGTTGTTTTATGCAATTATATTGTTATAGAGACCTACATTGTTTGGGGGGGGGTATAGTTTTCCTTTAAGACAAGTCCCTAACTGCTGTCAAGGACAATCGCTCTGCATATTCAGTGACTGTAAAGGGATCAGTTTTTCTACAGAAAACCCAAAACAATGTCAAGTTGACCATTTTGTTTAAATAACCATAGCTGGTGTATTTGAAATTCACAGTGTGTTTAGAATCCCATAGTATATATTGTATATATACTTTACTAGAGTTTCCATTAAGCATGCATGAATTCAATGTACAGTGGGCTATGCAGGGCAATGACAAAATTTTTTTTTCCTCATTAGAATAAGAGAACGAGATGATAATGGATCCTATGCTCTGTGTTTGCTGCACGACAGAAAGATTTCTCATTATCGTATTGACAGAGACAAAACTGGCAAGTTATCAATACCAGATGGGAAAAAATTTGATACCCTCTGGCAGGTAAAAGAAATGGTCATTAATGTGCAGTTTGCCTCTGGACTGAACCTTCATTTCCCATGGGAATCAGGAAGCGTGTGCAAAATATAAAGCTCACACACTCACACTTTGGCTGTCCCACTTTGTAAAAATTACAACAAGTGATCCTAATTTTGTGAATGAAATAACATCTACAGCTTTATTGAAATCATTTAACATAGCCAAATAATGTCATATGCCAGCTGGCAGTTAGTACCAGCTGAAAAGAAATGGTCCCCACAAAAACCAGCATTCTCCTACACCTGTCATCAGCCATAGGTTGCAGAGCCAGCTACTTATCTCACCAATAAACCACTTGCTGGTTGTGGCTACCTCCCTCCAAATGAAGCTATGACAATGAACAATGTGCAAATTAAGAGTATCAAGTTTACAAAAGCAAACCATAGTGAAATAAACATAACTTTATAAAAGTCAGTGGGGAGCAGCTTGGAGATAGGGTGGGAAAGTTAACAGGGAAATGTTTAGTACAACCAGAAAGCTCTGTATTGCACTGAAGGGATCCAACCTTATCTACTTCTAGTCGAATCCAGGGGAACCCCAGTGGAATACTGTGCCAACAGTCTGAGCCAGAATACAAAGCTCCCCCTAAATACTTTTTGTAGCGTCTCACTAGAGGTACAGTAGCTACATTAGTTAAGGTCACATCAAGCAAAGTAGACACCAATGTGGGCTCCACATTCACAGATCTCTTCTATTATCAATGAGAAACATTAGGCTGTCAAATAAACAATTTTTTTCTTGCCATAAATCAGTTGGACTAATATCTACCTAGAATCTCTATTTAGCATGAGAGCACAGCAGGAAAAATAATATTTACAGGACTAGTAGACTATTTATGCCTCCTTTATTGAGTGTTTAGTCTAGGGATTTACCATATCCATCAAATGGTTAGCCTACCCATAGGTGCCCTAGAAGAATGCGATGTTAGTGCGTGTGGCCAGAGGTAAACAGCTTGCGAAATTCCACTGTAACCCTAGTGCGAGTTGAACCTCTTGGCTGCCAGCATTATGTTTTATCCAAGGGAGGGGGAATTCCACCACAGGGAAATCAAGGGAAATCATCTGGTGGCACCGTACCATTCGACCTTGATACCATTCGTACCATTCGACCTTGAATAAACTATCCAGATTACAAATATTTCTTGCACCAATAACTCCTTTATAAATGTTCACAAACTTAACAGTAGAAAAGTCACTCACTTGAGAGCTATTAACTCAAGAGTAATATACTATTGTCTATGATACCAATGCCAGTATAGGTGACCCAGACTTGGGGTCCTGTCTCTTAGCACCCAGTCTGGCTAGGGGTTTAAACACTGCAAGGTCCTAACCCCTCTATTTCCCTCAGCCTCCCTTTCACTCCTAGAGCAACTCTGACCATTAATACTTGCTATCACTAGCTAAACCTTATCTAAACCTGAACCAAAGTTTAGACCCTGGACCTGTAACCATCCCCCAGTCAGGTGAAGCCCCAGGAAAGACCCTGAGCACATGATGCTTTACCCTTTAGGGCTGGGGCAGACAGGGAGATTTGGTGAGATTCTGTCACCTGGCGATTAATCGCAGGCGACAATCTCCCCGAAACTCCCCGTCTGTCCCAGCCCTTATACTGAGACATACTGCCACCTGCTGGGCATTTCTTAGACTAGCATTAAATTACACAACCCCCAGGAAAAATAAATATCTGCCTGGATGAAGAAAAGACCACTTTAGGCATCTAAAATAACCAATAACTGCCTGACTTAAACAAACTAAATTCTCGGGGTCGCTACACTTGCATTTGGCCAAATGCAGAACACTCTGCAAAAGATTCAGGCACATTCCAACTGAATCTGAACCCAAATTTGCACATTCAAATTTGAGAGAAATATAAAAGTTGCCTCAAATTTAAACAAAACATTGTCACTTGAATTTATTGGTTAGGAAACTGAATTCAGCAAAAAACACAAAAATGCCATGTATCCTTAGTTAAGTCCTTCTGTAACTATACCTGCTGGAAGGAAAGTCCTGGAAATCTTTCTCTGCAATGAACAGCCAGAAAAAAAACAAAGTTTCTAACTTAATATGCCCTTGTTTCCCACAGAAGGCTGGCAGTGTCAGTGCATAATACTAGTGGAGAAAGCAAAACAACTTAATGCTGATGGGGAGGGTGAATTTTGTGTTAGGGAGACATTTTATCTAGTGATGAAATTCAGTATTTCCCCATCTGCAGTTTATTTCTGCAAAACTGCACAAAAAAATTGCAGCATAATAAAAATTGCCAGAAAAACACCCATTCACGAGGCATTTGGAGTGAGAAAAAGCTCCCAATGACAATGCTTTTGTAGTGAGAAAACTTGACAAAACGTTCTTTGGCTTCAGTGCAATTGAAGTGAGAAAAAAGTCGCCCATAGACTGTAATATATTTTGCCACAAAAACGTCTCGGTGATAAAGGTCACCATGACAAAAGAATCACCCATAGACTTCAACAAAAAAATGACCCATAGAATTTTTCAATGTTTTGTTAATTTTTCAGCAGTTTTGCACATTTTTTCATTAAACCAAAACAGGGCAAATTCACTCATCACTACAAAAGACAAAATATTCCAGCCTGTAGAACTTTACTACTATACAGTAGAACCCCCATTTTATGTTTTTTCAGGGGACCAGAGAAAAATGGTGTAAAACAAGAGAAAATGTAATATCAGGGAAAATATAAAATCAGGGAAATGTATTATGCGTAATATATAGGTGGGGCCAGAAAAGAATATGCAAAATAGTTGAAAACTTAAAATCAGTGGATGTAAAATTAATATTTCACAGTAGTACGTAACGTCTGTGCAATATTTTTAAATGCTGATTATAGAATTTCTAAGCATATTTGTTTGTGGTAGTCTGGTGAAGTTTTACTACTAAATCACACTTTACAAATATTTCTTTTTCTTTTCATGAAGTGCTTATCATTGGTTTCAGGAAATAGCTTTATCATTCTTCCCTGGAGCTCCTTCTAGTGGACATCTTGAGTTTAGTTTTAGTAAGCTATTTTACTAACATTAGTACACTAGAACAGATTGTTTTGTACTCATCTATATTAAACCAGTTTTCATTTATGTTTTATGGGTTTCTCACAAGGCTATATACTTGCAGATTCTAGTTGAAGGTGGGAAGAAAATAAACGTGTTTTTAAAGGAAAACTGTACCCCCCGAACGATGTAGGTCTCTATAAAAAGATATTGCATAAAACAACTCATATGTAA
>CM044431.1:150059186-150072948 GCA_024363595.1 Xenopus borealis
ATCTAATCACATGTAAAAAATGTAATAAATAATGCGTGGGATGCACTAAGTGCCCTCTAAAAGAAAGGATTAGAGAACATATAGGGCAGATCAATAATCCAAATTATATTAATAAAACCAATGTTACAAGGCACTTTAAGGAATGCAGCAACAGTAATCAGTAAGTTATTTCTCAGTACAAAACAAGTAAAAACAGGTATAAGAGGAGGAGACCTTTTAACTTTATTATACAAAAGAGAAAGGTATTGGTTATTCTACTTACAGAAACGGCTCCCATTGGGAATAAATTATATATTCAATGTCACTTGTTAGGTTTAAATCAATATTCGGACTTATTATTTACTGTAATTATAATAACTGTACCCCCTAGACATGGAAAAGGGAATATTTCTTTGAACATTGATGCATTTGATTGTTTTGTTTGTTTTTAGTGTAGTGTGGGCAGGCTTAATGATTGTTAATGAGATGCACTAGTTGTAAGAACCTGACCCTAATGTGATTGGTTTTAACTTGTGGGTGGGTTGAACCCAAAAATGTGAGTTTTGACCTAAAAATAATACTCGAAAAACTAAAATTTTCGTGAAAAAACAGCCCAGACCTTAATGAATCTGTATGGGATACATGGGGCACTTTCTTCCATTCATTCCAAGTGCGCTGGAGCAGATGCGTCAAATTTAAATTTTTTTTTTGGGTTTTAGTTGCTCAGTGGGTTTTCACTTTCACTCGATCTTAAAGGAGACATGATGAATAACCAGATTTCATTGAAAATTTTAATTCTGTGACACACATAGGAAATCAACAATTTCTGGTCTTTCCGTCCCTTTAACTTTGCCCCATTTTGCATTATTTTTATTACATTTCAAACAGTTTTAAAGGATTCAGGATCTTAAAGGAGACATGATTTCATTGAAATGTTGAATTATATGATGTTGAATTATATAAAATCAACAATCTCTGGTCTTTCTTTCCCTTTAACTTTGCCCCATTTCGTATTAGACTCAGGAGACTTCTCACAAATGAAATACCCTAATGGGGTGAATTATTTACTGGTAGGAGTGAAGTGAATTAACAAAATATTTTTGTAATATATAATTTTGCTTCCTTTAATTTAATTACTTTGATTTCCCCAGAAGTCACAAAGGATTCTATGCCCATGGACACTGATGTCTATAGAGGAATCTATGAAGACCCAGATGAGTTCAGACCCATGGATGGCAAAATAGCTCCAGAACAGCTCACTTTGTTTGATACTGAACTTGGATCTGGCAACTTTGGAAATGTTAAAAAAGGAATGTTAAAGACATTAAAGTAAGTCATTAGTTTGTTTATGTCATTCCAGATGTCCAAGGTGTGCAGGAAAAGAGCAGCTATAGTTTTTTTTTGTTTTTCAAAAAACTGTATATTATTGCACTGTTATTGCATCCCCTAGTCATGGTGCAGATAGCAAATAAGTATTGAAGAGCTCCTATTTATTGCTAACTAATAGTCTGCATTGCCAAAATTCCAAACCTGGTCCCGATGCAGAAATTCAGAAGTATTAATATACATAAAATTATCAGGAATTATCAGGAAAATAATATATATTATAAAATATAAGTACATGTATACTAGAAACAAAACTAAAAACCCCAACAGTTGTGCAATATCATAATAAAATAGGTTTGTAAGTGTTAGATTCGCAGGTATTAGTGATTCATTTATGTTTGCTAATAGTTTGGATCATAAATACATGAATGTTTTTCTTTTGTACAGAACTGAAAAACCAGTAGCTGTTAAGATTCTTAAAAATGACAGCAATGATGAGTCAATGAAGGACGAACTCCTCAAAGAAGCCAAAGTCATGCAGCAACTGAACAACCCCTACATTGTGAGAATGCTTGGAATCTGTGAAAGGGAATCATGGATGCTTGTCATGGAGCTGGCAGGACTTGGGCCTCTAAATAAATTCTTGGCTAGAAACAAGTAAGCAAATGAGCAGGGCTTGATTTCTCTGTGTGGCTGATTTTTCAGTGCTAATGTGACCATTTCACATAAATATATCATCCACTAAGAGTAGGGTTGCCACCTTTTCTTGAAAAAAATACCGGCCTTCCTATATATTTATCTTTTTTTCCTATTAATAACATTGGGATCAACCATCAAAAATACCTGCCAGGCCGGTAAAATACCGGCCAGGTGGCCACCCTAACTAAGAGGGACATACTTTATTATTGCTGGTATATGAGCTGAAGGTACGGTACAAAAAAATTGTAGTGATAAATTTTCTCCTGTTACCTGCCCCTTTTTTCCCCATAATGCAGCGTTTTCCCCAGAAATCCAGCTCATTGCAGTCACAAGGAGTCACTGTGCATTAAACAATTGCATTGCAACTAGCCAAATTAACAACTGCATACAAATTTTTGTTACAAATCCGATGAATGCCACAAAAGTCTGCCTGGCATAAGTTCTGGTTTTCAGGGAGTGAATAACATCTGTGCACAATTCTTTAGGCACAAATGTTCTGCGCCTATTGATGCTGGGCACAAAGGGAACCCTGGAGCAATTGCCTGGGCAGGAGGTGGTGGTAGCTCCAGGTTTCCCCTGCACTCTATTTGGAACAGAAGGCAGGAAGGACTGAGCAGCGCCAAGAGCAATTATACAGAAGCTCAATAAGTACTTCATGGGGCAGATTTTCTAAAGGGTAACGTGGCCATCGCTAGGGAAAACTCGCCAGAAATCGAATCCGCAGGGACATCACCAATTTTCTTACAGGTGTAGAGGACGATTCACAAGCGAAAGAGACCGTCGATAGTGTAGTTTCAGGCCCTATCGACAGGTGACTTTTCGCTCAGGCGAACAATAGTTACGCCACAAATTCAAAGTGGGAATTTTACAGAACATTACATCTTTCGCCAGCGTTTCCATCGCCAGCTTAGACCTGGGGAACTGATAAGATGAAGCTACATCCTCCTTCAATCTTATGTCAGTGACATCATATCTGCTGAAAAGTTCTAAAAATCGTTGGCTTGTTTTCATATTTTGAAGTGGGATTTCCTTCAAAGGTTCTAACTATTAAAAATGTTTGTGTTAAAAAAAATTTCCCAACCAATTGGGGGGAATGCCACATTTGTTTTAGGGCAGGTTCATGTCTAGGGCATTAGAGCAGTGGTTCTCAGCCTTCCTAATGCCATGACCCATTAATACAGTTCCTCATGTTGTGGTGACCCCCAACCATAAAATAATTTTCATTGCTACTTCATAACTGTCATTTTGCTACTGTTATGAATTGTAATGTAAATATCGAGGAGTCTGACAGAAGAAAAATAAGCAAAAAACCACCAATAAGAGGAAGCCCATCAGGAGACGTTGCATTCAGTCTTCAGCTCCCTCTACTTGGCTTGGAGTACTCTCTCTCTTACTACCCGGAAGCAACCGATAGCACTGAAATTGTCAGCTATTGCACATTCAAATGGCCAACGCAACACTATTCTTTAACCCACCCTGTCCGAACAATGGTTTTGTAGTTTGGACACCCCTTAGGTGACCCTTGTAAAAGGGTCGTTCGACCCCCAAAGGGGTCCCGACCCCCAGGTTGAGAACCACTGCGTTAGAGGATCCCTTTTGTCTTTATTATGCTTCCTTGGACATTTGTAATAATAAGTGGCTATTTCAAGCATTTTAACCAACATCTCTAATAAAGACGTCCATGTGACAAACAGATGAAGCCACTTTGGATTGTGCATTTGACACAGAATAACTTAACTCATCTATCCCATTTATCCCACTTAGCACAGAATATTGTGTCACAGCATCCCATCCAATTAAAGAGTTCACCATTGAAAACAATGGTGCTTTGGTATGCTAATGAAAAGGTTAAATGCATTAAAGATAATGATTAAGATAACTTTAGATAACACAGTTTCTTCAACTGAGTCACAACACATTTAACTCACAAATCCAAGTGGCCGCATCTGTATATGAACCTGCCCTATTCAAATTGACCTACGTGTACTAACAAAGTTTCACTAGGCAGAATTGAAGGTCAGTGCAAGATTGCTATGAAATGCTTGCGCTGATGAATTAACACTAGCGAAACTTCACCAGCGTTTGGCTGCTGAGACGAAACTTTGCTTTTAAGTGAATTAGTGTAGTGGTAGCGAATTTGCATAGTATGGAACATCGTTCACTGGTGAAAATTCGCCCTTTAGTGAATTTGCCCCTTTGATGCAAGTACCTTAATGAAAATGTTTATATGAACAACTGACTTAACAGAAATTGCAGCAACTACAACTGCACTTGCAGATGTAAATGAGCCCTACAGTGTGTAATCTTCAACCAGATCTGTGACTCCATTTATGTGTACTTTCCCTTTATATACAAAAAAATATGTTTCTGTTTTATTTTATTCATAATGTCATTAGCTAGTTTATTGACTAATTCATATTTTTTTTATTAATATGGTTTTCAGGTGCAACACATTTGTAATGACATCTTTCTACCGTTACAGGAATGTTACAGATCATAATGTAACAGAGCTTGTACATCAGGTCTCCATGGGAATGAAGTATTTAGAAGAAACAAATTTTGTCCACAGAGATCTGGCTGCACGAAATGTTTTGCTGGTCACACAACATTATGCCAAAATCAGTGATTTTGGGCTTTCGAAAGCACTTGGAACTGATGAAAATTATTACCAAGTAAGGCTTGAGAAAATAATAAGGACTGTTACATGAGATCCAATATCTGCATAGTCATACAGGTATGGGACCTGTTATCCAGAACGCTAGGGGTGTGGGGCTTTCCGGATAATGGATCTTTCCATAATTTGGATCTTCCCACCTTAAGACTACTAGAAAATCATGTAAACACTAAATAAATCCAATAGACTGGTTTTGCTCCCAATAAGGATTAATTACATCTGGATATTGGATCAAGTACAAGCTACTGTTTTATTATTACAGACTAAAATGAAATAATTAAAAAAAATGTGGATTATTTGGATAAAATGGAATCTATGGGAGATGGCCTTATCTGTAATCCGGAGCTTTCTAGGGCCGGATTTGTGGTGAGGCCACATAGGCCTGAGCCTAGGGCAGTAAGTTTGTAGGGGCGGCATGCAGCTCAGCTGCTTGCTGAGGAGCAGTGAGGAGGCAATTGCCACTGGAGCTTTCTGGATAACAGGATATCTGTATATTGGATCCCATACCTGTGCATGGGATATATACATGAAAGGAATGTTAAAATTGAAGACAAATCGTAACTTCGCAAATTCCCTAACACCGGCTCTGGCGAATTTACGGTAGCGAAGTAGATAGACTTGCGCAACTTCGCACCTTTATGCCAGGCGAATTTGCGCACTGACAAAGGATCGTAATTACGCAACTTCACTAAGATCAACTTTTTGCTGAACATTACCACTTATGCTAGACTTCACTTCACCTGCTCAGACCAGGCGAAGTTCAATAGAAAAGATAGGAGTTAGAAAAAAAATATAAAATTTTTCAAAGTCCCAAAAAACGCTGTGGCGTGTTTTACCATTGTGGGTTATAGTCTGAAAAAGATTGTTTTTTTTGGGGGGGGTACCCTCCTTCACCCCTACATTTCATAACATATGGCAACACAACTATACAGGGTGCACTTGTAGGGCAATAGGACAACTTTATTTTTTTTATTAAAGGTTTCCTGGGCTTGTGTAGTGCAACGTAGTGGCTGTAACATACACTTCTATTATATTTTGAAATTTGCGCCGTATGCAAATTAGGCTTCACTAGCGTAATTGCGCTCTATCTAGCGAAGTAACACTAGCGCAACTATGCTACCGTTCGCCGACCTGAGCGTAAATTCGCAGTTTAGTGAATTTGCGTAGCACTGGCGAAAATTCGCCTGGCGAAGTGCGGCGAACGCTAGCGAAGCCTGCGCTGGCGATTTTTTGCATCTTAGTGAATTTGCCACTAAGCCGGGCTGACTGTCTTGGTTGGAATTGGCGCTCCGTAGTGACGTCAATGGTGTGTGCCGAAGCAGACCCAGCTTCAAGGAACAGTTCAGGGTAAAAATAAAAACTGGGTAAATAGATAGGTTGTGCAAAATAAACAATGTTTCTAATATAGTTAGTTAGCCAAAAATGTAATGTATGAAGGCTGGAGTGACTGGATGTCTAATATAATAGCCAGAATACAACTTCCTGAGTTAGCCAGAGACTTGAAGGGGGGTCACATGGGACATAACTTTTCAGTGAGTTTGCAATTGATCCTCAGCATTCAGCTCAGATTCAAAAGCAACAGTTATGACCCATGTGGCCCTCCCTCGAGTCACTGATTGGTTACTGCCTGGTAACCAGGGTAACCAGTCAGTGTAAACCAAGAGAGCTGAACAGCAGTTCTGTTCTGTTAGGTTAGACTTACAGTCACTCCAGCCTTTATACATTACATTTTTGGCTAACTAACTATTTTAAAAAAAAATTATTTTGCACAACCTATCTATTTAACCAGTTTTTATTTTTAAACTCCAACGCTGCAGAGAACACAGACTCACAGTCTGACTGTCTCTGTCAAGTTCTTTGTGACTCTTGCCATTTGCCAAGTTGCCTTATAGTTATAAGCTGTTTAGCTAACTAATCTTGCCCATGCAGGCAGTTGCCTTGCCTGCGCCTTCGATCCTGCCTAACTGCTAGCTAGAAAGCAAGGCACGGGGACAGGGGGCAGTCAGTGGCCAGAGAATAGTTTTTTGTTAATTAAAAACTTCAGGCTCAGGTCATCAAGCAAAGGCTGAATCAGCAGGTACTGCTGGCCAGTGGCTGTGCTCCACTGGGTTTAGCATTGGGGTCCCACTCCCAGTCAAGCAGCAGCTAATCTGCTGATTTTTAAACATATCAAGCCAGACAGGCCACTGAAAGTGAGAGGCCAGCTATTTAGTAGCAGGTGCGAGTAGTGGCAATTCACAGTAGTTGGCCAGCAGCAGGGGGCACCCATAGCCAGGTCTGGACTGAGAATTAAAATAGGCCCTGGCATTTCAGCTGCACAGAGGCCCAATCAGCCCACACAGAGGCCCAAACAGCCCCCACCAGCCCCACTACATACTGACTTTCTATGGCACCTTATAGCAGCCCCTTCAAAAACACAGATTGTCAGTCTGGGCCTGCCCTAGCAGCTGTATAGTCAACATGCACCTGAAACATTCTGTCTGTGAAATAATTTCTGCAGACAGTGAAATAATATTTGTACCTTGCAGACTGAAATCATTTCTGCAGACAGTAAAATAATTATTGTAGTTTGCATACAGTGAAATTTCTGCAGACAGTGAAATATTTTTTGTAGTTTGCAGTCAGTGAAATAGTTTATGCAGACAGTGAAATAATTTCTGCAGACAGTGAAATAATTATTATAGCTTGTAGACAGTGAAATAATTTCTACAGCCAGTAAAATATATATATTTTAAGGAAAATAAAATAAGGGGTACTAGTACTACTGACCGTGCAGGCTTGCACTGCATCTGACCAGGTCCAGGGCACAAAACACGGTCCACGCCTCGTCATGTGCCATTGCCTAAGCTTATAACCACTAGTGTATTTACACGGTGGTCAGTTTTTTTAAAAAAATTGTGGCACGTACGTTAAAGGGGTTGTTCACCTTTGATTTAACTTTTAGTATAATGTAGAGAGTGATATTTTGAGACAATTTGCAATTGGTTTTCATTTTTTATTGTTTATGGTTTTATAGATATTTAGCTTTTTATTCAGCAGCTCTCTATTTTGCAGTCAGCAATTTGGTTTCTAGGGTACAAATTACCCTTGCAACCCTGCATTGATTTGAATAAGAGACTGGAATATGAATAGGGGATGGACTGAATGGAATGTTAAGTAATAAAAAGTGGCAATAACAATACATTTGTAGCCTTACAGAGCATTTGTTTTTAGATGGTGTCAGTGACCCCCATTTGAAAGCTGCAAAGAAACAGAAGAAAATTGCAAATGATTAAAAAACTATAAAAAATAAATAATGACGACCAATTGAAAAGTTTCTTAGAATTGGCCCTTCTACAATATACTAAAAGTTAACTTGAAGGTGAACCACACCTTTAATCCGCCACTGATTACACATTAGGAAAAGTGAGAAATATTGACTTTCAGCTTGCATGCTTTAGCCACACCATCTTTGATAATGCTCAAACCCAACCCAAGTGTATGTCTGAGGCTGTCATCTGCTCCTGTGCTACGTGCTACTGACTTATTCACCTGCACAGCAAAGGATTTATATAGAGGAACAATGGTCCGTTGAGTAGGGGGGGGAGAAAAACTTAAATGAAACTGCACTGATTTATCATGTCAGGGTTCAATGAAGCAGACTTTTATTAAGCATCATAATTATGTGATCTTCACACTGAACTAGAAAAATCAGCCTTTCAAAATGTGTCCAACTAAGATTTCCATTTGTGTGCTTTAATCTTTTGTTTTCCTTTAAAGGCAAAGACTACTGGAAAGTGGCCTATGAAATGGTATGCCCCAGAATCTTTAAACTATCATAAATTTTCGAGCAAGAGTGATGTTTGGAGCTTTGGAGTTCTAATGTGGGAGGCCTATTCCTATGGTCTAAAGCCATATCCAGTAAGTTGCAAACAATAATCATTGTTTGTTAGGAGGTGCTGTTATCATACCTAATGTGTTCTCTGTACGTAGGCAAAGCCTGTTGAAGTATATACCCCTTCAGGAAAATGTAGCAAATATTTAATTACAGATTGTTTAGTTCCCTTAGTTTAATTGATAACCCAGTCCTGTGCAACATATGCCACTGCTTAACAACATATTATATGACAACTCAAAAATAAATCTTTTTCATAAAGGCTCTTTTTTTCCATTATTGAAGCTATTAGGTTTGCTACTATTAGGCAATATTATTAGTCACTAATCCCAAAACATTGGATTACAAAGTTCAAAACTTATGCTGGTTCTATGTCTTAAAGGCACAATTTCCCCCAATTTTGTTAAACTATATTTTTTGTTCCCATGCACCTAGGTAGTTGGGTTGTAGAGTTTTTAGGAAAGGAAAAAAGCAAAAAATGCACTCTAGACTAATAGGAAGATGGTTTTTATAGATGATCCACTGTCCACCATTAGAATATCAAGTGGCAGTTGTTGCAAGAAAAGAAAAAGCACGCTGAGCAAATTAATATTAAGACCAACCTAATGATTGTGTTTCACATTCTTTCAGGGAATGAAAGGTAATGAAGTGACAGTTTTTATTGAATCTGGAAAACGCTTAGAGTCCCCTCGACGTTGTCCACCAGAAATGTACAATTTAATGAAATTATGTTGGACATATAGGTGAGTATGGTATGAAGCAGGTATAACAGAATAGAATGGGGAATAGGCAAGGGCATATAAACAATAGGTCAGTATTGGGGCAATGAAGAGACGGGGGGGTTTACTTGATGATTACCAATTGTAGACTGACTGCTGTCCAGATTTGTGTGGGCAATTTCAATTTTGACCATGGTGCTACTGTTTGGATGTGAGCTTGATGGATCACAGGTGATGTGTCCAAACTGAAAGTTTCATTTACCAAATGGATCATTCATCTTCAGGTTAGGAAGTAAGGGGGGGGGTACAGCTCCTCTTCAGTTCCTTTTAGATCCAATGCTTCAAGCTGGTGATACCAACAAACAATACCATGTGGTAATCAGTGTTTATAGGGACTCATACACAGCATGTGTCTGTTCTACCCAAAGGCTGAACATTTGGGTTCTTTAAAATGTGAAAATATAATATACATTTTTTGCATTTAAAGTTTGTTTCTGTTCATTCAGAATCTTCTCAGCAACAAGTTTTGTATTTTATGGGTGAAAGACTTTCAGTCTGTAGTACAGACACCCATGAAGGGCATTTGACCTTTGTCGCTGTTCTTATATAAGAGCTAAAACCATTGTATATTCATCCTAGAGGGCATGTTTATGGTTACAAAGTGCAGCTATTCAGGTTTGCCACAGTCAGATCCACAAATAAGTTATTTTCATTAAAGATATTTGGGTCAAAAGGCAATTCTTGTACTTCTACTAGTTTGGGCTTGGCTTCCCTTGTCCTGCCGCTCTGGGGCAAAAAAAATGCTATATTGTGGTTAAAAACATGGTGAACTTTCATGTAGCACCTCTGCACTCATTTTGGATCATAAAAGAGCCATTATGAGTTATCCTCTATGTAAACATATGCCCTATTCAGCTTAAATTGCTGCCCCATTACTACAGAGCAGAGTATTTATATAGACTATAATATTGTTTCTAAAGCAACCCTGTAATTCATTTTGTACCAATGTAAGGCAACAGTACACTATATCAAACTGGTGTTAGTGGTTAGGGTAAGCCTGTGTAGAATACTGCAAAAGACAATGGTGTTGCAGAAATAATAATGAAATATACACATAACAGTTAAAACTTAAAATGGAAATGAGTAGAGAAGGAATAGTGGTATACTAATTCTACAATTTCCAGCTTGTTGCCTCTGGGATATAGCGAACGAAAAGCAAATAACCCAGAATGAAATATATTTTAAGGAAATGTATGCAGAGAGAGATGGAGTGAAAAGAGAATGTGGCAATAGCTGTATTTTACCTTTAGTACCACTGGTCCTGGTGTTTTAAATTTTATGGCATTTTAGTTTTCCAGCTCTCAGCATCCTCACTGATCTATTGGGTATAATGTTGTCACATGTCAAGACAAGCCAGAGGACAGTTAGTAGAACATCTCTGTATAGAGGGAAAATAGAATAAAATATCTACGTGTCTATTGTTCATATGTATCTTTGTTTTCTCTTTTTTCCAGCATGAATGAACGACCTTCTTTTGCAGTAGTTGAACTGAAACTTCGCAGTTATTATTATGATAGTTCTCACTGATTTGAAGAAGAAAGAACAGACTTATTAGCACAACCAATACATTTTCCAGGGTGTTTCCAGAGAACATATTGTGTGTGTGTGCGCATGTGTGTGTGTGTGTGTGTGTAGGAATGGGTTCTATTATGCAGAAACCCAGTATCCATGAAATGCCATTTTCGTTAGAGTCCTATTTAAGCAATTAATTTTTTTTAATGATTTCCTTTTCCCTGTTAAAATTCAACAGTTCCTTATACTTAATGGTAACTAAGCTAACCCGTGTTGGTGGCAACATAGTCCTATTGGATTTATTTTGTATCTTTAAGCTATGGAACCACAATTTATAGAAAGACCCCCTCTTCCCAAAAGCACCAGGTCCCAATAATTCAGGATAGTAGATTCCATATCTATATTTGAATATGGCTTTTTGTGTGTGTATGTTTCTAATTAAAAACAGGTAAATGTATATGAAAGCATCTTTTTTTTCAGCCATATGGTGCTGAGAAGATAAGAGCAAGTAATTGTTATAATAATTAATAAATATTAATGTTGTAATTAATTAAGTGCTCTTTAAATCCACCTTTATGTAAAGTTTAATAGTATACATAATAAAAAAAAGTTTTCAAGAGTATTGTCTGCTTTGTTGCACACTACTGATTCTCTGCAAATGAGAGTAGGGCAAACTGTGACTTTTCTAGAACTATCAATTTGATGTCTGTGGTGTAGAGGAAAAGTTTTGCAGGCCCTGCTTGGCCCCCCTTAATGGAGTGAACAGTTTCTAAGTGCCCATGAGGCCCTTCTAGAAACTGTTCAAGGTTATGTGTAACATCTGCTGAGAAGGTTCTTATCACTATTCTGTTATGTTTTGGTTCCCAGTAACAAGGTGCAATAGCCTTGAAGCTCACACATAGTGGTACTCCCTTTGTTTTCACATAAGTAGCTAATCACACTGACTTGTACTCCTCCTCACTCCCTATACTCCCTTCCTTACTCCTTTCACATACCATTCCCATGAAGTTCCCCACTAGAGGGTATATAATGTGTGGTCAATCTTTTGTTTCTCAGTTCTGACCTACTTGTGTATTAGAACCCACGGAGCTCGTGTATGTTTATTATATAAATAATAAACTTGGATTATTCCTTTCACCTCAAGTGATCTCTGGTCTTTGGATTATTCCCCAACAGTGGGATGCTGGGAACTTTACTGGAAAACATGCTTGAAAGCTTCAAGTTGGTCCTTGACATTTATATTCATATGCTAACATTTCTGCACTAGAAAATCTTGTACCTGTTGGTCCCAATAAAGTTATAAATCAGAGCTACTGTACCATGGAAATGTGTTTATCAAATTAACATGTTAATGAAATTCATTACTTGTGAAGCTGGAACAACTGTGACATAAATAGTAATGTCAAAGACCATTTCAGTGTTTTGATTTTTATTTGCCTCAAATAAACCTCCTATAACAAATAACAGATTTTGACAGGTGGAGAAAACAATCAACATCTTATCAAAAAGCCAGGTGGATTCTATCTAACATGGAGGGAATGATAATATATAAAATAACTATATAAACAGTGATGTGCAAATTTTTTCACTGTGTATGAATTCATGGGGAAATTGCGCATTTCACCACCTGTGGTTTTGTCGATAAAAAAAAAAAACCCGCCCTTTCACTTCAAAGCATTTGGAGTGAGAAAAAAAAACTTTTTTAGAGTGAGGTAAAAAAGCCCCTTCAATGGGAGTGAGCAACAAAGTAGCCCATAGACCCTGATCACACCACTACAAAAAGACACCCATAAGCTTTAACGCCTTTTGTGAACTTTTCGCATTTTGCAGATTTTGCAGCAGTTTCACAAATTGTTTGGCAAAGAAAAACGGGGCAAATTTCACTAATAATAAATCATAATAGAATGCATTTCTGCAAATACACAGTTACCCCTAGGAGGAGTCTGATTTCAGTCAGAGTTTCCCTGTATAAATTTATGCAGGAGATATTTTTATTATTATCAACCCAGGTTCAGGCAGATTTGGCAAATTTTGCATTTCGGTGCCAAGATCCACCACGTGTAACACCTAGCCCAGTGTTATGGATCCAGTCATCCAGGTGCAGGCAAGGTCCCCTTGGCTGGCTCCAATTTAGGGGCTGATTATCGGCTTGCGCATTAGCTCTATGTGACTTTAGCTTAAAGCCTGTATAGCTATGACCACACTTTACTCTGTCTGTGATAAACAGTGGCATTTGTAGACAAAAAACGCTTGGCAAAACCAGGCATAAAATCTAAACAAGGATTTACTAAACCTTGACTTTTTTTCTTGTCAGGCTTTTTGGGGGCAAAGACTCAAATTTTTTTATGGAAAAACAAACTTGAATTTTTCAAGATCTATCTATATCTCGATGCTGCAAAAAGCCAGAATCTGAAAACCTGGCATCTCAATTTGAAGTTATTGTGGTCTGCGCTGGGTTTAGTCCAATAATGTGGTGTTTTTGCCCAGTTAAGGAATGCAAATAAATACAATCGCTCTGACTCACCACAAATCACAAAGAAGAAATCTGGCAGCTTGAAAGTGTACTGCCGGTTGCTGGATTCCCTTGGTGTCCCACGCCATATACAATAGGAGAACAAAATGTAGCATTCCGTACACCGGGGTACTTTAAAAGCTTAATCTTTATTCATCCATATTTAAAATACACGCAGCATGGTTGCTTAACACGTTTCGGGCACAGCTGCCCCTAATCATAAGAATAAAGGAATACTGGTAACAGTGTCGGCATAAATAGATAACGATAACCACAACCTCTATTGGTGGATGTCTAGTATTAAATTCTACATTAGATCACATGAATACTATGTATACCTTAAACAACAATACTGTCCCAAACATTAGGTACTATGTACCGCTGATATCCTTAATGGAATTATAACT